>JBBPBR010000004.1:49788855-49806107 GCA_037974775.1 Cicer pinnatifidum
TTTTTTTTTTTTTTTTTTTTTTAGAGTGATTCAAAGTTTCTAATAGATGTTATTATTGGTATGGTAACAAGAGATATCACTTTAAATTTGAGTGTATTGTTTATATTATTAGGAGTCTATTCCTGTATAATTTTAATTTTGTGATTAATTTAAGAGATAAATAAATATGATTGCTCATTCAATTATGAAGATGACTATTTTTTGAGTTAATCATCATATTTTTATTTTTATTTTTATCATTTTACATTCAACAATTTTCAATGAATGATATGAATTGAGTTTATCATCGTAAAATAATAATAATAATAAAAATACTATAATGACCTTAATTTTAGTATAATTGATATGAAATTTGTATTAGGTTCATAAATTGAGTATTGCTTATTTTTTTTTATCTATTCTATTTTAACAATAATTACAACTTAGTAAAAATTACAAATTTATGGTATGTTTATTATGAATTATAAGAATTTTTTTTAATATTTAATAATAAAAAATCATTTGTTAGAAATTTTTAAAAATAAAATAAAAATTATTTTATTCAAAAATATATTTTTTAAATTAATTATTAAAAATGACATTTATGACAAAGTTCAAAAGAGACTTTTTATTTAAAAAATGAACACCTTTTTCTTGTAAAAAAAACATGAAAACGTAAATATGTTTGAAAAACTAAAATCCTGATTAAAAAAAACAAAATTAAAACCCTGAAACAACTATATCAGCTTTGCCACTGTATCACACTTGTTGGATTCGCACTGAAAAAACTCAACTAGCCGGAAAAATCGGAGTTGCTCATCGCCCGTCGGAAACAGTGAGAAATTCCGTCCAATATTGCTTATCGATTTTCCTTCCCCTCCCCTGCAGCGCGAGATGATGCGATTCCCGCGCAATTTCATGTATATTAATCATTCAACATCATCATCATATGTAATATTGCTTAAAATATGTCAGAATTTCATTTTTATTTAAAAAATTCGAGGGATAGACCAAAACTGTTGGATTTTCAAATAATTGATCAATTTCGCAAATTGATGAAAATATGGTCGATTTTACAGCATGATGTAACATTGTATGGTGTGATGCATTTACATAATAGAATTTTTTAATCTCATTTACCCTCAGTAGCGTTTTCTGGGCAACAATTTTTCTATTTCCATGTTGAAGAAGCACTTTCCCTTTCTGGTTTTTTCTTCTATGTTAATATCTCATGTTTTTTGGTTCCTTACTTTTCTAGGTAATATAGAAGATTTTCACTTTGGAAGATGGCTGCAACCTTTGCTTCCAGATGTTCTCGTGGTATGTTGTTTTATACTTGCTTCTTGCATTTCATTTTCACAACCCATTTGTTTAACAAAAGAAAAATCATTTTGACCAAAATCTGTTGTTACATTTAAATTTTATAGTCCAATGGAACTTTAAAGCTCATTTTGTTACAGTTGTGTTGTTTTTCTAGGACCCTGTGTAATCTGATACAACTTTCACCACAAATTTATATGGTTGATGTCTGACTGCACTGATTTAATGTATCAATGAATTTTTTTTAATATTTTGTGAATTGTTGTCACTCATTACCTAGAAGTTATTTGTAGAATTTTCTTAGGCATGTTTGGAGAAAATTAGTTTCAACTTTGATGTTTCTCGTGATCTCTATGATTATAGAGCTCTGAATCTTATAGGGATTCTGAAAGGGTAAGTCGATAATCCAACCACTGATATGGTTGCACTTGGTGCCAGTATAGCAATTTTTTTAATGGTGAATTTGATGTTGGCCCGAGGTCCAATATTACCAAAGTATATTGTAGGACACATAAGATGGGTAGGGTACATGATCTGATGGTAGGCCATTGAATTCGGTCCTATTGTTTTCCTTATTATTCTTCTGGTACCTATCAGAATTTTAGGAATCTGATGTTGGCCTTTCATTTTAGATAACCAAGCAAAATTACTTTAGTAGCAAAACATTGAGATTTGCATTGACTTGCTTGTACTTGAATAATATGGAGTCATTGTTATGGAAACTAAGCCACATCAATCTGTATTCCATAGAATGTTATTGGAAAAATTACAAGAATATGCTAACTACATCCCCATGTGTACAAAATAGAACTTGTAACAGGATATATACTCAATATCTCTATAGGTAACGTAGTCTCCACTATTTTTCTATGTTGTCAGTCGCAGATAGCGGTGTGGAGCGTCCAACCCCGAAAATGGGATAGCGGGATGACCACTATTGTGAAACCAAAAAACAATATATAAGCTAAAATGCTAAATATAAAATAGGTTAAATATCACCTGTGGTCCCTTAACTTAATTTCAGGTAACGTTTTAGTCATTTATCTTTTTTTTTTTTTTTTCGAGTTGATCCTTTATTTTAATTTTAAGTGACAATTTGATATTTTATGTTTTAAAATTTCAACAAAGTTATCCTTTTTTATACACAGTAGACAAAAATACTAAAAAATAACAAAAATAAAATACACAAAAATAAAGGGGTAATCATACTTTATATTTCATAACCAAAATATAACATCAAAATCAAGATCTAATAATAGTAATCAAAATTAAGTTTTAAAAGTAATCAAGTTCTACTCAGACTAAAAAACAATCAAAATCATGCAAAATTATCTTCCTTGTCTTCACTTGTAATTTCAACCACATCAACATTATCTTGTTCATCACTTGATTTCAACTCTTCTTTTTCCACCTCCTCATCTCCATTATCTATAGTTGTTGTGAGTCTTGATTGGTGCCTAGTAAGCTTTGTTGGTTCATTAACCCCAGGTGCATCACCAACAAGTTTCCAAGTCAAGCCATCTTCTCTCAAGACCAAATTCTTCTGCAAATACATCATTTTCATCCAATTATTTTTCAAGCCAATTATAACACTCATCAATATTGTTGAGGAGAATGAGATTGGTTAAATCCTTGTTATCAAAGCGGTGTTTAAGAGCTTGGTTGTACTTCACAAAAACCAAGTGTAGCCTTTGGTGCTAAAGTTTTCTTGTATTCTTAGAATGAATCTATATTACAATTTAAAAGAAAAATAATTATTTCCAAATTCACTACATGCAATTATATATATAAGAAAATCAATTGACAGTTACTTACTTGCTCAAATGTACTTCAATTACACTCACATCCTGAAGAGTTGCATGTCAGACTTAATATTTTGATTGCAACAGCTTGCAAATGTGGAACATGGTTCCGACACATGGTCCACCACTCAACTGTAATGCAATAAATAATTAATCCTACTGTTTACATGCAAGTATCAAGTATGTGATTTTAAATTAACAAAACATTGTTACAAGGAGACACAATAAACCTCATTCTAATTTCAAAAGGTATATGAAACATGCCATGCACTTTTCTATATTGAACAATCTCCTTTAGAGCTTTATCATTATCATCGAAATCTTTAGAAAGCTTCAGAATGCAAGTATAAAGTCCATGAGTCACTTCCGGATCTTTGCCAACATTTGGGTCATTGTAGAAGTGATGAGGGTTAAGGAAATGTCATGTTGTATGCAATGGACAATGAAGTTGACACTCCCATCTATTATCTATAATTGTGTAAATTTCAAAGTATTTACTCTCATTTCTATTGAACGTTGATGTGATAGACTCCTTCGCCCTATCCATTGTCTCGTATATATAACCCATTGCCGGTTTTTCTTCGTTATCAACCAGTCTTGAAATATGCACCAACGACCCTATTGTCTTGAGATAGAATATAACATCCTTCCAAAATGATACATTGATAACAATACAATATGCCTTTTCTTCCTTATGATCTTTTGATGCATTTATGTTCACCCAGTCTTCTGATACAAACATCCTTCTCAATTTATTCTTTTGTTTATACAACCTTTGAAGAGTGAGGAATGTAGTTGTAAACCTTGTCACTCCACTTCTAACCAATTCTGCTTCTTGGGTGAACTTTCTCATTATGTTAAGGGTGATGATATGGTTGTAGATGAACCCAACAAGAAATTGTCCTCTTTAGATGCCCTTTTTAACAATAGGCAACTTTCTAATATCTTCTAGCATTAAATCCACACAATGGGCAGCATATGGAGTCCAAAATAGATTGGAATACTTGTCTTCTAAATATATTCCTAATACAAAAATAAATGAATCACATCGTATGGCTAACAATATATAATTAATATTTCAAATAGGATAATGACAATTATAAAAAATTTCCTGTCGAAGCGTAGTTGCTACCATTTTCGGTAACATCTTGCACAAAGTTTTCCACTCCAATTTCTTGAACAATTCCTTACGAACATAGTTCCACTTAGAGTGTTGACCAAGAAATTGATCAATGTTTTAGCCTTTCGATATGTCCATGCATCTGACATGATAGAGCATCCATATTGAGTTCGCTCCATTACAAGCCCATGTAACGTTTTATTTGTGAGCTCTAGTTCCTTTTTTTAGCAATGTAACTCTAATCTCATGGTAACTTGGAGGCTTTAGTGTGCTTCATAATTTCCAATCTCTTCGATCATCAACTTGAAGTTTTTAGACTTCGCAACATTAAAAGGAATACCATTCCTATAGAAGAAACGACCAATGTATTGATTAGTTAATTCCCTTGCCTCTTTCACACAAAATCTTTTATCCGATGTTTGACGTTTGGCCATTGCTATTGTGATCTTCTGAGACACCTTCGGATTTTTAAACATAAGCATATCCATAGGGCTATTAACATTGGTCTTAGCAATACCCGTTGCAAACTTTTTTTCTGCGCCCAAACATTTGGTATTTCTTGCACAACATCATCGTCCTTCTCATCAATGCTAATCCCAGCTGTTTGCTTTTTCTCCTTAGCCTCTTTGAGTTTTTGTATTACATCAGCCAATGTTTTCCTACAAGGAGCTACATTTCCCATTATCCCCATGATGCAATTTTGCTCTCGTAAGACCTCATTTTGTAACCTTTCCACATACATCACAAGTAACCACCTTCTTGTCATTAATATCCACCAAAGAATTCCACTGTCAAGCTATGTCAAGGTTTTCACTAATAGGTTTAAACAAGCCTTTGCTGTTGGTTGTTGGTGTTTCAGATGAAGGCGCCATTCTTAGTAACAAAACAGAGGAGGGGAAAACAAATCAGAGGAACAAAACAGTGAAACAAAAATAGAACCATGAACAGTGGAAAACAGAGGAAGAAGAAAAAACGAGAGGAAGGAGAAGAAAAACAATTGAAGAAGAAACGAGAAGAAGTGTGACGGGAAGAACAAAAATAGAAGAAGAAGAAGAAGAAGAAGAGTCGTGGTCGTTCACTGTTCACTGGAGGAGAAGACGAAAGGTCAAGAAATAATAAAATAATAGGGATTTGGGGGCGAAAGCACTCAAATACCCTTAATGAAATTAAAAAAATTTCAAAAAAAAACCTATAAAAACAGAGTCGCGGGTCATGGAAACAGGTTGTGCGCGACGCATCAGTGCGTTTAGGGTGCTATTCGCCCCAACTGATGAAGGCGGTTTCACGGCCAGATACAACGCGGTGACGATGTCCGGCCGCGATTCCGCGCTATCCCTCCGCAATTGATAACAGAGCTATTATCTCCTGTTAGGTGAATGTTTAACATTGGATTTCCTTAGTTACTACTACTCATGCTTATTTATTTACTAACACATGCAACCGTGCATATTGCTGGCATCTCCAAGTTTTTATTTTATTTTATTTTTCCACAAAGATTGGGGTTAGAACATAACATGACCAGATATGGCAGCTTTGGAAGCTACATTTCTTGGACAGCGAACAGCCTCAATATTGTTATGTATTATCTGCAATTGTATTTTGCGTTCCTGCTTCTTTTTCTTACAATCTATTTTGTAGAGCGCTAAATAATTTCATGTCTAGGGTTCTTCTGCATCACAACTACACAATGTACTCCATGTCTGCTAGCACTGTTCACTTTGAAGTATAACTCTTGTATAATTATATGTAATTTTAGCAGATGGAGAAAACTTTGGGACCACAAATGTCAAGAATCACGGTCTATATTCCACTTTTATAACCTTTCTCTTGCAATCAGATACAATCTCTACATACCTATTACCTAGTACAAGTTCAATAACCCAACAAAATGATGTCCTTTCATTAGTTCACACTTACATCCCTTCCCTTCCAAGAAATAACAAATTTTGGGAAAATCCAAGGAATGATGAAACTCGCACTTCTTCATCTTGTTTAGAACTTTTATATAACTACATGATTTTTCTGTCTAGAACTTACAAAAATGACACCCACCAAGGATTGAAAATTGTAACACACAATTTATGTGATTCGACACGTCTTATGTTTTGGAGTGCATCAACTCTTTACAAGATTGTCTTTATATAGAGCTGCTTTGCGGCTTCTTCCAGAAATAGATAAGTATATATGAATTGCTTCAACTAACCAAGACCATCGGAAAAATGTCATTTCATCTGATGTTGAATGCAAGCTTCCCGAAAGTCAAATGTTAATTCTAAGAGAATAACATTTTTCTGTCATGGGAACCATTGATTTTCTCCTTTTATTTTTTTGTAAATTTTAAATGATGTTCCCAATAGCTAAAGTGTCAATTTGTTTTTAGTATTATGATATTGACATGTTCGCGAATTCAAGGTATAATATTTATGCTAGTAAAAAAGGTATATTATTTATACTAGTAAAAACACATGTAACTATATCTAAATGTCTGATAATTCGGTTATACATGTTACCTATGCTTAAGCTTGAATGTTGTAGTTTTTGCTGTAGGGTAACTCCAGTAATTCTTGTCAAAATCTTTCTCCTCACCTTTCTCGGCGGGCTTACTCGGGTTTCATACGTATGTTTTTATGCGTGACATTCACATGATAAGGATTCCATTGCTAGGGCTGATATTTAATCTGTTTCCTTTCTTTCTCTGGTAGTATTATTTGTAGCACTTGGAAGATTCCTGATCCCTTGTCTTCAATAATGATTTGTTTTTTCAAAATGAAATCAAATAAGTCATAAGGGAAGGATGCAGTCAGTAATTATAAAACAAATATCTTTACTGTAGACAAGCCGTGTATGACCTAGCATAAGGCAATTAACCCCCAAAATAATTTTACTCATTATTATTGTATTGCTTAGTTGTGTTTCGGCGTCATTGTTTTTACTCACTATAATTACGTTGCTCAAACATTAGCTCAAGAATTTGTATGTTGATATGATATTTTTATTTTTTTACTAACTTATTAGTTCTTTGTTTTGTGTGTTGTAAAACGAAACTAGTGGGCCGCACTCTGTTTGGTGGATTAAGCAACAGTTCCCCTGGTCTATTTACCAAGTCCCATGAGATCACATGCGGCAATTATTTTTCTCAGGTAAGTGCATGAATCAGTTGCACAATCATGTTTTGATTATTATAATTTTTTCTGTAAAACAATATTTTAATGCTAAATGTGGTATAGGTAAACCTAGATTGTAGAAAACAACAGTAATTCTTCCTTGCAGTGCAAAGATATGCGTCTTCTTAAAATGGGTTATAAAACCATTCTTCCACATACTGCTATGATTCTATCCTGAAGAAAAAAAACATGTCTTTTTGCAGCAACAACGGACCTTCATACAGATGAGGACTGTTCTCAAGGTTGTTGACAATTCTGGCGCCAAACAGGTGATGTGCATACAAGCCTTGAAAGGGAAGAAAGGGGCAAGATTAGGTGATACGATAGTAGCATCGGTGAAGGAAGCACATCCTAATGGGAAAGTGAAGAAGGGAAAGGTTGTATACGGTGTAGTTGTTCGCGCAGCAATGCAAAAGGGGAGATGTGACGGAAGCCAGGTCAGGTTTGATGACAATGCTGTGGTGCTTGTTGACAAGCAAGGACAACCTATAGGGACTCGAGTTTTTGGACCAGTTCCTCATGAGTTGAGGAAGAAGAAGCATGTCAAGATCCTTACTTTAGCAGGGCATATTGCATAAATGGAAAAAAAGAGCCATCCTCAAATTTTATTTTGGAATCTAATAACACATCTACCATTCATACGATTTGAATCTTTTGGTATGAAGTGGTAAGTATGGTTAGGATTTAATCTATCATTTTATGAAGAGACAAACACAAGGCATCAAAGTTTTCTATTCAAATTATGTGCTTTCAATTATCGAAGTTATGTTTTGGATCAAAGCTAGATGTGAAAATTTCTTAATGAGTAAAAGAATTGACTGGGGTTCAACCTAGCTTCTTGCATATCTTTTTTTTTTTGAGATAGTTAATTTCCTCTTATTATTGTATTTCATTCATTTTTATTACCACTTTCTTTATATTTTTTTTAGAAGTACTCATATTTGGACACAATTTCGACATCCTATACTCGAAACTTTATAAAATCAGAAATTATATCAAATGTGAATACCTGTCTGATGTCAATTTTGGTGTCAGAAGTCAATATTTGTAATTACAACATATTTCTATGTTTTAATTCTATTCTATCACTCTTTTGTTACTTTTTCATAGTACGGAACACTTATGCTATGAAGTTTTCTCATAGTACAGAACACTTATGCTATGAAGCATGAGTACTTTGAAAATATTGAAGTACTCGTACAAGATACTTACTCGGTATTGGCATTCGTATTGTATTTATAGGTATTTTTTTTACATTATTTTATTGTAAGTGAAATTGATGATTTTCTTGTATATCAATATATTATTATTTATGTATTTGAGTTAAATTATTGTTATAAGCCAACACAATTTGTCTTTTAAAGTTTTTATTGTGAGTGTGTAATTTAAATTGGACAATTTAACCATCTTAGTTAAATTATATATATAAAATCATGTTTTTTATTAACAAACATGTACCTTGATTTTGTTATAAAATACCCTTATGCAAATCAAATAAGAAGAGCTAAGAAAGGGTTAGGGAAGGGAAAAGGTAAAGAATATGTACAAATAAACTAAGTAGGAATATACTAAGCACAAGTTTAAAAGCACATGCAAACAAATCCCAATCTTGTAACATAAGCACCCTCTCTTTTTATTGCATATGCCTAGCCTTTATGGTTCTTTCTTCTCATAAGGGAAAAGAAGACTTTTGGGTCTCCCACCAAACATTCTTTGCTTCTTTAACACTTATAGTTAATGAACTTAAGTATATATAAGATACCCTTATAGTAAGTATATCTAATTCTAACATCACAACTCAAATTTCACAATATATCTTTGTGGGCTTCAATCTACAAACCACAAGATTTGACTACCTCAACTACTTCATCATGGGGGTCATCGGAATTATGGCAAGATATTTGGATACTATAATAGGGTACATGAATATCTCCATTTCCCTAGTATTTTAGTTTTTCTAACAACCTAATATTTTATTTTATTTTCATTATTATCCTGATATACATATATTATTTCAGTCTAGTATATATTCTTCTAGAAAAAAATTAGCTACTTTCAATTGAGACCAAAAAAACAAAATTTATTTTCAATTATATTGTTAAACGTTAAAGATATCTAAATTATAAATTATTTGTCTCTAATTTTTATTCGTAATTCATTTACTTTTCTAAAGTTATATGAATAATATAACGTAAGTACAAATAAATTAGTAGTTAAAAGAATATTGATACAAAAGAGTTTAAGTTCGAAGTTAAAATTTTCTATATCATCACACTTAAAATGTGTGAATCTAACCATCAAACTATTTGAAAGAAAAAAATCATATGGATAAGAGTATTTTTGTTTGTTGAATATTTTACAAATTTTCCTTTTATATATGCTCTAAATTTATTTATTTTTCTCATTACACATGTAACATTCTACTTTTTATTTTCTGTATACCAGGCCAGGAGTAATGCTTCTTTATCCTTTGTAAGTATAAATGGAAAATACTATATCATTAATCAATTCAATTTTATTTTTATCCTTGGATGCACATATGATTAGTTTTGATCTTTGAATTACGGTAGCATTGTGATTAACTATATATAGTTTCTTGATTAATTATGAGTGAAACAGATACGCATCAATGAGGGCAATTGAGAGTCCTTCAACCTTAGATGATCAACAGTGGCTAACGTATTGGGTTTTATACTCCTTCATGACCCTCTTTGAGCTTTCATTTTATAAGATCCTACCATGGTGAGCAAATATTAAAATAGATTCTAAGTTTTACATATTGTGCCATAAAAAAGGTTAAATCTATTTTAATCCTTATAAAATATCAAAATTTTATTTTTAGACTCTATAAAATATTTCTTTGATTTTTAATCCACACAATATTTTTCGTCAACAAGTTGTCTGTGCTGTTAAATCAATTGATGTTATCCTACTAACTTTTAAATGATTTTTTGTAGATATATTTAGAACATTATAAACATCTTTTCAAAAAAAATTTAAAGCGCCAAAAGCTCATTAAACCAAAATAACATAAAGAAATTTGAACCTATAATTAATTTTTTGAGCTTATTTTTTTTTTTTTTTTTTTCATAAATTTCTAACACATATCTGCAAAATATTGATTTATTTTGATTTTATGACGACTAAAACTACTAACGGAAAATATTGTGAACTTGAAAAGTTAAATAAAAAAATTATAAAGACTAAAAATGAAAATTTGAAATTTTTTAAAAATTAAAACATGTATTACCATAAATAAATATTTAATACATTATTTAAGTGCACCTTAATTAATTATTTTTTTGTAATGTATAGGTTTCCCATTTGGCCATACATGAAGCTTGTGCTTTGTGTGTGGCTAGTATTGCCAATGTTCAATGGAGCTGCTTATATTTATGAGAACTATGTAAGGCAATATGTAAAACATATAGGAACCTATGGTGGTTTTAATAAGTATCCAGAGGAGCAAAAGAAAGTGCTTCAAATGATTAGCTTTGATGCAAGAAAATCTGTTGAACGTTACATAGATAGATATGGTCCTGATGCATTTGAAAGAGTAATCAGAGTGGTATACTACTATAAACAAATACAACTAGATTTATTAACTTTTTTTTAACATTTTCATTTATGTTTTTTGAAAAACATTAATTATGTTTATATTTACATGTTTGATTTGCAGGCTGAGAAAGAAGCAAGGAAGCACTAAAGATTCGTTTGAAAAAAATTGTTATTTTAAGAATGTTGTTGTAATAACTACTTCTGCTTGTTTGATGTGCATTAATTATGATCGATGAGTTTGAGAATTGTAGTATATAACTGAAAATTAAAATGAAATCAATCTTGAGCTTTTGATGCTTGAATTATGTTTTCCATGTACTAGTTTGACTCTAATTTTATTTATTTATATATGTTTAACTTTTGTAAATATAACGGATTTTGATCCTTCTAAAATTTTTATTTTGTTTTTTATTTTTGTAACATCAAATATTTTTGTTTTTAATAACCATAGCGACTTTTTCATTTGAAAAAATGAAATGAAGATACACATCATTTTCATGCATAGGATGATAATGTCATTTGTCCACAGTATATTGGACGAAGGTAACACATGACTTTGATGAGACACATCAGCAGTGCAACTTTAGCATTTTCATCAGCGGTATCCTTTAGCATTTCCATTATATGAATCATATGAAAAGATGTCAAGCTTAAGCTTGAAACTCTACCAAATTAGCTAACAAAAACCCTAATAATTTTATCTAAAAATAGTTTTTTTTCTTTGTTAAGTAATTGTTTTGACCTCAATATGCATTACCCGTTTCTAAATTATTGTCTGTTTTGGGTCATGTTTTAGCCATTTGTCCTTTATAGAAAGATATCTTAGTGGTCAAAGGAGTGTGGGTGTTATTTGTAAAATACTGTTAGCCTGAATTTCCATGTAATGTGAAATTTTTGGTATGTTGGCAAAGACCCTCTTATGTTTTTTTCCTATAGATAGCGTCAATGATCCCGAGTGAATCAAGACTTTGCTGATACAAGTGCATCAGGTATTATGTCGCGATTTTCTCTGCATGCCTCTTTCCACTTGTTATGATAAGGGTTGGCGAGAAATTGTTTGTCTTCAAAGGCATTGAAGTGTATGATGTTTTGTCTTCTATGTTACTTCTGACGAGTTAGGTACTGACACAATTCAAAAATAATATATTTTTTTATTTAGGCATAAAGAATCAAAATGTAGAGCTACTACACTATATTATCTACAATCACTACAAGAAATTTAACGTTTAGCGACAGTAAAAATCTGTAGGTAAATGTATAAAAATCGTAGTGATAGGCAAAATTACCTATACCGACAAATTTTTTTTTTCGTGGTATATAATTACCCAATACCTACGGATTTTCGTTGTGGCTATACGTATAGCGACAAATTTTTTTTCGCTGCGGTAAACATTTGATTTTACCTACGGATATTTTACCATTAGTATATACTTTAGCCATAATTTATAAAATTTATACCTACAGTTTTGATTCTGTTGCTATACATTTAAGTGATAACTTTTTTTTTTGTTAGTATAGGTTTTAAGGTAACTAATTTATTATAAATATTAGTTTTTTATTATCAATAAAACTTATATAACAATTTAAAATTTGATTTCATAAAATTAACCAAATATAAATACACAATGAAATATATATATATATTTAAGAGTCAAAATAAAATTAAAGGTGTTCATCATATATATTAAAAATTAACATAAAAGTTTTACAACGATAAAACAATAGTTAAACAATGTTCACTATAGGGCACTCTAGTGAATTTTTACTCAGTAGTGGAAAACGTCTTACTAACATTTAAAATAGACATCGTGTGTCATTCATAACAATCTCAAAAAACATTAAGAAATTGAGTCCACTAAATTGACAATATTTCATCTTCAACAACAAATTAGCTTTTAATCTTCACCTACAATCAATAAAATAAAAAATGAATAAATACACGATTCAATATAAAAATATTACTAATAAAATAGAAAAAAATATTAATGATTTTAATTAAAATTAACTAATACTATCTAATTATCATTTTCATTATTTTCGTTGTTGTTTGGACCATGTGAATTCAAATGGTTTTGAGCACTAGTAGCATCAAGAACCTATCACAAAAAATAGAAAATATTACTTATGAAAAATACGAGTATGGAACTTATGAAGTTAGTTGGATAAGATTAATAACTTATGATATATCTGTCTTGCAGCTTGTATTATATCATTCACATCTTCTCCAGAAAATCGATTTTGAATTAAAGTCATCAAATTTGCTAACAAGTTTTCCATACTCTTAACTCTTTCACGCAACTCTTCATTTTCAGATGTACAAACCTTCAATTTTTTAGAATGAGGAATCTTTCCCATACATCGCACACGTTCGTTTTTATTAGGTCCTTGTACTTGATAAAATATGTCATCCTTCCAAGACATAGAACCTTGTGTGTCTTGGGTTGATTGAGAAGTTTCAGCCTCATTACTATGTTTTTTTAGTTCTTCCTAAAAAATAAAATAAAAATTATTAATGATTGAAAATACCAAATTGAAATTGACATTCGAAGCATGTAGTACTGCAATAAGATCCAATTAAAAACCCAATACAATCATCATACAATTGGAAATAAAATTCAGCACTTTATCAAACTTAATTTATACACATTTTATATATTGGTACCATTTAAATATTATCAAGACTTACAATCAATCTCGCAGCCTTTTCATTAACAATTGTTCCGTCTTTACGAGTGCGGGTATCAATGTAAATCTCTTAACGTCCAGGCAACACTCCTTTGCCCTTTTTTATCTACAATCAAACAAATAAGTTAAATGCATTTCATTTTTAATTTAAATTAAAGCCATGAAAATAGAAATAGAAATAAACCTTCTCATCAATAAGCTTTGGGAGACTTTTTGAACCCATACAATGAACATCTTCAAACTTAGCACGATTTTGCCTATTAATTTTACTTATTTTCTGCAATTGATATAAAATATTAGTCTAAATAATAAACTCTTTAATATATTACTCATAATATATATGACTTACTTGTCCTTTAACAGAAAACCAATGACGAACCAAACCACGATATTGATTTGGGTCAACCCTATCATCTGGTACAAGAGATGCAACTTCTTCTTCTGTTTTAGTAGGGTCATATGCCATTGACTTTAGATCACTCTTCCATTGCCTCCATTTCTCATTCAGCTCAGATTTTAACATTTCTCTTGTTAAATCATTTATTGGAGGAATAAACTCAAATTTGCTCTAAACAATAAGAGATGTTAAAAAAACATGTTATATTAGTTAAATCATAAGAGTTTGAACACATACCTCTACATATCAATATTCTTACGGTTATCAACATGTTATGATGTAGTTTGAGTGTGCTAAACATATATATTCTTAAACTATAAGTATGATTATAAGTTGTTAATCCATCAAATATTCCTAATATCATCATTGTACATAAAAAATGTTAGAGCACAAAAACAACAAAACATGTTAATTTTAATAAGACATGTTAATTGTACTTCTCAATTATCTTCTTAAAAAAGCATGTTATATTAGTTAATCGAATAATCATAATACCTCTATTAATTTCACCATTTCTTCT
This sequence comes from Cicer pinnatifidum, assembly GCA_037974775.1. NCBI lineage: Eukaryota > Viridiplantae > Streptophyta > Magnoliopsida > Fabales > Fabaceae > Cicer > Cicer pinnatifidum. The sequence goes on from JBBPBR010000004.1 coordinate 49,803,401, forward strand.
TTGTAATCATTTGGCATGACTTTCCGTGACTCGTAGTCGATAGGAGCATATTGATTCCTTCTAGCTACGCTACCAATAAAACGAATTAGAGTTGTCCCTTCCTCACCAATGGGTCGACCATATTTTTCCAAATTAACAATTATTAAATCACCATCTTCCATTTCTCATACATATAACATTTTTGTAGGACATCTAGCCCGTTTAGGCTCCACTTATACAAACAAAACAAAATGACAATAAAACTATGTGTGCATATAAGTCATAATAAAACAATATAAATAAAGCTTTAAAACAAAGAGTATATAATTAATACCTTTTTCAATTTGTTCTTCTTCAGCTTCTATATCGGAGGGAATTGAGTGAGATTCTACAGACTCATGTATGACACCATCTGCATGACAAGGACTAGAACGAGTTTCTGCAATATTACTTCCTTCCACATTGGTTGAGTTTGTATTATTAGAAGTAGACTTCATACGTTCATTATCACTTAACAGAAATGTAAAGCATGAAACACATACTTATGGTTTTAAAAAACATGAATGAATTTTTAGATTTAGAAGTTTTCGAAGTTAACATTATCAATATAAGAACAATACAGGTTCTTATTTAACATTAGCATAATAAGAACAATACAAGTTTATGAACATTATCATAATAAGAACAGTACAGGTCTCATAATATTCTCAGAACAAAACAATACAAGTCTCAATACATAACAAAACAAATCAACGGATTTTCAGCACCAAGTTCTTATTTAAACAACATCATAGGTTCAGGCTATGCGAAATTCAAAATAGTACATAATGGTGGTGCGAGAAATTACTTAAATAGTACAGAAATTTAAAATTTACCGGTGGTGCGAGAACAGTGGTCACAGGGTCCGGTCACGAGGGCGCTCGTGGTGCGACATCGAGAACGATTGTGCGACCGCGAGAACGATGGTGCGACGGCAATAGAAGATGGTTCGACGGCGAGAACAATGGTGCGATAGTGAGAACGATGGTGCGACGGCGAGTGCAGCTCGAGATGGATCAATGCGAGAAGGTGGTTGATTGATGGTGAGAAGGAGAAGGCAGCGATTGGGATTCGAGATTCAGAGGTCCAATTTAGCGATTGGGGCTCAGATTGGGTGAAAGAGGGAGAAGAGTTTTGGGTTTTAGGGTTTTGATGAGAAAGGGTTTAGTTGGTACTTGGTACTCATTTAGGTTTTGGCTCTATTAATTTTTATTTTGGCTCCATTAAAATTTGTTTTTGGCTTCATTGAAAAAATTTGGATTTTATCTCAATTGAAATTTTTTTGCCTCCATTGAAAAAAAATTAAGATTTTGGCTCCATTGAAATTGGGTGCATTAAAAAAATTAGGATTTTGTCTCCATTAATTTTTTTTTGGCTTAAATCGTGAAAAATTTGTACAGATTTATTTTCACAAACAATTAAGATTTTGGCTCCTTTAAAAAAAATATATTTTTCAATTTTGATGTCTATAGCCACATATTTAAGTGTGTAACTATAACAATTAGTGACAAATTTATGTCATTGAAGGTATAAGACACCTATGCCAACAACAACTAATTTATCTGTGGGGATAGTTTGTCTATACCTACAGTTTTTAATTTTGTCGTTATAAACTTCTGTAGGTATATATCTATTTTCTTGTAGTGAATGAATCAATTGTTAAATCATGTTTTAGACAACAAATCACCATACCATAGATTATCTAACAAATAACCAAATTACAAAGGCATGAAAGCCTTTTGTTATGCGTGTTAACCAGTTTCAAGTATATATTTCTTGTATATAACATTAATATTTGATCTGAACAAGAAGAATATTTATTTCTCACCATATTGTATTCAACCTATCAAATGCCAAATGAAGTAGCAATAACTGTAGTAGTATATACAATCTATGAAACACAAATAATGGCACGAACATTGAACACGACCCTTACAGCCATGTCGACACCAATAACAAAATCAAAAATGAATTAATAATTAATATATCAATATTGTGTCGGTGTCGGATATATACATATGTCGAATACTGAGACACGTCTTCGTTCATGGGTGGTTGTGCAACAATGAGAGTAATGACTTTAATTCTGACCTCATAATACACAATAAAAGGCATCAATTATGAACCAAAAGACATAACAAAAATTACTAATCAACACCAAACGACAACCAGGAACAAGGTTGCAGCTCTTAAGCCCAAGCACCTCTCACTACGCCAAAAAAGCGCTTTTACAGCGCTTTTTTTAAGCCTTCTACAGCGCTTTTTCAAAAAAAAAAAGCGCTGTAGATTCGAGCGCTGTAAAAGCTACAACAGCGCTTTCAAAAAAGTGCTCTTAAAGGCACCATTTATAACGCGCGCTTATTATGCATCTTTTACAGCGCTTGTTACAACAAGCGCTGTAAAAGGCATACCACAGTTCATATATTTGGGTACCTTTTACAGCGCTTTTTTGTAAAAAGCGCTGTAAAAGGCATACCCATAGTACATATTTGGGGTGCCTTTTACAGCGCTTTTTGTAACAAGCGCTGTAAAAGGCATACCCATAATACATATTTGGGGTGCCTTTTACAGCGCTTTTTGTAACAAGCGCTGTAAAAGGCATACCCATAATACATATTTGGGGTACCTTTTACAGCGCTTTTTGTAAAAAGCGCTGTTAAAGGTGTTATTTTTTTTTTTTTTTTTTTTT
>JBBPBR010000004.1:49812524-49835358 GCA_037974775.1 Cicer pinnatifidum
GATCCAATTTTTTTATTGCTGCAAATTTGGCAGCTTTATTGGCAGCTCTATTAACCTCCAATTTTTGAGGTTTGCTGCTTTTTTTTGGATGTACGGGTGGTTTATTTATTTGGACCTACAAAAATGAGGTTAAATGTTAGTTTATTGAATCTGAAAAAATTGACAAAGCTTATGCAATAAATGTGACAAACCTTATCGGGAGACGTCACTGATTTGTTTCTGGGAGGGCTCTTAATGAGGGCAACAAGGTTAGTGGGCCATGCCACGTAACTACCGATAGCTTCGCCCAATGACTGCATATCTCCGTCGTTGTCCGGTATCGGCAACGGTGCAGTTGGTTCGAAAGCAATAGTAGGCGATACCTTGACATGGCCCTTTGGGATCGGAGTGTTGTGCAATAATTCTCCCAAAGTATTGTACAATTTTGCTTTTCCCACCTTCCGATGAGTGGGCGAGGACAAGTATAGAAAACACGAAGTGACACCCTAAATCAATAGTTAAAACATAAGTACAGTTAATATATAATATTGTTTAATGCATAAGTAATTACATAAGCAAGTAAGTAATTAATTACCTCGGGAATATTTTTCAAACCGACGTTGCAACTCCCGCTTTCACTCTCCATTTGTAGTTCACCTTGGAGCTGAACCGGAAGTTGCTTGTCTTTGTTTGTATTCACCAATTGTGCCACTTGCTCAGATAGGATTCTGAGCTTCTCTAATACTTCCTCGTTGGAAGGTTTTTGGCGCTTCTCTTGAGGAAAAAAGCTTCTGGGAGTTACGCCAAATCCCTTCCCCCTAACTCGGCCGGAATATTCAGGAACATTAAAAACTTTGCCCAAAATATCCCGACAACTATCCTTGTTGCCCTCTTCACATTCAGAACTTTGAGAGATGGTCTCCTAAAATACATGTAACATTAAAATAGTTAAGTTCATTATCATTTTTAAAATACAATATTAAAAAGTATTCAAGTGATAAATACAATATTGAAAAAATATTAAAGTCATAATATACTTACACAAAATTCTATTACTTTTTGAACATTTTGGTTATCAACCACTCCATCTTTATTTACCCTAGCTTCCTTCCACAAGATGTGACGACCCAACGGTTGATTAGTTTGGGTCTCTTGTCGCTATTCGATAAAACAAAATATTAGTTAGAAACTATAGTTTATAATACAAATTCATTCATTATATAAAAGTGATGTTTAATTACTTACAAGCCCTTGATCAAGGCGTGCATATCCCATACGTGATTTTCTGTATGGGTGCGTCGGGTTTCTTGCCCTTTCGCGATTTGCCTTACTAATGTTCTATATAAAAAAATAGCAATTATGTAAAAATTTAAAATACGATGCGAATATAAATAATAAAACACACAAATGCTAATAAATTAATCACTTACGACAAACGCGGGGTCCGTTCGTTTGGAAACAAACGCTTTCCATTCCTCATTTGATATATAATGTCGATATATCTTTGGAGGTTCAGCTGTTGTGTTTCCTTCTTTATCTTTAAGATAGAAGTTTGAGAGATGCGATCTAAATCCACGATGGATTTTGCCAGCAACTCTCAATACATAATTCTTTCGTCCTTCATCAAGGACAAAAGATGCCTGCAATGAAAAAAATTATAAGTAAAGTATTTCAATGAAAATATTTATAAATGACAAAAGATTGGATCAAAAAATTTACTTGAATATCATTCCAGATGATATCTTTGGCATCCTTCAATGCCTTATCTCTCCAGTCGTCAATTGTTATTGGAATATTTTGACGAACAACAGCCCCAATGTAGCTCACAAACATTGCGCTGTGGGGGTCAACTGGCTGACCACTTTCATTCCAACCAACCTAATAAACTCATATAGTAAGTACATGCTATTAAAAAAACCTAAAAAAATACACAACAAACAGAGTATAGTATAGTATTACCTCAAACTTGGTCCCATTGCTCCTAGCTTTAATGACTTTTTGCATGATAATTGCACCACGTTTGACTTCATTTTCATAAGTCCTACTGGTGCCAACTTCTTCATTTTGACATTCTAAATCTCTGTTTGTATCCATTTAACTACAACAAGTTCAACATGCAGTTTAGTATAACTTCAACAAGCTCAACATGCATCATGCATTATTTTAAACAAGCTCAACATGTATCAGTATATATATTTTAAACAAGCTCAACATGCATTTTAATGATTACAAAAAATAAATAACATCAATACCTGAATAATGGTTCGAAGAAGGATGAAATGCAAAGAAAAGAGCGAACGGAGAAATTTCACAGCAATAAATGTCACAGAAAAACGGTTTTGAAGAAATACGTAATGAGGGTTACGTATTTCAATGAAAATATAAGGTTCAAAATGATCTTGGATGGAAATAAGGTTCGAAATGAAGGAGATGATCGTGGAAATACAGTTCGTAATGAACGAGATTATAGGGTTTGCAAAAGAAGAGAAGAACGATGAAGGTTGAGATGATAGTGTAGATTACGTAATGAAGAGGAAACTGAAGAGGTTACTATTATATATATAACCCTTTTATAGCGCTTTTTTATAACCCTTTTACAGCGCTTTTACAAAGAGCGCTATAAAAGGCTAAGCCTTTTACAGCGCTTGTTATAAAAGCGCTGTAAAAGGCGTATTTATTTAAAAATTTAAATAAGGCCTTTTACAGCGCTTTTACAAACAAGCGCTGTAAAAGGCCTCATTGTTTTAGTATGTTATATAATGTTTTTTTAATAGCCTTTTACAGCGCTTGTTCAAAGAAGCGCTGTAAAAGGCCTTATTTAAATTTTTAAAAGACTCTTTTACAGCGCTTATCCCAACAAGCGCTGTAAAAGGCCTTATTATGTTATTTTTGTGTTTTGTTATGTTATTTTTTAAACAAGCTTTGCAAAACCCACATAGTCCCACCAAACATCAAAGTCCTTTTATGCATCTTCTTCGCAAACATCAAAGCTAACTCTTTCAATCTTCACCAAACATCAAAGTCCTTTTTATCTCTTTACATTCCCTTTCATTCTTAAATCGTAACTTGATCTTCAGGTTCATTGCCATGTTGCGAAAAATGGGTTTGTTAACAATGTGTCTGATGTTTTTGTTAACAATGGATCTGATGTTTTTGTTAACAATGTGTTTTTGGGGATTCCCATGATGCGTAAAAGGTGTTTGAAGAAAATCCTGTTAGAGAAAGTCATGTTAGTTATCTTTTCATTATTATTTTTAAAGTCTTTTACAGCGCTTTTTTAAAAAAGCGCTGTAAAATGTCTCATTGTTTAATTTTTAAAAGGGCCTTTTACAGCGCTTTTTTAAAAAGCGCTGTAAAAGACATGCACTTTTTTTACATGCATAGTTCTTAAGAATTGTAATTGTCCAAATTTACATAAACATGCAATAATCACTGGTTATGCTTGCCTTCTTAGACAACAATAAAACAAGAATAGAACCAGAATAATTCAGATTATATAATACCACAATAATTCAATAAAACCATAATAGAACCAGAATAGAATAATAATTCAGATTACAATAATAAAACCAGAATAGAACAATAATTCAGATTACAAATAAAACCAGAATAGAACAATAATTCAGATTACAACAATAATTCAAATTACATGCATGGCTTATATAAAACAATTAAACATGTACATTAAGATGCCCTTCTTCTTTTCCTGGTGGGATTCACATTTGTTTGTCCATTTACAATACGAAACGATGGATTAATCCAAATTCCCTCATCATGATCATCTCTAAGATATAAACCATCATCAGTTGAATCAATTTCATGTGGTTGTTGTGATGTTGCAAATAAAAGATCATTACCAACATCTTCATCATTGTTGTTATCATCACTTATTTTATTGGTCGATAGGACAACAGACCATTTATCATCAGAAGGATCGGTGACATAAAACACTTGTTGAGCTTGCGACGCTAAAATAAAAGGCTCGTCTTTGTATCCCACCCTATTAAAATCAACAAGCAAGAATCCTGACTCATCAATTCGAACGCCATTATTATTATCGACCCACTTGCAACCAAATATGGGAACACGAAACATTGTGTAGTCTAACTCCCATATGCGCTCGATAACCCCAAAATATGATAGATTTGCATATATTGGGTTTTTGTCTTTTGCACTTGAGACATGCATCGCTTCAACTACGAGAGTGACTCCATTATTTTGCATAGTGGTCTGATCATCTTGTTCTTTGGTATAAAATGTGTAGCCGTTAATAACATAACCAGTGTAAGAAAAGACATTTAAGCTCGGACCATTTGCTAGCCACCTCAATCTCTGTGAAATTGATCCGGGGTCTATGTCAAATTTTGACTTTATGTGATTTTTTAACCATGGTATAAAACTTCGATTGTGCTCTCGAGTTATCCAATTTTGATTCCTATTCATGTTCAAACGAGATAACTGATCCATGTGTATTGTAACATACGGTTGAACCTCATCATCATTGTGCAGAACATACAATTGTGCCTGCTCCAATTCTGTCCTTGATATAGTCAGTAGTCTCATTCCAATTATCCCTTCTCCTGATAGTCTTCCCGAATGACGAGACATGGGAAGCCCTATGGATTCAACATTGGACAGATATTCAGTACAAAATTCAGCAGCCTCTTCAACAATGTATCGTTCAGCAATACAACCTTCTGGTCGACTTCTACTTTTTACGTACCCTTTTAATATTTTCATATATCGTTCTATCGGATACATCCATCTCATATAAGCTGGCCCACAAAGTTGTGTCTCCTTAACCAGATGAACAGTAAGGTGAACCATTATATCAAAAAACGATGGTGGGAAATACATTTCAAGCTCACACAAAGTAATAACAATTTCCCTCTGCAATGTCGGTAATTTCTGAGGGTCGATCACTTTACTACAAATTTCCCTGAAGAAGAAACATAATCTAGTTAATGCTAGTCGAACTTTTTCAGGTAAAATGGAACGTATACCTATTGGTAGCAAATGCTCCATTAGAATATGACAATCATGAGTCTTCAAACCTTTTAACTTGAGGTCTTTCATACAAACCAAATTTCTAATGTTCGAAGAGTATCCTTCTGGAACTTTAACTTAATGTAGAAATTTACATAAAACAATTTTTTCCTTTCTAGATAGAGTATGAGCGGCTGGAGGTAGATATGTGCGATTTCATTTCTTTACTGGAGCCAATTCATTTCTTATTCCCATATCGACCAAGTCCAATCTTGCGTTGATGCCGTCTTTAGACTTTCCTGGAACATTGAGTAACGTACCAATAACACTATCAAATACATTTTTTTCAATATGCATCACATCGAGGAAATGTCTTATATACAATGACTTCCAATATGGTAATTCAAAGAAAATTGACTTTTTCTTCCACCCAGTTTTGACCAGCTCTCCCGCAAAAGGTTTGCCAAATTTATTGGTCAAACCTTGTACTTTTTCAAGTATTTGATATCCAGTCGGTGGTAAAGGAGCTTTACCTTCCTCTGATTTTCCATTAAATGCATTTCTCCATCAACGATACTGATGACTATAAGGTAAAAATCTACGATGTCCAAGAAACACATTCTTCTTACAATGTTTCAACCGCATCCAATTTGTACTCTCTTCACATACAGGACATGCACATTGACCTTTAATGCTATATCCTGATAAATTACCATATGCTGGAAAGTCATTAATTGTGTCGAACAACATAGCCCTCAAATTGAAATATTATTTCTTATACCCATCATAAACTTCCACACCTGTCTCCCACATACGTTTTAAATCTTCTATTAGAGGAGTCAAGTATATGTCGATATCATTCCCCGGTTGTTTGGGTCCAGAAATTAACAGAGACAACATCATAAACTTACGCTTCATACATAACCATGGAGGTAGGTTATATATTACCAAAATCACAGGCCACGTGCTGTGTGAGATGCTTTGAAGACCATGTGGATTCATTCCATCAGTAGAAAGTGCAAGTCTTAGATTTCTTGACTCTATCCCGAATTCAGGATACTCGTGATCAATTTTTGCCCATTGTGGGGAATCTGCAGGGTGTCGAAACATTCCATCTCTAATTCTTTCATCTGCATGTCATGTCAAGTGTTTTGAATCTTCTTCACTGCGATACATGCGCCTAAATCTTGGTATTATAGGAAAATACCACACGACTTTTGCTGGAGTAGATTCTTTCTTCTTATATCGAGAGACATTGCATTTCGGACACGCCTTAAGCAGTTCATATTCATTTCGAAATAAAATGCAATCATTAGGACACGCATGAATCCTTTCGTAACTCATGCCAATAGAACACAAAATCCTTTTAGCCTCGTAGGTTCGACTGGGAAGTTCATTATCATCTGGCAACATATCTTTTATGAGTGTTAATAATTCTGTAAAGCTTTTATCAGACCATCCATTACTCGCTTTTAGGTTGTACAACTTTAATATCGCCGACAGTCTTGTGAATTTAGTACAACCATTATATAATTCTTTCTCTGCATCACTCAACAAACTTTCAAACATTTTAGGACAATCTCGAAGATCTTCTTCAACTGCTTTTGCGATCTCATCAACTCGATCCGGCTCATATGTATCTGTATCGAAGTCAGTTGAAGCATATGTCGAACTATTCTCAAAATTAATGTTTCCTTTTTTTTTTCTCACCATGTCTTATCCAACATGTGTAGCTTTGATCAATTCCATTACATACTAGATGTCCTTCTAATTCATCTTCTCTAACACGTTTTCCAAAACAACATTTTAAACAAGGACAAACTACTCTATTTGGATCTTTTGCATTCTTCACTGCAAACTCAACAAACTCCTTCACTCCAATTTCATACTCTTTTGACAATCGATTGGCTGACATCCATTTCCTATCCATATTATACCACCTATAAAAATGCAGTTACAAAACTAATAAGCTTTCAAAACATATCAACAAGTTTCAAAAAGAAACCAATATCAATCAATTATTTTAAAAACAGAACAGATCATGTGGTATGAGTTTTTGACTAGTTGAAGAGATTTAACACAGATCAAGTGGTATGAATTTTTAATTTGATAAAAAAAATCTAGTTAAAAAAAAAATACCTGAGACAACACGTAATAGGTAGATGGCGGCACAACACGTAATGGATATGAGGGTATGAGGGTTCCCAGAGTAGAGGTGATGAAAGATGTAGAGGATATGAGGGTTCCCAACGTATATAATTATTTGAAATTTATGTCTTTTACAGCGCTTGTCAATAAAAGCGCTGTAATAGGTAGTTAAATTCAATGAAAGCGCTTGTATTTTATAGCGCTTGTGAAAAAAGCGCTGTAAAAGGTGGTCCAATTATTTTAAAGCGCATGCCTTTTACAGCGCTTGTGAAAAAAGCGTTGTAAAAGCATACGCGAAAGCGCTTCATTTTACAGCGCTTTTTTGAAGAGCGCTGTAAAAGCCTTACAACATTATGCGCATACGTTATATAACCTACAACAGCGCTTGTTTTACAGCGCTTGTGATTAAAAGCGCTGTAAAAGGCTCCGTTATTTTTCAAATACATTTACAACAGCGCTTGTGTTTAGCAAGCGCTGTAAAAGGGGCGCTGTTAAATATCATTTTTGGCGTAGTGTCTATGTAGGAACTGTAAGCAGATTACAAGAAGAACAATAACTTGAGACTACAAAGGAAACACTTGAAAAGTGTTTCTAATGTTGATTGGGCTACTACTTTAGATGATAGAAAACTTGTTGCAATTCAATGTGTATTCTTAGGAGAACATTTGGTGAGGTTATGCTCCAAGAAGTAGAAAGCAATCTCTAGATCAAACACAAAATCACAGTATCAAGATTTGACTAAACTTGCAGAACAAGTTGCTTATATTAGATCATTAATTTAAGAAATTGTGCTACCTATACCAAGAAAACCAATTTTATGGTGCGCCAACCTATAATTAGAGACTTAAATTCGAACTTGGGATTTTCCACTTCTCCACACTTAAGATGGATGAATCTAGCCACTAGCCGATTCTAAACCAAAAAAACCTATATGCTAAAGCCTTATCTTCCTATCCAATACATCATTCAACACAGTGAAGTGGATGTTCATTAAATAATGGATTAGGTGCTAAATACAAGAGTAGTTGTTGTCCAATGTTACTATATATATATATTTAATTGATAATCAATAAAAAATTTGTCATTCCCTTCACTATTTCCTTTCATTATGTATTTGGTGAAGCCATAATAATTACCTTTTAGTGTTCACAAAATTAGAATAAGGGGATATAAAGTTGGCTCGGTGGTTGGATGAACGAGTTAAGGAGTGGAGTGATAAAGTGGTTGTAGGTTCAATACATACCCTATAAAAATATTAATAATAATCACTAACATCGATCGTTTCATAAGAAAAAAAAATCAGAATGACTAGAAAAATACCACCAACAAAAAATGAATACTTATAAAGAAAATATATCATATAGACTATTCTCTTGCAGATAATACTTCAAATGTAACAAATGTATAATAGACTTAAAAATATTTTGTAACATAAAAAAACAAAAATGTTTAAAAATAATTTACAAGACATAAAGAGTCAATATTGTGTAGCAGTATTTTCATTGTCTGAAAAGAAAAGTTTCAAAAAAAGTCAATGGTACATTATATCCACCCAATTTCCTACTATTGAAATAACTAAAATCTTGGACTTAGAAATTCCAAGTCAAATGAACGGAGTCTCACCAAAACATGCCCTAAAAATATAAAAGAGAATGGGAGAATGGATATAATAAGTAATAAACATTTTAGAGATAGTATTTGATTTTAAGTTTTAGAATATTAAAAAATATCTTATAATATTTTATAGTATCTTTTATATTATATTAGAGTATCTTAAGTTATTTTCTATGATCAATTTATAATCATAGAGAATCTTAGAATATCTCTATTATTATGATTTGTTCCTGATTTAGAATTGAGTCTATGTTTCTCTATAAATAGATATTAGTATTGAATCTTTTGTAATCAAGTCAACATTAAGCTATTATCAATAATATTCAAACCCTTATTATTTTCTCTCCTTATTTTCTCTAAAATCCCATAACTTCAACATGATATCAGAGCCTATTTCGATCCTCCTTGAACAATCCCGCCTCTATTCTGCTGCCGATTTCCCAACAATTAGGAAATATAATCATAGTTTCTCTTTTCTAACATTCCATCATTCAGTAAGATTTTTTTCTCTCGATAAATCGTATCCCAATTCCGATTTTTGTAGCTTTTCGTTTATTTTTCAGTAGATCAGTCGCAGCACTGTTCATCGTGCAGTACTGTTCACCGTAAAAAAAAAAAAAAAAAAAAAAAAAGTTTATCCGTCGTATCCCTTATCCGTTCCGATCATCGGTGGGTATATCCTTAGTCTATTTAAACACATAAACTCTCTAGTCGAAACCTTAAAAACCCTTTTTTTCACACATTGAAACCCTAATTTTCGACCTATCAACTTTTGCCCCCAGAAACACACAACACTTATTCTCTTCTGGTAGGATTTAAACTCAACTTTCTCCTTCATGTTATTTTGTGATCTTAAGCTTAAGGACTAATGGGTAAAGAGAAAGTTCACATCAACATTGTGGTCATTGGCCATGTGGACTCTGGGAAGTCAACCACCACAGGTCAATTGATCTACAAGCTTGGAGGTATTGACAAGCGTGTCAATGAGAGATTTGAGAAGGAAGCTACTGAGATGAGCAAGCGTTCATTTAAGTATGCATGTGTAGGGGTGGGAATAGGCCAAGCCAGGCCAGGCTTTGAAAGGCCTGAGTCTGGCCTACGATTTATTTTTTCGGTCAAAGCCTGTCCTATGGCCTATCATAGGCTTTTTTTTCAACTTGACCTGGCCTTTTTAATAGTCTGACCTGGCTTGGAAGCCTTTTTAAAAGTCTTTTTAAACACATTCATTATTACCTCTTAAACAAATAAGGAACAACTATTGAGTGATTGACTAATTGAACGGTTACCGAATATGAAACTACTACCAAATATAGAACCGCTACCGAATATGGAACGACTACTCAATATGGAATGATTACTAAGTGATTGGCTAATTGATAGAATTTAAAATAAAAAATAATATTATTAATATAATAATAAAAAATAATATTAATAAATAATAAATATATATAGACCGGCCTGTCAGACCTAATAGGTTTTTTTATAAGCCTAAGCCTGACCTATTTAAATAAATAGGCTTTAAAAACAGTCTGAGCCTAGCCTTTTTATTAAATAGGCCAGGTCAGGCCAGACCAGGCCAGGCCAGGCCATAAGTAGGCTAGGTCATAGGCCCCTGCGGACGGCCTAGCCTATTCCCACCCCTATGCATGGGGTCTTGACAAGCTCATGGCTGAGCGGGAAAGAGGTATCACAATTGACATTGCTCTGTGGAAGTTTGAGACAACTAAGTATTACTGCACTGTCATTGATGCCCCCGAACACAGAGATTTCATTAAGAACATGATTACTGGAACATCCCAAGCTGATTGGGTTGTCCTTATCATTGTTTCCACTACTGGTGGTTTTGAAGCTGGTATTTCTAAGGACTGTCAGACCCGTAAACATGTTCTCCTTGCTTTCACTCTTGGTGTGAAGCAAATGATTTGCTGCTGTAACAAGATGGATGCCACTACTCCCAAGTACTCTAAGGCTAGGTATGATGAAATTGTGAAGGAAGTTTCATCCTATTTGAAGAAGGTTGACTACAACCCAGACAAAATTCCATTTGTTCCCATCTCTAGTTTTGAGGGAGATAACATGATTGAGCGCTCTAAAAACCTTGACTGGTACAAGGGTCTTTGTCGTGGAGGAAACTCTCCAATCTTTGTCGTGGCAGCTGTTGTAGCCCTTATGAGTGGGCTCTTAGCTGACAGGTTTGAAAGATTTGCAATTCAATTGATGGGATTCTTCTTGGGGCATGATTATTCTCTCTTCGATGGTTCCAAATATCCCCTTACTCTCCAATTTTGATCAACAAAAATATGTGTCATTGTTCAAACAGCCGTTATCTCTCCTGTTTTGGACACATATTCTTACTTTGATGATCGATCATGGCTTTGTTTCGTTTGAGTTGTGTCGCTTCTTCTCTGGTGTATGTCATGCAATTTAGTTCTTACTAATAAATTCCAACAGTGGCTTTTAATCCCACCGACGATCATTTTGGTGGTGTCTCTTTTACCACATATGAATTATATTAGTGATGACTTCTTCCGTTGGTGGCTATTCTAACAGTGTCTTTTATTTTCATGACTTACTTTATCTTGGCAATTTGTCCCAAATGCACTGGCCTTGCCTTTATCTCCTTGAAGCACGCCTCTCTCTCCTTGAAGCAGATTCAAGTTTAAATATTTTGAGTCTCCACTATTATTGGTTTGAAGCTTCCAAATGCAGTTTTTAAAAAAACGGAGTTTGCTTTGTTCAATTGCCTACCATGAATTTCTCTCAGGCTGATGATCAATCGGACTATCTGGCTAGGCTATATCTATAGCAATTCTCTCCGACTTCACATGCATCCCTGAGTTATCTCTCCATCTTTTTAATTATTTTGTGGAGCAAAACATTGTTTTCTTGTAGCAAGCTAAAACTTAGTAAGCTTTAGCTTGAGGGGGAGTGTTAGAATATTAGAAAATATCTTATAATATTTTATAGTATCTTTTATATTATATTAGAGTATCTTGAGTTATTTTCTATGATCAATTTATAATCATAGAGAATATTAGAATATCTCTCTTTATTATTATGATTTGTTCCTGATTTAGGGCTGAGTCTATGTTTCTCTATAAATAGATATTAGTATTGAATCTTTTGTAAGCAAGTCAGCATTAAGCTATTATCAATAATATTCAAACCCTTATTATCTTATCTCCTTCTTTTCTCTAAAATCCCACAACTTCAACATTAAGCATATTTACAAATGACAATAACATAAACACATTTAAAATCAGACATCATAAAAACCAAACATAAAATTAACTTTAACTTTCTAGGAGTTTAATTTTTAAGCAATATTTTGCAGTGTCAACACATCACAATCAAAAGTATGTTTATGAATTTATAAATAATTATGGTAAAAATCAAACTTTTCTAATGATCTAACGATTGTGATGGATTGAGAGCGTAAAAACTCTTCACATTGACATGTGTAAAAATCAAATTCTATTTGCAAATGAAATAAACCAATAATTATGCATGAACAATTTCATTATGCTCATTGATTTCTATATAGCAAGAAAAAATTTGAATTCATAAAATGATTAGTCTCACCTAAAATTTGGAAGATTTTGTCAACTTTCTTTGATATTATAAATTCCCATTTGAGTCAGTAGTAGCTGCAACATGCATAAAAGAAGAAGGTATCCTTCTTGAGTTATCCTAATTCAAATTCTGAGAAGATTTCAGCGCACCATTTAGGTCAAGAAAATCAAACCTAAGATGACTTCTTCTATTCAGATTTTGAGCCTAATTCTGATCACAGTAATTACTTTTTGCACCAACAAATGGACCAAGTTCAATAGCTCTTGTGTTACTCTCCAAATTTACCCCTATATTAGGTAACTTGTAAGGTTTTGTAAGATCAATAACCTCAACTATTGGATTGTTGTCCAATCATCCAAGTTAACTATGTTAGTCGCCTTACTTATGTTTCTATGGCCATTATTTATGGAAATCATCCAAGTTAACTATGTTAGTTTCTGTAACACCCCATTTTTCAAAGCGAGGGTGTATTTTTTTTTTCAAAAGAAATTAAAATAAAATAGAGAAATAAATAAGGTAACACCTTTGGATAAATAATTAAGTCATTATAATTTACAAGCAGCGGAAAAAGTTCTCAAAATATGAATCCTAAATGTTTACATAACAAAAGTGGTACAGTCTTCCAGTTTAAAAATAAAAGCAACCCAAAAGAAAGACATATGTTCCCTCTGTGTCAAACTAGTCTGATCATTTTACAAAACAACTAAACACCCTGAGTGATCTCCACGCGCCCCGTGAGATCCTCCTAACGTAGCTCCAATCAAGCATTCCAATCTACATTCTCATCCGTAGGGTACGAACCGGTAGGATCATCCTGGCTCTCATCTGAGGGCAAAGCCCAGATTTCCACAATAGTTGTAAAGGGGCACCAACCGAAATTAACAGTTAACACAAACATTTAAGTTTTTAAATGCACAAAATAACATTTCAACTTAGCATACACCTTAAAAGGGTTTCTATATGCCAAACATGCATAAACAAAGTTGAAAAATGAAGTTTTTAACAAAACAGCACTGCTGCATTCGAATACAGCATCTTTGTATTCGAATACAAGGCTATTTCAGCATTCAGCAGCAAAACAGCAAGTCTGTATTCGACTACAACAGTCTGTATTTGACTACACAGTAAGTCAGTGGCAAAACAACATGTCTGTATTCGACTACAACAGTCTGTATTCGACTACACAGTAAGTTAGTGGCAAAACAGCATGTCTGTATTCGAATACAGCTTGCTGTATTCGGATACACATCAGACAGCAACAGAAAAACAACAAAATTCAGCATTTTTCAGCTTTTCAAAGGGTTTCGAAATCAATCAACACTTACCCACAAATTCAAACAATCAAACTTAGCAATTATAGCGCAATCACCACGACATCTTGAGTTTCGAAACAGTTTTGCTATCAATCACACTTACACCCAACTCCAAAACAGAACACTTAGCGATTATAACACAATTACCACTACATCTTAAGTTTCGAAATGGTTTTGCAATCAAACACGCGATCACACAATTCCCAAACATCCACACTTGGCAATTATAACACAATCACCACAACAACTTTAGTTTCGAAATAGTTTTACACTCAATCACATTCATACATAATCCCAAATCTTAACACTTAGCACTTATAACACAATTACTACAACATCATGAGTTTCGAAATAGTATTGCAATCAAACATGCTGTCACCAAATTCCAAAACATAACACTTAACACTTATAACACAATTACTACAACATCATGAGTTTCGAAATAGTATTGCAATCAAACATGCTATCACCAAATTCCAAAACATAACACTTAACACTTAAAACACAATTACTACAACATCATGAGTTTCGAAATAGTATTGCAATCAAACATGCTATCACCAAATTCCAAAACATAACACTTAACACTTATAACACAATACCCACACGGACAAGATGAACCAACAATTCACAATTTACCAGGGTGTAGTCTCTCACTGACAAACACCTGTGCAGTCTCTCACGGACAAACACAATTCACCAGGGCGTAGTCTCTCACGGACAAACACCTGTGCAGTCTCTCACGGACAAACACCTGTGCAGTCTCTCACGGACAAACACAATTTACCAGGGCGTAGTCTTTCACGGACAAACACCTGTGCAGTCTCTCACAGACAAACACAATTCACCAAGAAACGTAAGTCGTAAACGTACCACCTATCACGGGTCAGTACTGTTTACCGAGGTGCCACCTATCACGGGTCAACACAACTTACCAAACGTAAATCGTAAACGTACCACCTATCACGGGTCACTACTGTTTACCGAGGTGCCACCTATCACGGGTCAGCATAATTTACCAAAATGAAATGCATGAGCATACACTGACTCTATCCACAACGATCGTTAAGTAAATGCAGATATTAAAAGATTCCCCATTTTTAATACTCATTTACTTAACCGATTTTCACACCAAAACATTAAGCAAACAGACCTATTAAGAGATTCCCCATTCTTAATATACTTTTGACTTAAACGATTTTCCACAACAAAACATTAAGTAACCAAGACATTAAGAGATTCCCCATTCTTAATGCCCAGTTAACTTAAACGATTTTTCCAAATCAAACATTAAGTAAACGAGACATTAAGAGATTCCCCATTCTTAATACTCATTTAACTTAACGATTTTCAAAACAAACATTAAGTAAACGAGACATTAAGAGATTCCCCATTCTTAACGCCCATTTAACTTAGACGATTTTCAAAACAACCTTAAGTAACCAAGACATTAAGAGATTCCCCATTCTTAACGCCCAGTTAACTTAAACGATTTTTAAAACAACATTAAGTGACCCAGACATTAAGAGATTCCCCATTCTTAACACCCAGTTAACTTAAACGATTTTCAAAACAACATTAAGTAACCAAGACATTAAGAGATTCCCCATTCTTAACGCCCAGTTATCTTAAACGATTTTCAAAACAACATTAAGTAAACGAGACATTAAGAGATTCCCCATTCTTAATTCTCATTTAACTTAAACGATTTTCCAAAACAAACATTAAGTAAACAAGACATTAAGAGATTCCCCATTCTTAATACTCATTTAACTTAATGGTTTTCAAATTCCACACAAAACTAACTCAAACATACTTTCACATTTAATCCATAATTCACACCAAATCATTCTTCCACACAAACCACACAAAACACATCTCAAATTCTATAATTATCAATTATGAACACGTCGAATACGACGACACAAATCAACACAATCCATCGCTCAAACACACAAGTTTCATTTACTCAAAATCATACATAAATGAGTTTAAAATCATTTTCCACGAAACATTCATCAATATAACCAAAACCTAACTCTAAGATTTTACCCATAAAGCCTTAGATACATTTTTCCCCAAATCAATACTCCAACCCTAACAAAATTCTTTTCCACACAACCACAGATAAGGCCCTAAATGCAAACTAAAATTTTGGAAGGAGCCCTTACCTTCACGTTAGCTTTAACGTGCGATTACGGTACCGCGAGTAAATCTGGTAAAATCTCCGCTCGCAACGTCGCTTCCAAAGTTGGTCCCCTAGTACCGTAGTGTAGCGGTGAGCAACTTTCCCTTCTATCTCTTCACGAAACGAAGCTTAGATCTAGATGAAACGGGGAGGTTTGTGTTTGACGGTTTTGAAATCCCTAACACCGCTTTTCTTTGTTTTCGAAACAACAAGGAAGTATGAAGCTGAGAAATCCTTGCTTTCTTACCCACTAAGCCTTGGGTTTCTATTCTTGAGGAAAAGGAAGCAAAGAAAACGAAAATGGAGGGAGGGAGAAAAAGAAAGCTTCACGAGAATAGTTGTTTTCTTCCTCTGTTACGTTTCCTTTTCTTTCTTTTTTTCTTTTCCACTCTTTTTCTTTTCTTCCATTTTCTTTTCTTTTCTTTTCTTTCTTCTCACACACACACACACACACACACACACACATATATATATATATATATATATATATATATATATATATAATAATTAAACCTAAACCAATAAATATCTAACAACTCTCACATCCATCACTTCACTCACATCTCCAACTATTTTGATAAAAATATCTACTCTCGTCGCAACTCAATTGTCAAATACAATATTCAGCAACCCGAGATTTTGAACAAAACCGGCCATAATTAAATTCTTCGAAACCCAAATAAATTATTCTTCGACAAATAATTTTAGTCCAATTTCCAAAAGTATATTTTCGACCTAAATACCGAAAACTGGGTTAAAAGCCTAAGCAATTTAACACAAAATACCCTAAAATTGTATAACTTAGGATTTAAAACTACAGGTCTTACAGTTTCCTTAATTATGTTTTTATGGCCATTATTTATGGCAGAGTACCAATTAATAATAACACTAACATGTGTAACTTGAAGTTGTGCAGTTTGAACAATTGGTATAGAGTTAAGGAAGATACAAAGCTTATGTGGAATGATTTGCAGATGGTATAGAAAAATTATGACGCCACGTATTTCAAGGTCAACTAGGAAGCCTTTGATGAGTTGAGGATAACAACCATAATGGTTGTGATGCAAAAAAGGTATTCAAAGGTTGAACTTTTACCATGACTATGCCTTGAGGATTAGTTCTTGAATAATGGGTTGGGCATTAAGTTCCCTTCATATGTGGAGAAAGACCTAAATATTGTAGCTCATGTGTCTCACTTATTTAAGTGGAGAGTAGTCTAATTAGGATGGTAAAAGAGAGACTATTTTGAAAGAAATGACAACCACCAAAAGAGAAAAATGGAGTAAATTTTATTCTCGATTTTGTTAAATCAGTCTAAAAAAAAAAATCGATTGCGTATTCGTTAATCGTTAGATCAGACTTATTTTGAGGCAGTAGATTCGCAACATTCAATTTTTCGTTTTCCACGGTCAGATCAGCAAAACGATTTCGGGAGAAAGTGTAATCGGGATTGAACAACATCAGGTTTTTTAGTGTTTTTCTTCTTCTTTCTTTTCATTTGTAAGCTTTAGTGCTTTGTTATTTTGGCTGGTTGTAAGCACACTTTATACATCATTTTGAGACTCTCTTGTACCCTTATTTGATTATAGTGGAGCTATTTATTTGGTCTGGACGACTCGTGGTTTTTACCCTTGCATTGAGAGGTTTTCCACGTTAAAATATCGGTGTTTTTTAAACTCTTTTATATTGATTAATTTGCTTTCATATATATTTGTTGTTGCTACTCACGAGTTCTTGCAAGTTGGGGGAATTTTATATCTGCAGCGTATTATTTATTATCGTATTTTTGTATTATTCCCATCATAACGAGTTCATGAGGATTAGTTCTTGAAACTCATTGTTGGTTGGCTGGAAGATGATGGAATAAGACCATAACATTCTTTTGGAGGATTCTTGTCATTTTTACATTAATCAATAAAAGGATCTTGTATACGATTCCACACAGAATCAAATGGATTAAACAACTCTAGTTTTAGTGTGTTCTTCTTAGCATCATTCTCTCACCAATGCTTAATTTACTTGATTTCTCGGTCTGATTCATCTAAACTTTTCCTCTTGAATTGAAGTTGATTAGTTTAGCATGAGAATTGAGTGAAAACCCATTAATGGTATCTTCCATGTTGTTATTTCTTACTCACTTTTTATCAATCATATCTACATGTGGCTTTATATTTGCTTTCAAGTTCACAACTATAGCTTGAAAAGTAGGATCCTCCAAATAACCTACAAATCTTCTAGTGACACTAAAAGATTCAGATTCACACACTTGTTTGTGTCAGAAATCCTCCCTACTTGAAATGCAATAAGAGACCCATAAACTTTAGCATTTGAAGAAACATTCAACGTAGATGTGTTTCCTTTATCAAACCCATTTAAATTATATTCACAAAATGCCACCTTGGATAATGATTTAGGCTTCTCTACTAACTGTTTTGGTTTTTCTTAATTGGCACATGGCTTCAAGAATGTTTAAACAGTTACTTGTTTTGGAGCATTAGAAAACTATTTATTTTCAACTATAGGACAAAGTTCTTTTCCCTTGTCCATGTTGTTGGAACAAAGTCGGTCCCTCGAACAATTCTTTGTGTGTTTTGATGTTCACAAAGGTACTTTATGAGAATAATTTATTGCACTAATGATTTCAAGAAGTATGCAGAAATTAGAACACGATAATCGGAGGATACCACCAGAGGAACGATCACATGATACAGCCAAATGATACCACTAGATCAAGTCACCAGAGGATATTACCAGAGGAAATAAAGAAGTCAGAGAAAACAAAATTAAATCAGTCAATGAAATCCTCAAAATTAGATAAATGCACATTATGGAATAGTTTCTGCATCTGCCTCTAATAGCGTGCTTCTGATAGTTCAACATGTTTTTGCGTCTACCTCTAAAGACTCTAGCGTGTCTCTGAAGAAATATGTGCCTCTGAAGATTTTGTGTGCCTCTAAAGATTCAGTGTGCCTCTGAAGAATTATGTGCCTCTAAAGTTAGATTTTTTTAAAAGAATAAATACAGTTAGATGAAAACAATTTTTAGCACTACATTATAATGGCATGAAATAAAATCAAGAGAAGAAACCGCTAAATAAAATGTTAACTTCTACAATACACTATAAGAATTCTCAACTATATTAAAAATACAATTTTGTCTAACCTTTGCAAAAAATTTAGGGTCACAATTGTAAATTACTGTAGCTTTCTGCACATAACCCAACTTCTTCAATTTGTTGTTATTTTGAAATATTTATGGTTTACACACTGCAACACTCTAACATTTCGGCAAAACAAACATATTCACTGAGAAGAAAATCAAATAGATTCACGGAGAAGAAAATCAAACAGATTCAAGAAAAAGAAAATTGCAAATGGAACAACATAAAGAAGGGGTTGCCACAATATGTGATACAAGTCTAGTCAAGGTTTGTCACTTCCTCCTTCAAACCCATTCTAATTTTATTGGTTTAGCACTGTCAATGTAGTCTTTGGTAAGATTAAAACATATAATATTGTTTATCATGATATAAATAAAATTTTAGATTTAACATGAAAAAAAATTAACCTCCATCATGAAACAAAAATAATTTTATATTTACATCATGCAAGAAATCATAAAAGATAATATGAATGATTACACTATTGTGATATATTACAACATGAAATAAATGATTAATCTTGAAGTTATGTTTATAAAATTTACCTTGGTTCACAAACAAGAAATGCAACACCATTGAAGAACATTCACACCTCAAAGGAAACTTAGAAAATAGCAGTTAGGGTCACAAATTACTTCACTATTGTTAGTAAAAATGGAAATGTGCACGATGAAGTTATTTTGATGGATCAATAGGTCTACATTTTACCTTTTTCTTTATGTTTGGTTAACAAATATCTTCATTTTATTGGTTAGTATCTTATTTTATAAATTATTTGTTATTAAAAGGCTGATCAAATACATGTTGTTATATGACAACATGATTCTGTTAAATGGAGGGAAAAACTCAAAGAGAATCAAACATACATCATCCATAACTTTTTAGTTTTTTCAAAGTACTTTCCAGTTCAAATATTGCCTTCATGAATTCAAAAATGTTTTCAATGCTGCTACTTTTGAAGAAGAGATTGATCTCCCTAAAATCCAACCAACTCAGCATTGTTTTGTATCTTTTAGTACCATTTTGAATGGATATAACCCTCTTAACAACTTAATTGGTAATACTACCATTTATTTTTTTTAATTGAATAATATATATGTGATTTATATTTTTCGTGTTTCAATGGATAACTTATCTTTTTTATTTATAGAGATTATTGAGGTAGTGGATGAGGTCATTTTTTCAAATTCAACATCATCAACCAAAAAAACTTGTGTCATCGTCAAAATCAAATATCTCAGGTAACAACAATATTTACATTTAATTACTATACTATACAAAGCAAGTTTCAAATGATATTATTCATCTGATCAGCGGAAATATCCTTACTTGCTCCCTATGGGAGGCTTATGGTACACAATTCCTCAATTATGTTAATACTCACCCAAACTCTGCTCTCATCATTATAATCTTCCACCATGCATGATTCAAGCCTCCAGAATGTATTATTAATTCAACACAAGTACTAATTGTTTAATGAAATATTTTGTTTGTTACAATATACTGAAATATAGTTGTTAATTTATTACTTCTATATGGCAGGAAACAACGAACACACAATCACTAATGCATGGAGTGGAACTAAACTTCTTATCAATGAAAGTACGCGTCAAATTAAGGAATTCATAAATCAGTAAGTTAATCAACTCTTTACAAGTGTCTTCCAAATAGTGCAGTTATGATTTAGCCGGATTAGAGGTTAAGCGATTTTAATGATGTCGACCACTCATCTTTAGTTAGCAGTTTTGTTTATAAGTAATCTTTTTTCTATTAAGTAGCCAATTTTCAACGAATGCAAGTTACCTGCAATAGATGATATAGATAACTACATTCAAGGTAGCCAACTACAAACTCAAATCACATCTTCATCTCAATACACTTCACAAGAGAAGCTTATGTACAATGCTCAAGCTAAAACTCTTCGCCAAATCAAGGCTATTGAACATGTAAGTATAATTTCATAACACTATTTTTATGTAGATATATAAACTATTTAATTGTTACAATTTTTTTAATTACAACATAGTTTTTAGGAAATAATTTGTGTCACTGTGGCAACTCTGTCAAAGATTGTGCAAGACAAATTCGGTTAGTTTTATCCTTGTTGCACTAATTGTGCAGTCAAAGCTAAAGAAGGGATTACAAATTATCAATGTAAATGTTGTGTTCAGGTTGACGAACCAATTCCAAGGTACATCAAACTTTAATAGATGGTGTTTTTTATATTTTAGAAGTATGTAATTTCATTTTTTCTTTATAATTCAAAATATATTGTCCAATCAAAATAAAACTTAAGGGTTACAGTATTCTAACTTATAGGCATATGGAATAAAGTAGAAACAATTTGTATACTATTAAGGGTTAGTGTTACTATATGAAAGGTTTTCTCTTAATTGTCGTATAAGGATATGAATTTGTTTCCAAACTAAAAGCAAATAGCCCATAAGAGTAGTTCAATATTCAACATTAATTTATCAGAATTTATAAATCAATATTAGAGTCCTTATATCAAACACTTAGTGATCATTGAATTTTTCTATGATTATTGATCAAAACTAACGACATAAAACAGGTACAAAATGATCATTGAAGTTTTTTACGATAATTGATTTTGTAACTTCCTTATGTGGAACCAAGATTGTACTTCACTACTTGGAATTTCAACACTTCAAATGAGGATTAGTATGATTAAGGCATGTATACAATGCTTAGTCCAAGTAACTTCATAGTTTGGATATTTATTGTTTACCACATAATATGACATAACTCATTTATCTGAAACATGTTAAAGGCTAGTGATACTCACATAAGGATATATCCATCAGAACTTCAAGACATAATGGGGACCACTCTAGCTTTTCGTGTAAAACTACAACCATTTTCAAAACAGTGTCCTATTAATAAGTCATGGAGTGATGTTGCACTTATTGCTGCAATTAAGGAGCAATTTCAAATTGAAGAGGTATTCAAACCACATATTTCCTTATTGTATCTTCTAATTGTAATAATATATGTATTAAATATTGCACAACTTAAATTAATAGAAGTCCATTTTCATAACACATCTAAAGGAGAACCGAGTCGTGAACTTCTTAGTCAAAAAATACTATTTGACACTTTAAGTATATCTCCATGACTCTCTATAAGTGCATCATTTTGATAGATACATTATGATTTTATAAATTTTTATGACAATAATCTAGTTAATTCCTACAAACTTTATGAAATATGTAGCAATCATTATCAATGATGGTGAAAACGATATTGAAAATGTTCAGTCAGCTACACCGTTTAAAGGCCTCTAACTGGTGATGAACAAGATAATGGGGGTAACGATGCAATTACATATGCCAACTATCATCATCAAAACCACTCAAGAAAATCAAATGTGAATAGGATCTACAATGAAATTATATGCTACAAAGTAGATGATAACATCAATTATGTTAAAAACTATTATTATATGTTGTAATCCTAAGGTCTAATTATGTTTTCGTCTCATGAAGTCTGAATCATGGGATAAATATTTTCAAATCATGTATTGTTGTAAATATTAAACACAAGTGCACTTTTTAGTTCAATGTTATTATTATAGGATGTATGTTTAATTGATTAACGTCTTTAGGAATAGTAATATGGAAAATGTTGATATGTTGTCTATTGAAAAAAAATATAAACTCAGGGATTATCCTTATATCTCTATATTTGAAAAATTATATATGACTAAAGAGCAAATTGATTATTATCTTAAATAATAGTATTTTTTTTTTTGTAGAATACAACATAAGTTACACAATTAGGCTATAAAATAACTCAAACTTTCAAACTTTATAAATAATAATAATAATAATAATAATAATAATAATAATGATA
>JBBPBR010000004.1:49835506-49849404 GCA_037974775.1 Cicer pinnatifidum
TGATTATTATCTTAAATAATAGTATTTTTTTTTTTGTAGAATACAACATAAGTTACACAATTAGGCTATAAAATAACTCAAACTTTCAAACTTTATAAATAATAATAATAATAATAATAATAATAATAATAATGATAATATATTATTATTATTATTAAACATTTATTTATATAATTATAGTTATTGAATTATGTGTATATCCAATTAATATCATTGCTTTATTGCACTAATTATAGGAGAAGAAAATGAGTATTTAAGTTCAGATTATGTTGATCGTTTAGAAAGTCATGGAAATGAATCTTTTGATATCCTTACACCTGAACTTTTGAGCACATTAACTACCTTAGGCCTTCTAAACCACAAAATAAAATTAAAAGTTGGAACTTCAATCATGCTTTTGTGAAATCTTTATCAATCTGAAGGTTTGTGTACTGGAACAAGGCTTACAAATCATGTGCTCGAAGCAAAGATAATTTCAGGAAAAAAATATTGGGAACTTGATATATATCCCACAAATGTCTATGTCACCTTCTCAATCACCTTGGCCTTTCAAGCTAATTAGGAGACAGTTTCCCATAGTTGTTTCCTATGGTACGACAATCAACAAATCACAAGGACAATCATTGAACTACGTTGGGATATACATGTCAAAATCAGTCTTTAGTCATGGTCAGTTATATGTAGCTATTTCAAGAGTTAAAAGTAAGAATGGGTTGAAGATCTTAATGCATGACAAATATAACCAGACATTATATATAACAAACAATGTTGTAAGTAGACTATTTTCTTTAATTATTCCATATGCAGACTTAAAAAAAAAATACAACTATAGACATTAAAAATATCTAAATGATCAACATAACATATAAATTTATATCATCACTCACTTAATTAACTTTTTAATTAGTTAAAAGGTGTTTCTCAATTATTTTGTAATTCAATATTGTACTTTAGACTAATCTATTGAGTATTCCATCATGAATATGCCACATTAATGCTTTACCATAATATACATAAATCTAATTTAACAAATGTGCTTAGTTTTATAGTAAACAATACAATTAGCAATTTGGAATTATTTTTTTTTTTGTCGATTTTTGCAATAAAAAGAAAATTTTCAATCATTATTATTTTGCTAAGATGGATCGTCAACTAACATTGAACATGT
The DNA here is from genome assembly GCA_037974775.1 of Cicer pinnatifidum. Classification (NCBI taxonomy): domain Eukaryota; kingdom Viridiplantae; phylum Streptophyta; class Magnoliopsida; order Fabales; family Fabaceae; genus Cicer; species Cicer pinnatifidum. The sequence continues at coordinate 49,836,675 of JBBPBR010000004.1, forward strand.
TATAGAAAGAATATACTATAGAGAATGTAGTTGAACCATTAAAAATTAAAGTATGTTGTTAATTCTATTTCACACATTTTGTTATCTTATCAAAATACAATTGAAATTACATCACAATATCTTATTAATTAACATGCAGATTATATTACAGGACTTTGGTGCAGATAGTTAGAGAAAATTATGATTCTAATAACTTCATATTGATCTTAATATCAATGGAATTATACAGTTTCCATATTCAGTATCATGACATTAATTGCTATTGATTCAGTCACAACATGTGTATAGCTATCATGACCGTTTCTTTGTATATGTTTATTATTGTAATTAGTCCTAGCATAATTCTAGGATCTCACATGTACTACAACTGTGTATATAAACACAGTCTGTCAAATGTATCAATAAGTCATTTTCTCATACCTTTCTCTCTTGGTATCAGAGCACTTAAGCTTGAAGACTCTCGATCCAATCATGTCATCCGCTGCTAACACAAATGACCTACCTACAACTGTCTCTATCAAGCTGGATAGAGATAACCACCTCCTATGGAAGTCACTAGTTCTTCCATTGATTAGAGGATGCAAACTTGATGGTTACAATCTAGGAACCAAAGAATGTCCTGAACAGTTTATCTCCACAAATGACACAACTAAGAAAAGCAATCCTGACTATGAAGAGTGGATTGCACATGATCAAGCTCTCCTAGGATGGCTAAGAAATTCAATGGCCATTGACATTGCAACACATTTGCTGCATTGTGAAACCTCTAAGGAACTTTGGAATGAAGCACAAAGCCTAGCAGGTGCACACACAAAATCAAGAACAATCTACCTCAAATCAGAATTTCATAACACCCGCAAAGGAGAAATGAAGATGGATCAGTATCTTCTCAAAATGAAGAACCTCTCTGACAAATTAAAACTGGCAGGATCACCAATCTCCAGCTCGGACCTAATAATTCAGACACTGAATGGTCTGGATGCTGATTATAATCCTGTGGTGGTCAAATTATCTGATCAAATCAACCTTACTTGGGTTGATCTACAAGCCCAACTATTGGCATTTGAAAACAAAATGGAACAACTGAACAATTTCAGTAATCTCTCAATGAATTCTTCAGCAAACCTTGCAAGCCAAACTCATTTCAGAAGCAACAAATCTGGGACACGAGGCAATTGGAGAGGTTCTAACTTCAGAGGAGGTAGAGGAAGAGGTAGATCTAAACCAACATGCCAGGTATGTAACAAGATAGGTCACACTACAGTGCAATGTTTTACCGTTTTGACAAATCATACACAGGCTCAAATCACTATGCTGAGAATAACAAGCAAGAAAATCACAGTGCTTTCATAGCCTCACCTTACCACGGTCAGGACTATGAATGGTATTTCGACAGTGGAGCTAGCAATCATGTGACTCATCAAAATGAGAAACTCCAAGATCTCAGTGAAAGCAATGGTAAGAATTCTCTGCTAGTTGGCAATGGTAACAGGTTGAGAATATTGGGCTCAGGATCGACTGAATTAAATAAACTCAACCTGCATAATATCTTGTATGTCCTTGAAATAACCAAAAACCTGTTAAGTATATCTAAATTAACTGCAGACAATAATGCTATTGTTGAATTTGATGCAAACTATTGCTATGTGAAAGACAAAATGGCAGGGAATGCATTACTAAAAGGGAAAGTTAAAGATGGATTATATCAACTTTCAAGTGCCAACTCCCAAGTCAATAAAGACCCATGTATCTACATGTCAGTCAAGGAGAATTGGCATAGAAAGCTTGGACATCCCAACAATAAAGTCCTGGAAAAGGTGTTGAAGAACTGCAATGTGAAGACATCATCAAATGATCATTTTTCATTCTGTGAAACTTGTCAATTTGGAAAACTTCACTTGTTACCATTTACATCATCCTGTTCTCATGCTAAGGAACCTTTAGATCTAATTCAAAGTGATGTATGGGGTCCATCCCCAATTTTATCTCCATCTAATTTCAAGTACTATGTTCACTTTATTGATGATTTCAGCAGATTCACTTGGATTTTTCCCTTAAAACAAAAATCAGAAACAGTACATGCTTTCACTCAATTCAAAAACATGGTTGAAAATCAGTTTAGCAGGAAAATAAAAATCCTGCAATGTGATGGTGGAGGTGAGTATAAATCGGTTCAGAAAATAGCCATAGAGTCAGAAATCCAATTTAGAATGTCATGTCCATATACCTCTCAGCAGAATGGTAGAGCAGAAAGAAAACATCGACATGTGGCTGAATTAGGACTCACACTACTAGCACAGGCCAAAATGCCCTTACACTACTGGTGGGAAGCTTTCTCGACCTCAATTTTTCTTATCAACAGATTGCCCTCATCAGTTAACCCAAATAAAAGTCCATATTCATTATTGTTTGGAAAGGAACCTGACTATGATGCCTTGAAGCCTTTCGGCTGTGCATGCTACCCTTGCCTCAAACCATACAATCAACACAAACTTCAATTCCACACCACTAGGTGTGTGTTCTTGGGATATAGCAACTCTCACAAGGGATATAAGTGCCTCAATTCTCATGGAAGAATTTTTGTCTCAAGACATGTTGTCTTCAATGAGAATCATTTTCCATTTTATGATGGCTTTCTTGACACAAGGAATCCATTAAAAACTCTAACTGAAAGAGTCCCTATTGCTCTTCCTCCTTTACCTACAGGTACCACTACAAGTCACACAATTGAACCAAGTAATAATGATGTGAACCACCAGGAAGAAGACCTAGCGGTTCATGAAGATCAACCAGTCCTCAGTGAGATCTCTATCACTGCAGATGAGGCAACTTCTCATACAAATGAAGCACCAACAACAACAGGCTCAATACAGGACACAGACCTAGTAGAGGACACATTAGAAGACAATCAACATGTCCAGCAGATACGTACTAGGAGCAAGGCAGGGATGTACAAGCCCAAACTACCTTATATAGGACCGACAGAGACACACAAAGAGGATAAGGAACCAGAAAATGTCAATGAAGCACAAGTCAAACCAAGGTGGAAAGAAGCCATGGATGCAGAATTTAAAGCTCTAACAGCAAATCACACTTGGACACTGGTACCATTTCAGGGGCAGAATAATATCATTGACTCAAAGTGGGTTTTTAAAACCAAGTACAAGGCAGATGGCTCAATTGAAAGAAGAAAAGCAAGACTGGTTGCCAAAGGTTTCCAAAAAACTGCAGGTTTGGACTATGATGAGACCTTCAGTCCAGTGATCAAATCCAGCATTGTAAGAATTGTTCTATCCATTGCAGTACATCTAAATTGGGAAGTTAGGCAATTGGACATAAACAATGCATTCTTGAATGGAAATCTCAAAGAAACTGTGTTTATGCATCAACCAGAAGGATATATAGACTCAACCAAACCTTATCACATATGCAAATTAACCAAGGCAATCTATGGCCTGAAGCAAGCCCCAAGGGCATGGTTCGACAGGTTGATGGGTACTCTACTAAAATAAGGATTTCAAAACACCAAGAGTGATTTATCACTGTTTGCCCTTAGAGGAACTGACCATATCACACTTCTCCTCATATATGTTGATGACATAATAGTAACAGAGAGCAACAAAAAGGTCCTAGAGACCTTCATCACTCAACTAAACATTACTTTCTCTCTTAAAGACCTAGGTCCTCTACTCTACTTCTTGGGAATTGAAGTACACAAAGATACTGGTGGAATGTACCTGAAACAAACAAAGTACATTAGAGACTTGCTCAAAAGGTTCAATATGGAAAAAGCCTCATCCTATCCCACACCAATGGCAACAGGGAAACAACTAGCTGTTGAAGGAGAACCTATAGCCAACCCTACACTATACAGACAAGCAATAGGTGCATTACAGTACATAATCAACACTAGGCCAGACATAGCGTTCTCGGTCAACAAACTCGGCCAATTTATGAGTTCCCCAACCATAGATCATTGGCAAGGAATAAAAGGGATATTAAGATATCTCCATGGAACAACAAATTTATGTCTTCATATCAAGTCCTCAACTGATCTTGATATTGTTGGATTCTCTTATGAAGATTGGGTTACTAGCATAGAGGATAGGAAATCCATGGCAGGACAGTGTGTGTTCCTTGGTGAGACATTAATCTCGTGGGCCTCGAGAAAACAAAGAGTGATGTCAAGGTCAATACTGAGGCAGAATACAGAGCGTTGGCTGACCTAGCAGTTGAAGTAGCTTGGATTAGATCGCTATTAGGTGAGCTAAAACTTCCTATGTCTAGGAAACCAGTTTTATGGTGTGATAACTTGAGTGCCAATGCACTAGCATCCAATCCAGTGATGCATGCTCGATCCAAACATATTGAAATAGATGTCCACTACATACGTGATCAAGTACTTCAAGATCAAGTCACAATAGCCTACGTGCCCACATCAGATCAAATTGCAGATTGCTTTACCAAACCTCTCACACACACAAGGTTCAACATGATGAGAGACAAACTTGGGGTGACGATGTCACCATCAGTTTGAGAAGGGGAGTTAGAGAAAATTATGATTCTAATAACTTCATATTGATCTCAATATCAATGGCATTATACAGTTTCCATATTCAGTATCATGACATTAATTGCTATTGATTCAGTCACAGCATGTGTATAGCTGTCATGACCATTTCTTTGTATATGTTTATTATTGTAATTAGTCCTAGCATAATTCTAGGATCTCACATGTACTACAACTGTGTATATAAACACAGTCTGTCAAATGTATCCATAAGTCATTTTCTCATACCTTTCTCTCTCAGATTATGATATTTGATGCAAATTATGTTACAGGACTTTGGTGCATATTATGACCCTTGATGCAAAAAAAATACAACAAATGAAGTTGTATTTCGACATTACAAAAGTGATGAGACATTACTAATTTAACATCAATATTCAACCTACAATGATTGATAATGTATGGATGACATTTCTGTTATAGATTTCTTTACATGTAAAACATATTTTAGTAAATTATGATTTAGTATTATATGTCTTAATCAATAGCATTCAAATTCTATTATTACGATGGTTTCATTGTAACTTGCATGTTCATTGTCTTGAAAAATTATTTTCTACAAATCAATATTATTTGGGATACTCTATAGCAATCACAATACTATCACTAATAAATCTTCATGAAATTTTAACTTTCACAACCACAATCACATCATAAATTATTTTGTTGTCATATTAATAACTTTAAGTACAACTAATATATTAATTTAATAATTATCAACTACAGTAATTAACTTCATTTATTTTATTCTATTTATTATAAAAATATTTAATTAAATAAAAATATATAATAAATGACATACTACATATCACGGATATTATACTAGTTTTTATAAAAAAAAAAATATAAAAAAGATAAATTACAAATTCGTGATATAAGAACGAAAACCAATTCGTATACATTAGCATTTTCTATTTTAATTTTTTTTTTTTAAGTTTGAATTTTGAAAATTTATTACACGTGCCATATCGAGTAATCTTCGCATCTCACAGTACATATAACTAACTAACTATAAATAAAAACGATAAGAAGAAGAATGGTTGCTTTGTGGCAGTACGTAGCGCTAAAGAACAATCAAGAATACCATCTCTCTTCAATCTCATTCTCAATACAAGTTACATTTTACATCATACAACATATTCTCTTTAATTATTATTCTTTTTCCTCTTTAGATCTTTAATTGTTTTAATTTATCTCATTCCCTATGTTTCTATTAATATAGTTTCATATATTATCAAAAACACAATTCATTGGGGTTGATTATTATTTCAATTAATCCCCCCTCGTTTTCTCAAATCCCAAATCAATACCAAAAATCAAATCGGTAACAAATCAACCGTATTTAAAAATCAATTCCTATTTTCGATCTTAATATGTATAAATTCATTGATTAATGTTTTTTTTATTTGATTAATTTAATCTGATTTGCAGTTATATTACTTCAATGTCGTCCTCAAATTCACCATGTGCAGCGTGCAAGTTTCTCCGACAAAAGTGCACACAAGAATGCTACTTCGCACCCTACTTTTCGCCGGACAATCCACAACGATTCGCTTCCGTTCACCGCGTCTTCGGTGCAAGCAAGGTTGCCAAGCTCTTAAAAGAGCTTCATGCTGAGGATCGCGAAGACGCGGTGAAATCATTAGCATACGAGGCTGAGTCTCGTATACGAGACCCAGTCTACGGGTGTGTTGGTTTCATCTCGGTTCTCCAACAGCGTTTAAAAGAAATTCGGAATGAACTTCAGATAGCCAAAAAAGAACTTTTGAATTACAATTTTAACCCTCAAACTATGAATTACCTTTTGGCTAATCCTGGAACGGTTATCATGCCTCAGCAGCAGCAACAATGGAACCCGCAATCTGTGGGTTTAAATACTGGATCTAACAACTTTGGTAACGATACGGTTGGAGGAGTAGGAGAGTTAGTTGTTCCTGATGCTCAGCAGCAGGAACAAGAGTTTCTAGAAGCTCAACGGTTTGTTGCAGCTGCTCAACAAGAGTATTTTCTTAGGTTAGGTGGTGGTGGTGTTGATGTAGCTTCTTCATTGGGTATGGGAAATTTTGAAAATGGTGGTGGTGATTATTATAGGATTGAACAACAAGGTGAAGAACAACAACAACACTATGTTGCTCTTGGGAATGGTCATCCTATTGAGGCACAACTTATGTTTTCTCCACAAAATCAGGAAACTAGTGAGGATGGTAGGAGCGTTGGTAGTGCTCATCCTTCTTGTAATTGATTTAATGGTTTCGTTTTAATTGTTTTGTTTTGTGGAAATTCAGAATATTGCATGGATTTTGTAATATGTAAATGGTGACATATATATCTTTAGTTTTATATAAATATGAATAAAAATAAATACTTTTGAAAAGGTTAGACTCCTACAAAGCATCGAATAGTGATTAGACTCCTACAACGTATTAAATAGCGATTAAACTCCTACAACGTATTGAATAGTAACTAGACTCCTACAACGTATTAAATAGTGACCGTGATGATTTTTATACTTCTATTTTTATTTTTTCTAATGGAGGTGGCGTATCTTGACATCAACTTAATTCCCTCTTTGGACCTATATTACAAATTTTTCTACTTTTGTATAATATTGGATGAGTTCTTTTATGGAGTGAATTTTTATGCAAATTTGAATTGGTTATTGTTGTTTGTGATTTTCTGCAGTTATAAACATTGTGTAAGTTTTGTAGTAAAATGAGTGAATTTTGTGATTTGCAGAGTAAATAGTAAGTTGCAAAACCACACTTTTTACATATTATTTTGGCTTATCTATGATTTCAAAGCCTCTCATGAGTGCAAATTTTATTTTTTATTTGTTAGAGTAGAATATTTCTAGGCTTCTTTATGTCTTTGTCAATTTTTGTTTTTCAACTCGAAAATTTCAAAATGGTTTGTAATTAATGTCCTGTTTGTCTTTTTGATGATGTTGAAGGGGAAAAACTAGAGTTTTACCAAAATGCAATTTCAATCTCATTCTAGATATTCATCCAGTTTCCTCTTTGTAGAAATTTAGTTTCCTCTTCTGATACAAGCAAACCAAATAGTACTTGAAATGCATGAGAGAATGTGTCGTTTTTAGGGAATAGTGATTCATTAGAAGCTGAAAATTGGAATGGTGTTGTTTCATTGTTAAGTTTCATTTGGTGTTGTTTCCTTTTGGTGCTATTTGTCTTAAAAAAAGGTTCATAACAGTAACTGTCATTGCTTTCAACCGACTTTTGCTATTTTATGAGGTGTAGAGTTTTTCGTTTATTGATCTTAATCCTGATTGTATTAGAGTCCTCCTTTAGATAAATGTTTGCGTTTTAAACATAAACTTTGACTGATGAATTTTGAGGTACATCATTTATTTGATTATTTTAACATTACTACTATGCGGCAAGAATCATTATGCTTAATTGTAGTTTATGTCTCTATTATTATTAATTTATAAAATTGATTTTATATTTTAAAATTAACACTTTTAATTACTCTTTTAGATTTTTAAATTAAAAAATAACGATTTAATATTTTTTAATAATATAATATATAATTTTATAATATAAATGCATTAATTATTTATATATCATTAGTTAAATTAAAAATATGAAAAAATTCAAATTTAAAAATTAAGTTTTTAGGATGTTTTATTTTAATTTTATGAGTTGTGATTGTTCTACATCATTATATTATATGTTGCATTATTTAAAGTATCTAATGTTATCATTTTTTAGTTAAAAATCAGATAAAGACAATAAAATTATCGACTTTTAAAATAAAATAAAAAAGACAAATTTTATAAATCAGTAAAAATAAGAAATTAAAACTATAATTAATCCTATCATTTAACAATAAAACTCATGTGGCAAGAATTGTTGATAACCTTTAATGATAGAGCTCATGTTATTAACTAGGAAGACTCATCTATAATAAGCAAGTGCTAAAATATAATTTTAGTTTTTTACTTTTTGTCTAATATTTATTTTAATGTTTTATTTTATTTATTTATTTTGGTCTTTTATATAACTTTTTCATCTTTTATTTTTTAAATAACATTAATTTTTAATAAAATAACAAATTTATATAATTTTTTGAAAAATAAAAAATTAAAATAATTATTGAATAAAAATAATAATATACTAAAAAAAATAAAAAATAAAAAATGAATTTAAAAAATAAAAGAGAAATCAAATATTAATTATAAGAAGTTGCAACTACAATCACAATCTTCAATAATCAGTAGAAGAATAAAATTTTAGATTTTTGAAGTCAAAATTGTTATCCTGTAATTTTACTAGGCAATAGTGTACTAATTACACTTTAGTGTCTTTGACTCGTTGGTGGAGAACAATACAGAAAATAATTGAATATTAATATTAGAGTTCATTTTGTGGGTTTTTATTTTAATAACCTAATTTAAAAAAAAAATTATTAAATCTATTTTGAAAATTATATACTAAACTGTTCCTGTTTTTAACTTAGTTAGAAGTCGCCATTTGTAAAGACGACTTCCTTAAGGAAGCCCGAGTTTGCAATAGCGACTTCCTTAAGGTTTTTTTTTATTCTTTAGAAAGTTGTCATTCCAAAAGACAACTTTTATTTGCCTTCGGCAAGTCGTCATTTCAAAAGACAATTTAGAAAGAAAAAAAATTTAAAAATAAATCCTTAAGAAAGTCATCATTGTAAACTCGGATTTCATTAAGGAAGTCATATTTGTAAATGGTGACTTGTAACTAAGCAAAAAAAAAAAGGATAGTTTTGTATATAATTTTCAAAATGGAGTATATTAGTTTTTTTTAAAAAAAAAAATTGGGGTATTAAAGAAAAGCTTAATTACCGTTTTGGTCCTCCTATTTTAGCTCAATCATGAAAGTAGTTCATTCATTTTATTTCTTCCCAATTTTGGTCTTCCAAACATAATTTTAGTCTAAAATTTGATAAAATGTCATTTTTTTAAGTCGCACTACACCATTTATGAGTATAGATTTCAAGTACAATTGTTGCACCAGATCTTGAGGTATGGTGTGACTTAAATAAACATAAAAAAAAATGAAATTTTATTAAATTTTAGACCAAAATTCTGTTTAAGGGACCAAAATTGGGGAAAAAAATAAAATAAAATGACTACTTTCGCAATTCAACTAAAATAGGAGACTAAAACTGTAATTAACCCTAAAAAAAAACCCTCATTCTGTCATGCAAAGAATGCTGTCAATGCAAAGTTTGACGAGTGTTAATCAACAAGCGAATTATAACTTTATAACTATATTAAAATATTAATATTCTTTTACTGCTCAGGTAAATTAGTTTAATTTAAGATTTAAATACATCAACCAATCAATATTTTGTATACAAATTATTTTTTATTTTTAAAAACAATTTAATTAACTTTTTTAATTTAATTTAATATAAATTTATTTATTTATTTTTTATGTTTATGTGTTGCCCATGCATTCATTATAAACAAATTCGTTTTATCTTGTAAAAGTATCTTAAAAAACTGGACATCTCTATTTCGATTCATTAATTTGTGTGTTTTTTTATTAATTTTTAATTTTATTTTAAGTTATCTTTATTTCAACATAAATTAAATATTTTTGAATTATAATTTAAAAGAATTTTACTTTAGGTGACAGCTTTAGTACTTTAGAATTTTGCTAGATATGATACCTCAAAACAAATGATATGAAACTGCATATTTTCTTTTTGTTTAATTATTTTTATAGTAATTTAAATTTTAGATTAATATTTCTTTACGAGTGCAGTTATCTACTTTTCTCACTCGAGAAGAGTTGATATTGAAGATAAATGGTTTGATATTAAATTGTTTAAAATTATTGGGTATAGGAGTAATACATTATTTTGAAAAAAATCCATGGTTGGTTGGTGGAGCTTTGTGACAAAAATTTAATAGGTTATTTTATATGTCATTGCAACAAGAGGAAAATGTAGAGGTTATGATAGAGTTGTTGCGACTGGAGAGTGATCAAGGATGGAGATGGCATATGTAGTTGTTTGGGTGGGAGGAGGAATTAATTGAGCAGTGTAGAATTTTATTGGCTAACGTTCATCTGCAGATTAATGTAGTAGATAAGTGGTTATGGAATAATATGCAAGTAGGATTATATTTGGTAAAGGAGACATATATTGTATCGAGGGAGGAGTTTGTCGTGGGTGTCACCGCACCTCCATTTCAAGACATAGTGTGGATCATTTTGTCCATTAAAAAGTATCATTATTTGTGTGGAGGTTGTTCTAAAATAGATTGCTTACAAAGGATAATTTATTCCGTCAAGGAATAATGTCTTTTGAAGATTATCAATGTGTAGCATGGGAAAGTTGAAACAACCCGTCATTTATTCCATGTGTGTTTTTTTCATTCAAAAATATAATTTCTTGTGTGGAGGTTGTTCCAAAATAGGTTGTTTACAAAAGATAATTTATTATGCCAAGGAATCATGTCTTTTGAATATCATCAATGTATAGCAGGTTATGTATAGCAGGTTGTGGGAAAGTTGAAACAAGCCGTCATTTATCCCTTGTGTGCTTTCTTTTTGGACATGTTGGTATGGTGTTTTGAATTAGTTTGAACTATCAGATGTGTTTCATATGAATGCAATCAATCACACTAATCAATTTGATTGTCTTTTTTTCATGCAATATTTTAGAGAATTAATATAGTTTGGTATTTAGGTTGGTTTGCAGTAACATGAGCTATTTGGAAATCAAGAAATAAGATAATTTGTCATTCACGTATTTTGAATGCAAATTTTATTATTGAGCATGTTAAACTTTTAGCATAGAGGTGAATCAAATGACATGTAAAATGATTTTGTTGTCGATATAATCATTGATACTCTCAATCTTATAATGGATTGATATCGCTTGTGGTTAATTATTTTGTTTCTTATTTTAGTAATTTATTTTGCGTTTTTTAATTGTTTTGGTAATACAATAGAAAAATTATAAAAAAAATTTATTAGAATGTTTCTTTAATATTTTTTTTTTATTTATTGAAAAAATACAATCTTCAAGTGGAAAGTCCGGTATATTAATGTCCATTTATCCTCTTTTAAATCTATTCTGGGGACCCCTTATGGCCAATCTTAGAACTTAGAAACTTGTTGTCTCCCTAGAAGAATGGAAACATCTCGATTGGAGAAAGACCAGTCTTGTTGTGCAGTCAATCTCTTAGAGTGACCACAAATATATATATAAAAAAAAAAAATTAAAACTAATATATTAAACTTAACCAGTAACTAAAAACACTAACAATTATATTAAAATTCACAAAAAAAACTACTTAACTACTAAGAAAAAAAATCAAAATTAATACTTATATAAAATATAAATTATAGCAGCAATAAATGAAATTAAAACTAAAAAATAGCTATTTATAAATATTGAATTAGGTGAGTCATCTATATATAATTGATTATGTACTAAACATATTCACAATGTTTTTTTCAATGTAATGTTTTCCATTCTTTCTCTAATTTCTAAAAAATAATGTGTTCTTTTCTTTATACTTTTAATAATTTCAATATTATAATGAGTTATGGGTCTTATTTGTTTAAGCTAATAAAAACCAACAAAATTGATTATTCTTGTTATATTTCTTTGAACCAATAAATTTGTATTTGGAGTAACTAAATATATATTACAAAAGATGGTTAAATATAAAAATATATCTATCTATTAAAACAAAACAGAAAAAATTGGGGTTGCCAAGCTGACTCATTCTTATGTGAACCTTCGTCCTTTGAGACAAATCCAGAAAACTATTAGATAGCATGCCAAAACAAATATCATATAAGTATTGTCATATAAAGAGTGTTACATTACATTTCCAAAAAAAAGTCAAAACGAATATCATTTTCCAACTTTTTTATAAAAAAAATTATAATTTTTTAGTGTTCAATGCAATATTAATTAATATTCTTCTAAAGTATCCTCTAATTAATAATATTTGTATCACTCTAAAATCATTATATTCTATTTTGCATTTATGAAGTGATAAATATGTCAACATTTAATAACAATAATTTAATAAAAGTATTATTTCCTTTCTTTTGTTTGTAGTTTTTCTTCTTCTTAATATATGAAATAAACAAATGTGACATTCATATTGTCATATTGATGAAGTAATGATTTTTTTTTTTT
>JBBPBR010000004.1:49853477-49883112 GCA_037974775.1 Cicer pinnatifidum
TTAAAAACTTTAATTATCAAAAATAGATTTATCTTTATAATGAAAATTTCAAACTCAATTTAAAATAAAAAAATTAAAATTTATATTAACTTTTACAAAAAAAAATTATATTTATTCCATTCTAATAATACTAACAAGATCAAACTCGTATTATTTAAATTTAATATCTATTCTTCTACCATTAAATTAAATCATTCAATTTAAAACGAATTTTTCTAGAAGTTATAGTAATATAATTGCTCAAAAAAGATCTCGTGACCAAAGTTCCTTTTTTTTATGAAATAATAAAAACTTTCCAATTTTCATGGTACGAGATCATACAATTTAATTAATTTTTAATTGATAGAAATGATTAGTTTATATAATTACTTTAAGGGAAAGAAAGTATCGCAAAGTGAGAAGTTGAGGAAGGGGAGTTATTGTTATTAGGGTGTCTCAACTCACACAAATCCCCTTTCACTTTTCCAGCCTCCACCGCCCACGCACGCCGGTTCATCTCTCTCTCTCTCTCTCTCTCTATCTCTTTCATGTTCAATTAAACCGTGTTTAGATCTTTTTTTATTTTTCACACTCTGATGTTTCTCTTCAACTACCAATTAGTCTTTAAATTAGCTTCTCTCACTGATTACAATCGTCTATAACTCTTATAATTTATTATTCATTTTTTGCATGTGTTCTTTTGTTCTCACGCTTTCACTTTTTAACTCAGTTTATGTATATTCTAACGTTATTAATAATGTAAAAGACAGTGTTTTGTTCCTTTAAGTGTGTTTGTGCAGCTGAAACACAAATTTAAGATATTCTTTTAACAAGTTTTGATCTTTTTGCACAGAATCTTGTGTTTTAAGTTTTTGTTTTATTTATTTATTTATTTATTTATTATTATTATTATTAATATTATTATTATTATTTTGTGCTTGAATTTGTTAATGAATATATGTTGTTGTTAACCATGATAGTGGTGATAGTAATGTGATTACAATGATTAGGTTCTTAATGTTTACATTAGAAGTAGACAGAAAGATCATGTTGGTTGACCCTACTGTTATATTTTATAGTCTTAATCCTCCTGTTTCACGGGAAAAATTCCTGATAATTTGGAGTTGGACCGGGAGGTAAGTAAACCTTGGCCAAGAATTGTTCATACCAGAGTTCGAACTCAGGTACTCCAAATCAATTCAACTAGGGTTAGAAGCCTACCCCTACTGTTATTCCCTTGACTTAACAATAATGATGAATTAGGGAGGATTATAATTAGGGTTTAAATTTTATAAGTTAAAATTCTGTGTTCCTATAAGTATTGTATGCATTATTTTCATCTGTTTTGCCAGTTTATCAATTTGCAACACCATATTATAGAGGCTTGTCACTTGTGATTTATGATATAGATTATTTGCTGTGCTGGTTACTATTATACTTTTAATAATACTTTTTCTGTTTTATTGTAGCCGGTTGGTTATTGCGAGGAAAAGGTTGAGTCTGTTATGTTCTGAATTTCGTCACCATATACAACAAGAGCTTCAACTAAAATGGAAACTGAAGAGCAAAATGTTGCAAAAGCTGAAGAACTTAAAGTCCTTGCTAATGAAGCATTCAAAGGTAATTAATACTCAGTTCTTTTAATAATATGATGATTCATTTACTTGCTTTAACAGTTTTGACAATTACTTTTGTGGTAAACTAAATTTTAGCTGAATCATCGAATGTGTCTCAATTTGACGAGTAACACTTTCATCCTTCATTGTTGGTTATCACATAATTAGAGCAAATATCATGTGATTTATTCTGAAAATTATGTCATATGTTTCCCCCTATATATTATTGAATATATGGTGATGCTATATATAAGAATGAAAGATTGTGAATGTTGTTTGCAATGACCTACCGCTTCAATACTTTAATTTGCCAACATTTGTTGATATTGTGAATTCCTTTTTTTGTTCCAGATCGGAAATTTTCTCACGCCATTGATCTATACACACAAGCAATTGAGCTAAATGGTCGAAATGCAGTTTACTTTGCTAATCGTGCCTTTGCTCATCTTCGGCTTGAGGAATACGGTAGTGCAATACAAGATGCTACACAGGCTATAGAAGTTGATCCTAAATATTCAAAGGTTCAATTCCTAAAACTTTAGAGTTTAGACACCTTCCTGTATTTAGTTATCTTTAATGATAATATTTGTTCCAACCAACTATGCTTTGTTGTTATAGGGTTATTACAGGCGAGGTGCTGCTCATCTCGGGCTGGGGAAATTCAAGGAAGCACTGAAAGATTTTCAGCAGGTAACTATATGTAATTTTTAAAATTCAATGTATGTTTTTATTATTCTTTGATTGTGCAACATCCTAGCCTAATTGTTAGTAGTTCTAGTCAACACAACTTTTTACACATTGAATGTAATTATTGAAACATCATTATAAATAGAAGATGTGATCTCACAAGAAACACATAA
Source organism: Cicer pinnatifidum (assembly GCA_037974775.1). Lineage (NCBI taxonomy): Eukaryota > Viridiplantae > Streptophyta > Magnoliopsida > Fabales > Fabaceae > Cicer > Cicer pinnatifidum. Next base: position 49,855,933 of record JBBPBR010000004.1, read on the forward strand.
ATTTACTCATTTTTCAGTAATTATAAATGTCTGTTGTCTTTATAAGGTTGGAACAAGGAGCATGGTTTGAAAATAACATGTTTGCATTAGTAATCAGTTGCAGTTCATTATTGGAGAACGTTGATAGACCAATGTTCATATCCTTCCATTATTCATATAAATAATAGTTGTACCACAGAAAATATCAGAATTTACGAATAGAATTTTACTTCAATGGTTGTGTGACTTTTCAATTGCTACCTACGATTATGGTAGTGCAAAGTCTAGAGATGGGAATGTGGTTCAAAGTATATAGGTCCTGACTCATTGGCTGATTGCAGAAGTTGCAAACCAAAAACAATTGGACCGCTGAAAGTTTCTTTTGACCAGTGCAAGAGTACGATCCAACCTATCACTTCGAGGACAGGGTCGCAAACCATGAACAATGGTTCTGGTGGAATTTTTTTCCGATCATTGCTAGATAGTGATCCAACCTATCATCTTGAGGACCAGCGACAAGGTGAAACTTCAAGGAGGGGAGACAGGGTGTATTTTTACGAACATCTGGCATATTAGTTGTTTGCCGTTCAATTTAGTTGGAAATAATTAGGTTGAGTTAGTTAGAGGGAATCTTCACCAGGGCAGGGAGGTTGCAGAGCCCAAAGATAGGGAATTCTTCCCTAAATCTTCTAAAAAAATACCAATTCATATCTAGAGCCCTTAGGGTAAACAGAAGCTGGCATGTTAACCCACTTTTTAACTCTAAAATGAAAGTTAAACAAAGGCATAATTGCACCAGAGCTCCTTTATCTTAATTTTTTGTATCAATGCAGTATATTATCTTTTTCGTGTCAAGTTAGTCTTTTATGTATAAAAATGTCAACGACAGTTGGACCCAACCTCATTTTCCATCCATGTCTTTTTTCAGAAGTCTTATTTGACCATAAGATCATTCAAGGTCATATACGCAAATATGTAACAAAAGTGGATTGAAACTGAAAGTCCAATGGTGTAAACGCTTTTAAATATAAAGGACTAACTTGACACGAAAAAGAGAAAATAAAAGACTACATTGATATAAAAAATTAAGATAAAGGACCCTCAGTGCAATATTGCCTAAAAATTCACTTACTAGTTGCTAATGCTTGTTTAAATTGTCGGAATCTGATAATTTTTCTTGTTCCGCAACCTCATTGACATGTTCTCACATGAAGGTCATCTACTCGCTGAAGCAGACAGTTCTTTGACCTTCAACGTTGTCACACATTCTTGAAATTTCTGTTTTATTTGTACCTTATTTGGAATATCTTTAAAGCCAAACTCTACTTTAGGTTTCTAATATCCTTCTAAGTAACTTTGACTACCTCGCTTTTTTTGTTTTGTAATATCTACTTGTGTCAATTCGTAAACATGATTGGTATGATATATCACATACTTAAAATGACCAGGTCAAGAAGATGTGTCCAAATGATCCCGATGCAACAAAGAAACTCAAGGAATGTGAAAAAGCAGTTATGAAACTGAAATTTGAAGAAGCAATTTCTGTACCAGGATCTGAAAAGCATCCAATAGCTGACACCATAGATTTCCGTTCAATAGGTACTATTGTGAATATGTTTCTTATGCTTATATCTTTATTTTATCATATATTTTTCTAAGCCTTCCTCCCCTGGTGGACAACTTTTTGTTGTCAGGTTTTTTGTGCTGTGTTTTATTTTCTCATGATGCACTCATGTCTTGCCTTTTTGCTTGTTTTTGATCCCCGTGTATTTTAGTTTATTTTTTATCTTTGTGTATATAAAGAGTACTAATGCAGCTTCAATATTGTAAACTTCAAATAACATGTCCTTAGAGGAGGAGTAACTGCTCCTGTTATGGATATCTTTTGACCTTGAGTTAGCATTCTTTCATATATAGATGCATGTTTTCAAGGATCCTGATATCTTTGATGTGAAAGATGAAGCAATTATGTTTATTGTCATTTCAATAATAAAGTTATGGATGTGACTTCTGGTTTTTCATTAGATCATTTGACTGGTCTCCTCATTTAATTGTATTGCTGATGTGATATCCTTCTTTGCACCTTGTTCATTTTCCTGGGGTTGATTAGATGGAGTAAGATGTCAGTTAATATCTAGTTTCAATTAATAGTTTTCATTCGTTTGCATCCGTTTCAAAATTTGATAAGGCTATGAGTATTGTTTCTTTGAGTAAGTTGTAGTGATGATAGTGGTCTAAGTAGCAACAGAACAGTTCAATGAACCATTGCTATGAATTTGAGGATTTGATTTGTAACTTCCCAAGTTCTTGGGTGCATATGTAAATCCTTGTCGGATTTGTTTTTAATCTTAATAAAAAAGATATGATACGTGAAGTTGATGGAGAAGGAAAGAAGGTAATAGTGGGGGAATATAATCTCAGTGTGAAAAGAAACGAATTTTGAAACATCAAGATATTGAAACCATTCGATGCATAAACTTTATTCTACAACCGAAGTAACCCCATGAGTTATAGAAGACATCGCCCGTTGCAAATGATTTTATATTTCACTTTGGCAGTTTGTATTTCTTGCTTGAAAGGTTGAGGGTTGGGCAAGCACATTGATATGACGGGCATCTTTAAATTAAGTATCAGTGTATGATCTCATCTACTATGGCGTTTTCCTTTTTCATATTCATTTCTATTATTGACTCTATCTTAGGGCATAGTTTTTGTGCTCTAGGACTCTATCTTAGGACATGGTTGGTTCCAAAAAGTTTCTTGCTTTCAATTTGCCACATGGTTTTCACATTGTTTGCTCTTTTTAGTAATATGTTGGTTATTAGCCAAGGGTCAAACTATTTTGTGCAGTAATTTACTTATATGTTTATGATTGGTTGACAATAAGTAAGTTATTGGTTGAATTAACTTGACACTTGGTTGTCCAATATGTGAACTAAAATGGAAAACTTCTTATCAACAAAATGATAATTTTTGCTTCATATTTTTCTTCAACTTCATACTTCTGCCTTGTATTTCTTTCTCCCACCTCCTTCCTTTTAAGTGGTATATTAGATTTTAGAAGGCAGAGTAATAAAATAAATAAATAATTAGTTAAAAAGAAACTTATCAGTAGTTTTGAGTCTCGTGTTTGAAGAATATGCCTTACAAGTTACAGAATCTTTAAAAAATGGTCACATACCTTAAACAATACCGTAGAAGGTACCTTAATCATCCGTTTTTTTCATCACAATCCTTTCCCTAAGTTCTAGAGACATTTTATGCATGTTGGTTTTTGGATGTTTGCATACTTCACTATAAATTATCACTCTTGTATCATTATAGGAAAGGGCCGCAATTCTTCGGTGCCAACCGAAATTGCCATAGCAGCAGTGACAGTAGCAGTTATGGCAGTGGTGGTGATGTTGTTCAGGACATCAAAGACCACAATAGTAGCTACAATTGTGGTTGGTTTGCTGTTGGTCCTTGGGGCTTGGTGGTGGAGTGGCTGCAATACTGGTACATGTAGGAGTCATTTACAAGATCTAGGTCTAAGCCTAAAATTAATCAAGACCTAAAACCAATTAATCACAGGATGGTGTTGAACTGTTGATCTTAATTCAATTGAGAATTTGGAAACAAGTCAGGTGGAATCATTATCGATAATGCATTAAGAAATAAACTGTTTTGAAATGCAACACAATTAGTTTCATAAAAAACAAAATTTATTGATTTTATAGGTATGTGTGAATAATCTTAAAATAACACATAAAAAGGAAAGGAAGGTAGTATTAGTATACATGGATAGTCGATGCTATGTGCTTTTCCGTTTACTTTGTAGGATTATATTCTATCTGAAACTGTAAGAGGATGTGGATGATAAAGAAAAGATATGTTAAGTTTTTTGCTTATTATTTTCAGCTGCTTGCAACCTTGTTTGAATTTTTTCTTTTGTGGTGTTCAATTGCTACCTGTATTGGCATCTACAAACTATGATTCCCTATTTGCAAGATTATTGTGTGTGCATTTTATTGATGTCTTTGGATTCAAGTGTAACTTCTCTGCTCTTCAACCCCCATTAATTAGTTGGACTAATAATTTCCAGGACCAGTAATCATTCCTGTGAATTGTATATATTGTCAGTGGTCTTTAATATTCATAACCTTTTTTTTTTGTTCATTATTACTCTTAAGCTGATGTCGTGTTCTGTTGCTGCATTTGATTTCACTCGTGGACATGAATTGTTTTTGGTGCATTATTTCAATAATAGATGTCGAGCCACAGTATTCAGGAGCAAGAATAGAGGGGGATGTTATTACTTTGGATTTTGTAAAGAAAATGATGGATGATTTCAAGAATCAGAAGTGCCTGCATAAACGGTACTAAAGGAAGAATTTTGGTTATATATCTGTTTGTACTTTCTTGAAGTGTATTTACTTTTGTCCTGCTTCAATGTTTTAGGTATGCATTCCAGATTGTATTGCAAACAAAAGATATGTTGCAAGCTTTGCCTTCTCTTGTTGACATAACTGTTCCTCATGGAAAACGTTTTACTGTTTGTGGTGATGTGCATGGTCAGGTAAGCGGTTTATTATATTCTGTGAATTGTTAAGAGTATTTTTGAGTCTCAGACTTGATTTTGAATGCAAGCACTGTTGAAGTTGCTAGGTAACTTTTTAATATGGTATAACAAATTGTTGCTAATATCTTCAAGATGTCTTTTTGTAACTTAAAGATATTTAGGGGATAGGATTGTTCTCATTGCATATTTTATTTTTCTAAACATTGTTCATAAAATGAGTGAAGTGCTTTTTTTTTTTTTGTCAATAAGCTTGCTAGTTAATTTTGTTTTGTCGATAAGCACTATTGAAGTTGCTAGGTAACTTTTTAATATGGTATAACAAATTGTTGCTAATATCTTCAAGATGTCTTTTTGTTACTTAAAGATATTTAGGGGATAGGATTGTTCTCATTGCATATTTTATTTTTCTAAACATTGTTCATAAAATGAGTGAAGTGCTTTATTTTTTTTTTGTCGATAAGCTTGCTAGTTAATTTTGTTTTGTACAGGGATATAACAGCCGTGTTGAATTTACGACCATCTATTATTATTATTATTTATTTATTTATTTTCAATCTAATGATAAAAAGTGGAAGATTATTAGAAGTTTAAAAGAAGCAAGCATAGAAACATGTACTTAGAGAGAAGGAGTAAAAATACATAAAAGTGAAAAAGAAATCTTCTTTTAATGTTTGACAAAGAAAATGACTTTAACCCACACTACACGAGAGGTTGCTGCGAGAAATTGTCCTTAATTCTGTCATCCATGATGCTCGGTATTTTGTGATTTATTTTTTTTATTTTTCTTTAATTCTTAACCCTTCGATTTTATTTTTCACGGCTCCTGCAGTTCTATGATCTTTTAAATATTTTTGAGCTGAATGGACTTCCTTCAGAAGAAAATCCATATCTCTTTAATGGTGACTTTGTGGATAGAGGTTCTTTTTCTCTGGAAGTCATCCTCACTTTGTTTGCATTTAAGTGCATGTCTCCATCAGGTAAACCCTGTCTTTTTCTTTATTAGCACCCTGCCAGGGTTCATTATATTTTTTCGTATACATAATGAGTTTATTGTATTTATTGTCTCTCAATCACCTGATTAGATACATGTGAAGATCTGTTAGGACAAAAATACTTTTTTAAATTCATAATTTCAAATTCATTATAATTTCTTTTGACTTCATATATTATAATTTTTTTTTATTTTTTTCAAGTGAACCATATAATCTATAATCCTTTTTTGTGTGATTGGATTTACATATATTTATTTACTCCTTTCTCCGGTTCACAAAGTTGGGATGTTGTAACTTGTTTTGTTGCTATATTATTTTCAGCTATATATCTAGCTAGAGGAAATCATGAGAGCAAGAGCATGAACAAGATATATGGTTTTGAGGGCGAGGTGCGCTCTAAGTTGAATGAAACATTTGTCGAACTATTTGCGGAAGTATTCTGCTGTTTACCTTTGGCTCATGTGATAAATGAGAAAGTTTTCGTTGTACATGGAGGTCTTTTTAGTGTTGATGGGGTCAAACTTTCTGAAATCCGATCAATTAATCGGTTTTGTGAGCCTCCCGAGGAAGGTAAGATGCATCATTGTTATTTTCTTCAATTGATCTCACAGTTGACAGCACATTATTTATTTATCTATCGATGTATGTTATGTGTAGGGTTGATGTGTGAGTTGCTATGGAGTGACCCACAACCTCTCCCTGGAAGAGGCCCAAGCAAGCGTGGTGTAGGACTTTCTTTCGGTGCGGATGTTACAAAAAGGTTCTTGAAGGAAAATAATTTAGGTATGTTTTCCATTGGTCCGATACTGACACTTTATTTCTTCTTTCACCAGTGACTTCATACGAATTAATATCATTTTACAGATTTAGTTGTGCGATCTCATGAAGTAAAGGACGAGGGTTATGAGATTGAACATGACGGTAAACTCATAACTGTGTTCTCTGCTCCAAATTACTGTGACCAGGTAATCACATCCCTTTTGTTACAACCTTTCTTTGTCGAATAATTTTATGGCATGCGCAGGAAAATAATTGTACATTGGTAATTGGTTGTTTCGCATGGACCGTGTGTGGCATGCATCTTTATTAATGTATTTAAGTAATAACTTATCCTCCTAAGATGTATATATATGCTGATTTTTTCATTGTTTTCTATAGATGGGTAACAAAGGTGCCTTTATTCGATTTGAAGCGCCTGATCTAAAACCTAACATTATTACATTCGCAGCAGTGGTAAGTATCTTTTGTATTTTAAAGTCTGCCATGTTATGTTTGTGGTTATCAAAAATGAAAAAGGAAAAGGAAAAAGAATGAACAAAAATATATATAATTCTTCATTTTATTTAAAAATATTATGTTAGATTGTGATTATATACATATCTTTCATTCAATTTAAGTTTATGACAATGTTTTCTTGCGCTAATTTGCTTTTTTGAATTTGCAGCCACACCCTGATGTTAAGCCAATGGCTTATGCAAACAACTTCCTCAGGATGTTCTCATAATATTTATGAGCTGACTAGAAATCTAGAACTGCCAATGGTTGGTGCTGCTTTTGCTAATTGCAATGTCTAAGTTAAGCCCTAATGGTAACATTCAGAAGGTGGCTAGAGACGATTTGGTCAGTACATGTTGATCACTGTTGTTTTGTATAATATTTTTGGCTTAAACATTTTATTGAAATTCATTTTTCCCTCTCCAAATGACGCCACTTTCTTTTTGTACCTTTTTGTCTTTTGGTAAACAAGTGTAAGGATTCATGAGACAAGCAGTGATTAAGGTTTACTTGAAACTGGTTACATGAATGGCATAAGTGGATTGCACCATTTACTTTACTGTGTTTTGAGTCTTTTGACCTAGTATTAATTTGAGCTTTAGGAACACATTTGGAAGAGTTTGTTAAAATTGGCATATTTTGGTATGTTTTCGATTAATTTATTTGAGCTTTATTTACTAACATAACCACTTGAATGGCTGTTTGGAAGAGGGTGTGGAAGAATTTATAGAACCAGTTTATATGAAAATAGTTTTATTTTATTTTATGTATTGTTATAGAAATAGTTTGTATATTAGTGTTTATATGATAAACGATTATATTACAAGCGTTTAATTAAGCTATTTTATCAAGCTATTTTATCGTAACTGATCCTATTACTAAGTATTTGTAAGTGTTTAGGAGAAGTGCTAAAATAGCTTTTAACGTGTTCTATCGTATTTCTTTTTAACTAAACTCCCTAAGATAGTTTTGAAAGACAGTTCAATCATATTTCTTTTTGTTATAAGAATAATTTGTACTATTATTATACATAAGATCTTTAATGAAAAACCTTAATCCAACAAGCATTTACTTAATTTGTTTACTTATACGTGCTTTTAGTCATGGATATCTACTGATAAAATATTATATATTTTTTTAAAAATATTTTTGAACAATAATTGTTTAACTTTTAGAGATTAAAATAAAGTAATTTTTAATGGCCAATATAAAATTATCTTTAGTATGGATATTTTTATTATTAAGAACAAGATCCGTCAAGGTTGAAACATACAAACACGACACTAGAGGAATATTTGGCGGGACTGGAAACATACAAACACAACCTACACAAACAAATAATTTGGCCCAAGGGCACATCTCCTTTTGAAAGACGATGTCTTGCGCGCCAAGTTAACAATATTAATTAATAATAATCTCATCGCCAAATTAAGAGACAATTCTGGTGGAAATGATGTTTTGCTTCGTGCTTAGAGCAGACAATGAGAATCTATCTGAATTTTATAACCATTATAAGTGCATAGGTCACAATGTTTGTGCTTATAAAAGAGTTCGCAATGAAAGGAATCATGAGGGAGCATAAGCTGCCAACAGAAAGAAATTAGCTAGACCAGAACAAAGAGACCTATGGAAAAGGATCACACGACTAACAAGCAACCAATCTTGGAAGGAGTAACAACCAAAGGTAAGGAACCTATTGAAGTAGCAATATCATCAAAGTAAGGTGGTCTATTTGATGATCATCTTTCAATGATAAAGTATAGAGATAAAAGAGTTACACAATGATATGTCATTCATCCAAAATGAGCTACGTCTAGTCCTTATAATTTGTGAGTTTTTTCATTAATGTGCTTCACTCAAGAACGTTCTCGCTTTCATAAATTTTTTCTTGATCACTCTTGATCAATCAACATTCTCCTTTCAACCTTGAAATAATTTTTACAGATACCTTTCAGTCCATAAATGATTTTTACACAATACCCTTTAATCACACAGGATTTTTACACAACACTCAAGCTACATTTAAGAAATAGTTTTAAGTTTTCAAATGAAATTATGAAAGGTGGTTGTAGGATCATAATCTACTCAACATTTATTTGAGATTGATTACCAACAATAACTCAGTAAAAAGATCCTTGAATCTAGTCTAAGAGAATTGAAGCTTTTGCTTGATTGAAGAGTTCTTGATTTCTCGAGTATGATTATTTTAGTGATGAATTCATTGTATTTTAAATTCTTGCTATTGTCTTCATCTTGAGTTTATTTATTTATTTATTTATTTATTTATTTATTTATTTATTATATATATACATGATGTAGGTTGAAAACAACTCATATAGTCGTTACTGAACCAATTGTTCAAAGTGATAGACATGTGTTCTATTTTATCCAAAACGTTCTTTCTTTATAACTAAAATGTTCTTCCTTTGTGTTTGAATGAATAGTGTGATTGAGATCTTTAGCATATTTCTACTGTCAGTTTTCTGCTTTACGCGCAAGTTGGACTTTTTGCAAAAGGTGCAACAATAGTGTCATATTCATCCTTGTTGTCCTAATTGTACTTGTTTATATGCCATCAATCTGGAGATTGATCTGGTTATTGTTCTTGATGTTGTTTTGCTTATTTTAACCTTTTGGGCTTGATCATTGTTCTAAGTTGCATTGATATTCGTTTTACTTACAATTTGAATTTTGGGAAATGATTCATTTTATTTTCATCTTAAAAAGACATATTCAGAATGATCTTGATTGATTAGAATGATACTATAAAAAATCAGAATGATCTTGTCAAAAATCAGAATGATATTGGTTTGTTCAGACTGCTACTCTTATGAACCATAATGATCTTGGTTTGCCCAAATTGTTATTCTTATGAACCATAATGTTCTTTTATACACTAGAATGATCTTGATTACCTATCTTCGAATAATATATTAAAAAACACAAGTTAAATAGCAACACAATTAGAATAATGATTATAAATTAATTAACTTGTTTCTTTATCTTCAAAATATTGATTTAGAATTTTGCCTCAACAATCTCTCTCTTTTTGATGATGACAAACATGTTAATTAGATTTTAATTTTGATTATGATGATTTTATACAAAGTGTATTTGTAAAGAAGCCGCTCCTCAATTTTTGCATCTAATAATAAATAAATTTGAACCAAAATATATAATCTTTATTAATAATGACTATTTCTCCCCCTTTGTCATAGCAAAAAGTGTTGGGAGGAATCCAGAGAGAAGATGACTTTAAAAAGATAATGATGGTGAAGACCAATCAGAGGATGAAGAGATGGAGAGCCTGGGTAGATCAGGGAAGGTTGGAGGTGGATTAGGAAGTGGTGGTTCTAGTCCCAATTTGGTAGCTAGTTGAGTAGCCATCTAGTCCCTTAGGATTGCATTCTCCCTATCTTGACGGATTTTCCTGTTGATGATAGTTTGAAGGGCTGTAAAAATCTTGGAAATATCCTTATGAGTTTTTGAAGTGTCCTTCTCTAATTTGGAGCGTTTTGGAGGAGGAGGATCTTCAAACACATGCTGAGAAGCTGTATAAGTTTGTCCTAAATAGGGAACAATTGTAGTGCAGAAGGAAGACAATGTGACAAAAGCTGAGCCAATAGTAGGAATGGTGATGGATAAGGAATGTGTTTGAGGAATAGAGGAACCATAAATGTCCATATATGAAAAAAAAAGGTATTTGTTGATGTCAAACAATGAAGATAAGGATTTTGTGGGGAGACAAAGGCCAAAGCCATTTGAGAGGTTCTACCAAAATGGATTTGGGAAAAAAATGACTTTGGAGAATCATATTTTGAAGTGATTGTGGTGTTGGAATCCCAAAAGTAGAAGTATTTGTATGTGGTGTTGAGTCAGATAAAGCGGTAGTGAAAGGAAAATCGTTTTGCTGAAGGGTATATGTTCTTGAGGAGTGTTAACTCAAAAGTTCTGAGTTTTTGGATTTAAGGATGTTTTCCTTTCAGAATGCTTGCTTTTGTTGGACCCATGAGATAATGGTGATTGATCTTGAGGGAAGTAGAGTGTTGGTAGGATAGATGAATCTTTCTTCATGTGGGAGATTTTTTGGAAGAGAATTTTGAAATTTTGATGATGGATTTTTCATTTTTAAGAGGGACGTTGAAATATTTGACTATTTTGGTGAGAACCATGCCATATCGAACTGTATTTATTTTGTAATCTCGGTTGGTGGAGGCGATCATGTTTTGGATGATGATATATGGAAGGTTGAGTTTTTGACAATGAAGGAGGTGATAAATGACTAGAGCATAATTGTCAAAGATATACTTGTGGCTACCATAGTGAGAAAGGATTAAATGTTGACTAATATTGTTAAAAAAATTTGGAAGGGATTTCAAATCTGCAGACACATAGTTGGTTGATCCAAGAATGAAAAGTTCATTGAAAATCATATCTTTGTTGACATTTCGGGTAGATTATCAATATTTGCCAAAGACTGTTGGCCCTTTAGTGGTAATTGCAGGATTTTAGCTAAGATTGCTGAAGTTAGTCGAATTTCTACCTCTTTTAAGGTGGAGACAAGCAGAGCTATGTCAGGAAAGGCTTAAGCCTTGCAGTAAAATGCTCAAATGAATTATGGATAGAAATAGTATGAAATTTCCAGAAACTCTGACCAGCCCAGAGCGTCAGTATGTTGTTTGATTGATTTTCCTTCAAATTGAAGGTTATCAAACACATACTCTGCAATTCCAATGGGTCTTTAGTCCACTTGTCTTGAAATATTTTTCTGGTATTTGGTTGAGAGTAAAGGTGTGATAATAATTTTTGAAACTATTTTCTTTAGAGGTTGTTGTTTGGTTTGAGGTTTGTGTGAAGATTGTGCTCGTGGAGTGGAACTAGGTGGAGAACATTCTGGTGAGATAGTTTTCGATGGAGAATGTTCTAATTTTTTTTTGGTGCAAGCTTTTTAGATTTTTTTCAGTTTTTGTTTGGCTAAAAAGTGAGATAAAGTGGAGGGTGATTTTGTTGATTTTAAGAGTGACTTTGTAGTGATTCGAGGAACGAATTTGGATTTTTTAGGTGGTGGTTTTGAATATGGGAATAGATGTTTCACATGTTTTGATGGTGGAGTGGTTGGTTTCAAGGGTTTTGTTGTTGGAGTAGAATGTTCTGAAGATTTTGATGCAGAAAATCTTGTTGATTTTGATGGTGTTTTTGTGTGGTGGTTTTGGTGGTGTTTTTGAACTACATCAGAAATGGTATAAATGGTGGTGCCCACACTCTTGGATTGCTTGGAGGTACCAACTCCAATCATTATTCTCATTGATCTCCATTTTGATTGAGGATTATCATATTGGATTTTTTGAGCTTTTTTGTTGAGATGTAGTGGAGCTTAACTGGTGTTTGGGAAAATGCATTGGAAGAGAGGATGAAGTATAGTGGAGAGAGGGGCGAGTGATATAGGAGGTGGACTGGTTTCAAGAGATGAAATGAGATAGTTAGAAAAAGTTTTTTTTGATGAAGAATCTTCTGGAGGAGTGGATCATGGCAGTGGAGATGGTGATCGAGAAGGAGATGGTGAGGGAGAAGGGAATCTTGGAGTCATATTTTTTCGATCAGAAGCTTTGGTGTGAACATTGTTTTTTGAGAGACAAAAAAAAAACTAAAACTAGGATTGCAGAAAGATGAAGGTACAAACGTTGAGATGGAAAAAAAGAAAAGCAAATTTTTGAGATGGAAAAGAAGAAAAGCAAATTTTTGGGAAGAGATGCGGGAGAGAGTGTCACGCATGGGTATAAATTAGTGTATTGTTGAGAAGTGACATTTCCTTGTTCATCTTTGTCCAAACTTGAGGATTGATGCACGAGAGTTGTCATTATTTTAGCTTCATTGATTTTGTATTAATTTTAAAAGATATTTGATATATTTTTCTTGACATATAAAGATTCCATCTTCATATTGTTTGATTTTTAAGCCAAGAAAATATCTCAATTTCAGCATCATGCTCATTTCAAATTCACTTTGAATGAGATTTGAAAAGTCCTCACACATTTTTCATTTGTTGATCCAAAGATGATGTCGTCAACATATACTTGAACAATTAGCAAATCATTTTTATCAACTTTTCTAAAAATTATAGAGTCAATTTTGCCTCTTGAAAAACCATTTTTGATTAAGAAGGAATTTAGAGTTTGTTTGATTGACTTTTGCTTTTTAGTTTTTTAAAACTATTTTATAAAATAATTTTTAAAAATTGTGTTTTATTAGAAAATGAACTAAAAACTTATTTGGTAACTCTATTTTTAATCTGTTTAAAAGATGAAAAACTAAAAGATTGTTTGATGAACTGGTTTTTATAAATATATTTTGAAAACTAAAATATATAAAACTTGTTAAATACATTTTTTTTAATGAACATAATTGCAAATGAAATGCAATGCTAAAAAAAAAATTTAATCAATTAAAGAATTAGTGTGTGTATATATATAATATAACATTTAAAATTTATAAAAAGTAACGTAGGGAAACGAGAGTTTTTTTTGTGCATAAGTAAATCAATTTAAAGCGTGTCCGAGTAAAATTCAATATAAAAAATATTCTCAAATTATAATTTTAATCTTATTATAAGACACCGAATGTTCATTGACTCGATAAAGTGATAGTCCATGGTACTATTGATTGAAATAATGAGTTATTGGGCGCGTTTGTTTGAGATTTAATAAAAATAATTTTTGTTTTAAATAATTTAGAGATTTAAAAAAAATGATTTTTTAACTCTCATTTGTTTACTATTATAAAAATGATTTTTTTAAAAAAGAATAATTGTAAAAATGATTTTTTAAACTACAATTACCATTTTGTAGACACATTTTAAAATATGATCAATGTAATTTACTCATAAAAAATCAATAAATAAACATATACAACCAAAAAAAATGAACGGTGTAGAAAAATCGAAAAAAAGAACAAAATTTACTGGATGACAATCTAGATGAGAGTCGCATGGAATGAGAACACTAACAATATCGTGGAAAGAGAAAAAAAAAATAGCCACTGTGAAAAAAAAAAAAACGCAACTAATGAATTGATGTAAGCTGATAGATAACAACTTATTAAAAACTAACGAGGGCAATTTGAGATTTTGAAAATAAGATAAGGGTAACTCTCATTAATAGTTAAATTCCGTGTTTTTCAATCGTGGTTCATTTTTCATTCTCATATATCACATGAGACAAATGCGAAATGATTTTTTTAACAAAATCATTTAAAAAAAATCTAAAACGAACACCCTTCAAATCCTATAAAATAATTTATGGCTTGAAAAACACAGATTTTTTTATAAAAAAATCTGAAGCAAATACACCCATTAATTGAAATACATAAATTATGATTTTTTATAATACTTTAATATTAATTATACATATGTTGTTTCAGAAATTTACTTTCGAAAAATAACAATGCCACCGATAAAATTATCAACCACGAAGTCCCTAGGATTTGACTAGGCTTCTTGACCGGGCAACAGGTTACACGTGGGGAAGACCACGGCGCGCGCGTGTGCGCATGTGGTAGTCCATTTGCTTGCGTTCTCCCTCCTTCACAAAATTGGGGTACCCCTTGGAGCCCAACCCAAATGTGAAACTAACACTTTATAAAGGCTTTAAATGAGTGTGTTCTCTCCTATGTGGGACTTCTCATTTTTCAATTCACAACCATAAAGCCATCATCAATGCCATTATTATTCCATCATTTCCAACAATTACATATTATTACAGTGAAAAATGAAGAAAAATATCACTCAAACATACTATTAGTTAGGTTTGATAATGAACCAAGCTAACTTGATTTGATAATTAAATTGTCCAATTTAGTTACTAAATTAAAAGAACTTAACTCAAGTTGAAAATTTAATTTATTAATTAAATGAGTTGAACTTCAGTTATATGTTGTTCAATTGATTTGATTTATGAGTTGATTCAATCATTTATGACATACTTAAATAAATTTTTCATTAGTTCCATACATGGTTGAATATGATAGTTAATTTTTTTTTGTCAAATTATAATATTTTTTTATAAAATAAAAATTAATTTTATACAATCGAATAATTTAACAGATTGCGTGATATATTTTGTCTAAAAAATAAAAATATATTATAATATATCAATTTTAAGTGTGAATTCATTTTTTCTTCTTACAATTCAAATAAAGAGGGGGTATAATATTTTGTAAAAAGAAATTTATAAATTGAAAAGAATAAAAGCATACCATTTCATTAAAAATAAGGCATAATAATATATAATGTATTAATATTTATAAAAATAACTAAACACACACGTGAAATAAAGAGGAGTGAAATGAATGGTCTCTAATGTCTTGATAAAATCTTTAGTAGTGTGGTGTCAAGTGTGACAAAACAAATGAAAGAGCAATGTTGTCCAATATTTACCACATTGTCATTAATGAAAATAAGTGTTCTAAGTATTTTTTTATTCCAACTCTTTTTAGAAATGTAAAACCGAAAACCAAAATATCTATAACTAGTTTTGCCTTTTTAGATTTGAAATATGTAAATTAGAAAATAGTTTTTAGAAACAATATTTAAAAAGAAGTTTCCCAAACAGTTTTTTTCCTTTCTCAATTTTTAAAAATAAAAAATTATTTTTAAAAACTAAAAACATATAAATAGTTTCTTGTTTTTCGTTTATGTTTCTACGGTCACTTCTGTCGTCTTTCTTAAACTCCAAAACCACTCGCCATCATCCAAGACCACCGACCTTCCACCTTCCGGCACCGTTTTCCGGCAACTCGGTCGGCACCGTCCTTCCTTCTTTCTTAATCGTTTAGTTCTGGTTTGTTTCTATTCATCCTTACCAACTTTTTTCTCTTATTTATTCTTCTTTTATGTTGTTTCAATGGTTGTTTTGGTTCTTATTTTGAGCATTTTATTTTCTTTTGATTGTTTTTTGGTGTGTTGTTTTGTTGAATGATTGTTCTTCTATTATGTTGATTTTTTTCAAAATCGTGCTATTTTTGAAGGAGGAGAAGGGAATTTTTTTTCAAAGACTGTGACTTAATTTTTTTCTCTTATTTGATATTGATTTTTTTTTTTTCTCTTTTTGAAATCGTGACATGCAAATGGTTTTTTTAAAAGAATCTTGATTATAATGAGTACATTATTAATGTTTTTCAAAGACATCAAAATTACACAATAGTAGCTACAATTGTGGTTGGTTTGCTGTTGGTCCTTGGGGCTTGGTGGTGGAGTGGCTGCAATACTGGTACATGTAGGAGTCATTTACAAGACCTAGGTCTAAGCCTAAAATGAATCAAGACCTAAAACCAATTAATCACAGGATGGTGTTGAACTGTTGATCTTAATTCAATTGAGAATTTTGAAACAAGTCAGGTGGAATCATTATCGATAATGCATTAAGAAATAAACTGTTTTGAAATGCAACACAATTAGTTTCATAAAAAACAAAATTTATTGATTTTATTGGTATGTGTGAATAATCTTAAAACAACACATAAAAAGGAAAGGAAGGTAGTATTAGTATACATGGATAGTCGATGCTATGTGCTTTTCAGTTTACTTTGTAGGACTATATTCTATCTGAAACTGTAAGAGGATGTGGATGATAAAGAAAAGATATGTTAAGTTTTTTGCTTATTATTTTCAGCTGCTTGCAACCTTGTTTGAGTTTTTTCTTTTGTGGTGTTCAATTGCTACTTGTATTGGCATCTACAAACTACGATTCCCTATTTGCAAGATTATTGTGTGTGCATTTTATTGATGTCTTTGGATTCAAGTGTAACTTCTCTGCTCTTCAACCCCCATTAATTAGTTGGATTAATAATTTCCAGGACCATTAATCATTCCTGTTAATTGTATATATTGTCAGTGGTCTTTTAATATTCATAACCTTTTTTTTGCTCATTATTACTCTTAAGCTGATGTCGTGTTCTGTTGTTGAATTTGATTTCACTCGTGGACATGAATTGTTTTTGGTGCTTTATTTCAATAATAGATGTCGAGCCACAGTATTCAGGAGCAAGAATAGAGGGGGATGTTATTACTTTGGATTTTGTAAAGAAAATGATGGATGATTTCAAGAATCAGAAGTGCTTGCATAAACGGTACTAAGGGAAGAATTTTGGTTTTTATATCTGATTGTACTTTCTTGAAGTGTAGTCACTTTTGTCCTGCTTCAATGTTTTAGGTATGCATTCCAGATTGTATTGCAAACAAAAGATATGTTGCAAGCTTTGCCTTCTCTTGTCGACATAACTGTTCCTCATGGAAAACGTTTTACTGTTTGTGGCGATGTGCATGGTCAGGTAAGCGGTTTATTATATTCTGTGAATTGTTAAGAGTATTTTTGAGTCTCAGACTTGATTTTGAATGTAAGCACTATTGAAGTTGCTAGGTAGCTTTTTAATATGGTAAAACAAATTGTTGCTAATATCTTCAAGATGTCTTTTTGTTACTTAAAGATATTTAGGGGATAGGATTGTTCTCATTGCATATTTTATTTTTCTAAACATTGTTCATAAAATGAGTGAAGTGTTTTTTTTTTGTCGATAAACTTGCTAGTTAATTTTGTTTTGTACAGGGATATAACTGTCGTGTTGAATTTACGACCATCATTTATTATTATTTATTTATTTTCAATCTAATGATAAAAAATGGAAGATTATTAGAAGTTTAAAAGAAGCAAGCATAGAAACATGTACTTAGAGAGAAGGAGTAAAAATACAGAAAAGTGGAAAAAAAAATTTTCTTTTAATGTTTGACAAAGAAACTGACTTTAACCCACACCACACGAGAGGTTGCTGCGAGAAATTGTCCTTAATTCTGTCATCCATGTTGCTCGGTATTTTGTGATTAATTTTATTTATTTTTCTTTAATTCTTAAGCCTTCAATTTTATTTTTCACGGCTCCTGCAGTTCTATGATCTTTTAAATATTTTTGAGCTGAATGGACTTCCTTCAGAAGAAAATCCATATCTATTTAATGGTGACTTTGTGGGTAGAGGTTGTTTTTCTCTGGAAGTCATCCTCACTTTGTTTGCATTTAAGTGCATGTCTCCATCAGGTAAACCCTGTCTTTTTCTTTATTCGCCTGTCAGGGTTCATTATATTTTTTCGTATACATAATGAGTTTATTGTATTTATTGTCTCTCAATCACCTGATTTGATACATGTGAAGATCTATTAGGACAAAAATACTTTTTTAAATTCTTAATTTCAAATTCATTATAATTTCTTTTGACTTCATATATTATAAATTTTTCATTTTTTTTCAAGTGAACCATATAATCTATAATCCTTTTTTGTGATTGGATTTACATATATTTATTTACTCCTTTCTCCAGTTCACAAAGTTGGGATGTTGTAACTTGTTTTGTTGCTATATTATTTTCAACTATATATCTAGCTAGAGGAAATCATGAGAGCAAGAGCATGAACAAGATATATGGTTTTGAGGGCGAGGTATGCTCTAAGTTGAATGAAACATTTGTCGAACTATTTGCGGAAGTATTCTGCTGTTTACCTTTGGCTCATGTGATAAATGAGAGTTTTCGTAGTACATGGAGGTCTTTTTAGTGTTGATGGGGTCAAACTTTCTGAAATCCAATCAATTAATCGGTTTTGTGAGCCTCCCGAGGAAGGTAAGATGCATCATTGTTTTTTTCTTCAATTGATCTCACAGTTAACAGCACATACTTTATTTATTTATCTATCGATGTATGTTATGTGTAGGGTTGATGTGTTAGTTGCTATGGAGTGACCCACAACCTCTCCCTGGAAGAGGCCCAAGCAAGCGTGGTGTAGTGCTTTCTTTCGGTGCAGATGCTACAAAAAGGTTCTTGAAGGAAAATAATTTTGGTATGTTTTCCATTGGTCCGATACTGACACACTTTATTTCTTCTTTCACCCGTAACTTCATACGAATTAATATCATTTTACAGATTTAGTTGTGCGATCTCATGAAGTAAAGGACGAGGGTTATGAGATTGAACATGACAGTAAACTCATAACTGTGTTCTCGGCTCCAAATTACTGTCTAGGTAACCATATCCCTTTTGTTAATACCTTTCTTTGTTGAATAATTTTATGGCATGTGCAGGAAAATAATTGTACATTGGTAATTGGTTGTTTCGGATGGACCGTGTGTGGCATGCATCTTTATTAATGTATTTAAGTAATCCCTTATCCTCCTAAGATGTATATATATGCTGATTTTTTCATTGTTTTCTATAGATGGGTAACAAAGGTGCCTTTATTCGATTTGAAGCGCCTGATCTAAAACCTTACATTATTACATTCGCAGGAGTGGTAAGTATCTTTTGTATTTTGAAGTCTGCCATGTTATGTTTGTGGTTATCAAAAATGAAAAAGGAAAAGGAAAAAGAATGAACAAAAATATATATAATTCTTCATTTTAATTAAAAAAATTATGTTAGATTGTGATTATATACATATCTTCCATTCAATTTGAGTTTATGACAATCTTTTCTTGCACTAATTTGCTTTTTTGAATTTGCAGCCACACCCTCATGTTAAGCCAATGGCTTATGCAAACAACTTCCTCAGGATGTTCTCATAATATTTATAAGCTGACTAGAAATCTAGAACTGCCAATGGTTGGTGCTGCTTTTGCTAATTGCAATGTCTAAGTTAAGCCCTAATGGTAACATTCAGAAGGTGGCTAGAGAAGATTTGGTCAGTACATGTTGATCACTGTTGTTTTGTATAATATTTTTGGATTAAACATTTTTTTGAAATTCATTTTTCCCTCTCCAAATGACGCCACTTTCTTTTTGTACCTTTTTGTCTCTTGGTAAACAAGTGCAAGGATTCATGAGACAAGCAGTGATTAAGGTTTACTTGAAACTGGTTACATGAATGGCATAAGTAGATTGCACCATTTACTTTACTGTGTTTTGAGTCTTTTGACCTAGTATTTTTTATTTGAGCTTCAGGAATGCATTTGGAAGAGTTTGTTAAAATTAGCATATTTTGGTATGTTTCGATTAATTTGTTTGAG
Organism: Cicer pinnatifidum; assembly: GCA_037974775.1. NCBI lineage: Eukaryota > Viridiplantae > Streptophyta > Magnoliopsida > Fabales > Fabaceae > Cicer > Cicer pinnatifidum. Next base: position 49,875,777 of record JBBPBR010000004.1, read on the forward strand.
TTTTATTTACTTACATAACCACTTGAAAGGCTGTTTGGAAGAATTTATAGAAACAGTTTATTTCTATAAGTTTTTCTTGACAACTTAATGAAAATAGTGTATAAGTTTAATAGGCTAAAAGTTTATATGAAAATAGTTTAATTTTATTTTATCTATTATTATAGAAATAGTTTGTATATTAGTGTTTAGGAATGTGTTTGCACGAGTGGAAACTGCTATTTTGTCCCCTTTTTTTGTTGAAATAAAATAGTTTAAGTGAGTTGAGACAACATTAGGGAATGAGAAAATCTAAGGCTCAAAGAGTGTTTAAATAGGTACTAACATATTACCCACCAATAAAATTTTCACACCCGCAGTATAATTTAGGCCTAGGTTCTTGTGAAAGATTAGCTAAATTCTTACCATCTAATATTGACTTATATCTTTTTATTGTAAAACTTAATATTTTTTTGTCACAATGAAGTTGATTTAACAGAGTTTTTGTTAGAATGTTGTTGATTGTAATGAGTGTAGCTTGTCCCTCTGCTTTCTTTGAAACACATTTTTATTATGAATACTACTACCATTATTATACTCAGATGAGAAAGAGTCCCAATATTTCAATTTTTTTCTATTTATTTTAGTTCTCAAATTAGGAGCATGAGGCAACAAGTTGTTTGGGTAAATTACATTGGGAGGAGGAGAATACTATGTATAAAAAATATTGTTTCACTTGGAGAGATGAGAATATAGAGAATACTAAATATAAAAAATATTGTTTCATAAGAAATAAATTGAAGTATGAAAATGGATTGAATACAAAAAATAAATAAATAGATATCAACAATAATATATAGTCTATCACCTATCACCTAGTAACGATCGTCTATCAACTATCGCCTATCAAATGATAGCTGATAAGCGATAGCCGATAGCCAAACGATCGTCTATCGGCTATCAATTATCGTCTATCAATTGCTAGGCGATAGCTGAGCGATCCTATCAGTTATTAATTGATGGTCGTAGCTGATAGGAGATAACGCCTATCTGGCGATATACACTGTTTATATAGCAATAGGTGCTGTCGCCTATCAGACAATATGCGCTTTTGCCTATCAGGCGATAGGCGTTGCCGTCTATCGACGATAGGCGCTGTCGCCTTTCGACAATATGTGATGTTGCCTATCAACGATAGGCGCTAGCACCTATCGGTTAATAGGTGATTGCACTTATCAGATAATAGGGGCTATTGGATGATAGGCAATAACGCCTATCAAGTGATAGACGCTGTCGCCTATCAACCAATAGCGTCTATTATCCGATAGGCGCCATCGCCTATCGCCTATCGCCCAATAGGTGCTTTCCCCTATCGCCCGATAGGTGATAGCGCCTATGAGGCGATAACGCCTTTCAGTCGATAGCTGCTATCTCCTATCGCCCGATAGACGCTTTTGCATATCGTCCGATAGGCGCTATCGACTATCAATCAATAGATGTTATCGCCTATCGCCTAATAGGCGCTGTCGCCTATCACCTATCAGATATCAACTATCACATATCACATATCTACATGTCACATATCTACCTATCACATATCTATATCTACATATTGTATATCACATATGACATATATATCTAATGATATCACATATAGATGTCATATATAGAATAGCTTTTCAGTTTTAAGACAACTTATAACTTAATTTTTCCAAATAGAGCCAAAGTGTCAATGCTGATTTCAAAAGATTCGCTAAACCTCAAAAAATATTATAATTCACTACTTTATTTAATTTAAAATCATCATCGCACGAAAATGAGAATGATTACATGGTATATCTAGCTTGTCCCAAGATGACAGTGGAATTTTGCTCTCAGCTTCCTGCATGGATAGCCGGTATACTCCTAAATTCTATTTTTGTGAATCAAACCATGGTTTAGAGAACATACAATACAACATAGTGTTAAATAAACTGTGTTAGAATAAAATAACCATATCTGTCTATTTATTATATGGAGTAGAATCAAAGATTAGGATGATAAATACTTCCTATTGTGATTTGTTCTAGATACAGAAATGGCTAATTGCCTAATTCAACAAACTATTTCTTCATTCTTGTAGAGTTTATCTATATAATATACCTTAAGTTGAAAAGGGACCTTTAAGTTATTTTGAAGGAGGTCTCATAGATTCATTTTTTGTAAAGGTGAGGATTTTTCCCGTAACCCAAGATTTCTTTGTTCAGTTTAATTCACGGCTCCTGACTTTTTCTATGTCTGATGTGTGAATTCCAGGCTGCAATAAGCCCTGATGTGTCAAACATAGTTTGTGGTTCTAGTAATGGAAAAGCATATGTTTGGCAGGTAATGTTTCTTACTTTGAATCAGCTACTCTAAGTTAGGTACTTTGGTTGCAGTAGGGATGTAATTTAACTTAACTTTCAAAAACCAGGTTAACAAGCCCCAGGTGGAACCTACCATTTTGAAGAGTCATGATGAAGAAGTTACTGCAGTTGACTGGTAAATTGAATTTTGAGTGTGGTTTTAGTTCTCTCTGATATGGGAATCTAACTTTATTTGTTTCATAGGTGCCGCTCGGATATTGGAAAATTAGCAACTGCATATGATGATTTCACAGTAAGCAACACAATTTATTTTTATTTCTTGTTTGCAATAATGACATTAAGTTCAGGACTGTATTCATCCATTTTTTGATTCCACCTCTAGTTTTTTGTTTTTATTCGGATTTGTAACTTTCCCTGATTTTGCATTTTTAGGTCCGGTTATGGAAAAAATGCAGTTATGTTAGCACAACAAAGTCTCCATTTGCCATCCGAAGAAGAGTTATGGCCATGCCTAGTACAGAGTGCAAAATGCTATTAAATAATGAAGAAGTTTTCCCCAAGTCAGATAAGTCAGCCACTCCAGTTACACCACAAAAAATGACTACATCTGAAGGCCACAAGATTATTATTATTATTCATATAGCAAGGAGCAGGAAAGCCTAAAGGACCACTTGAAGCACTTCGTCTGAAGTTGCAGGTAAAATTCTTAGTTAATTTTTCCAAGCCTGTGTTCATATAAATAGTTAGTGTGTTTGGTTTACCATCAAAGACCTCCAAACATATGTTTGCACAACAAAATATATGCACATTTTCTGCCTTCAAAGTAGTTCAGACTTAGTTCGAAATGGAAACAATGGTAAGGTTGCATGTAATCTGATTTTAAGGAATGTGATTAGCTGGTCCATTAGATGCCAACAAAACATTATGTTTACAGTAAAGGCTACGAGTTTGAGCTATAAATTGTATTTTCACAATGTGGTGCCTTTCTTCTTTGAAATTACAAGCAAATGATGATGCATGTTAGAGATGGTTGTGCTAATAACTAGAAATAGGAATTTTGAAGCTGTTGTAACCATGAATTTCATGATGTGCTAGGGTTGCACATTCAGATGTCTTCATCATAACTTAATATGTTTTGTCATATGGATCACAAAAATGAAAGTCAATTTCTATAATTCCATTTGCATTTATGTTCTGATTCATACTTAAGCTTTAATTTCTCATCACATTTATTTTACTACATCCATTGCATAAGCATTGTTCTCTTTTTGATACTTGTTATCAATCCTACTTTGTTACTATTTCATTAAGTGTGTGTTTCTATTTCATTTATGTTTTGTTTGAGTCTTCTGATTCAAAGAGTTTAGTTAAGACGAGTAATTGCAGCATCTACTACAAGTTATATTTCAAGATTTATTTAATAACTAAAATAAATGCAGTTCTATAGTTTTGTTTCATGTACTCTATATTTTAAGATTTATTTTAAAAAATGTTGTTGTAGATATATAATATATGATATGTAGATATATAATATGTGATATGTATATGTGATAGTTGATACAAATCTAAAATCATTTGATTGATTATCGAGATATATAAAGATTAACGACATTTAAAAATAACATATCGATGTTAATTTTGATATACCTTCATAATATATCAAATATTTTTAAATTTTTGTAAATTTTTACATAAATGGTCTATATGGTATAGATATTTAATTTAACGGTGAATTTTTATAAAATTTGTCCTATTCCAAACATTATTAATTGGTGTCATATTACGGTGAATTTCTATTTGTTCTCATCAAATAGAAAAATATTAAGAACTAAAGCATTTTTTTATAAGCATTAACAACAAAAATTTATTATTTTGCAAAAAAAAAAAATGATTTAATGCTTTGTTTGATAAAATTAACATACAATTTATAATTGATATCTATTAAGTTAGTTGAATGTTTAATAAAATTAAGAGGTTAATTAATTTAAAAATATAAAAGGAAAAAAATGATATTTTTAACTAAAAATAAATTTTATCACTTTAACACTTAAAATACTTTAAAAATAATAATTTAAAATTTATCAATCTAATATACTTTTTATTTATTTATTTATTTTAAATAATCTTTTGATATGTGAGATGTAGATATGTGATACTTGGTAGGTGATATGTGATAGTGCCTATCAATTAATAGTTGTTATCGTTTATCACCCAATAGCTGCAATCGTCTATCTCCCTAAGAGGCGCTATCGGTTATGGGGCGATAGGTTATAATGCCTATCAGATGATAGGAACTATCGAGCGATAAACGATAACAACTATTAGTTCGATATGAACTACTGTCTATCGGGCGATAGCAGCTATCGCCTTGATAGGCGCTTCCGCCTATCGGGGGGACTGATAGGCACAAGTGCCTCTCGCCCTCCGAAAGGCAGTAGCGCCTATCGCCCCTGATAGTCGCTACCGCCTATCGCCCCCGATAGTCGCTACCGCCTATCGCCCCCGATAGGCGCTACCGCCTATCGCCCCCGATAGGCGCTACCGCCTATCGCCCCCGATAGGCGCTACCACCTATCGCCCCCGATAGGAGCATCCGCCTATCGCCCCCGATAGGGGCTTGCGTCTATCTCCTCCCGATAGGCGGTTGCGCCTATCGCCCCGATAGGGGCTTGCGTCTATCTCCTCCCGATAGGCGGTTGCGCCTATCTCCTCCCGATAGGCGGTTGCGCCTATCTCCCCCCGATAGGCGGTAGCGTCTATCGCCCCTCGATAGGCGGTAGCGTCTATCGCCCCTCGATAGGCGGTAACGCCTATCCCCCCGATAGGCGGTAGCGACTATCGCCCTCCGATAGGCGGTTGTTCCTATCGCCCCCGATAGGCGGTTGCTCCTATCGCCCCCGATAGGCGGTTGCTCCTATCGCCCTCCGATAGGCGGTTGCTCCTATCTCCCCCGATAGGGGCTTCTGCCTATCGCCCTCCGATAGGGGCTTCCGCCTATCGCCCTCCGATAGGGGCTTCCGCCTATCGCCCTCCGATAGGGGCTTCCGCCTATCGCCCTCCGATAGGGGCTTCAGCTTATCTCCTCCGATAGGCGGTTGCGCCTATGGCCTCCCGATAGGCGGTTGCGCCTATCGCCTCCCGATAGGCGGTTGCGCCTATCGCCTCCCGATAGGCGGTTCCGTCTATCTCCCCCCGATAGGGGCTTCCGCCTATCTCCTCCGATATGCGTTAGCGCATATCGCCCCCGATAGGCGGTAGCGCCTATCGCCCCCGATAGGCGGTTGCGCCTATCGCCTCCCGATAGGCGGTTGCGCCTATCGCCTCCCGATAGGCGGTTGCGCCTATCGCCTCCCGATAGGAGGTTGCGCCTATTGCTCCGATAGGGGCTTCCGCCTATCTCCCCCCGATAGGGGCTTTCGCCTATCGCCCCCGATAGGCGCTTCCCCGATAGGGGCTTCCGCCTATCGCCCCCCGATAGGGGCTTCCGTCTGTCGCCCCCCGATAGGGGCTTCCGTCTGTCGCCCCCCGATAGGCTTCCGCCTGTCGCCCCCCGATAGGCTTCCGCCTGTCGCCCCCCGATAGGTGCTTCCGCCTATCGCCCCCAATAGACGCTTTCGCTTATCGCCCCCCCGATAGACAGTAGAGCCGCCCCCTAAAGGAGCTTCCGTATATTGCCCCTGATAGGCGGTAATGCCTATTGCCTATCACCCATTAATGCCGTATATTGGACTAATAGCTGTTATTGCCTATCGCCCCAGTACGTGCTTTCACATAACAATCTAGTAAGTGTTTTCGCCTATCACCCCAATATGGTGCTTCCGCCTATTGCTTTTAGCGCATATCGCCTCGATAGGCGATGTCTAATATTTGGCTTTAGCGGCAATTAGGCGATATCCGGTAGCAACTAACGGCCACCAAGCGATAACAACTTTTTGTGATAACAGTAATCAGCCTAATAGGCGATAGCAACTATTGCCTATCAGCTATCGGCTGCCAACTATCAACTGACATGTGATTATTGATGTAGGTGATAGGTGATATATGATAGGCTATAATGGGTTGCTTATATGCGATATATGTTTGCTGATAGCTTTTTTGTTTAAAATAGCAATAAATGTGATGTTTTTATGCACTCTTTCTTTGTATTCATTACTAGATTTATTTTTTATTGTATTAAATCTTTTTCTCCTCCTCCCAATGTGATTTTCTAAGAAGCTTGTTGCCTTATGCTACTAATTTGAGAACTAAAATAAATTGGAAGATAATTAAAATATTGTGTCTCTTTCTCATGTGAGTACAATAGTGGTAGTGGTATTCATTATAAAAATGTGTTTCAAGGAGATGAGAAGAACAAACTACACTCATTACAATCAACTATGTTCTAACAATTTTTGATGTAATAAGACATCAACAGTTTTGAATGAAGATCAAGAATTTGTTGATGTAATAAGATTTATTGGAGAAGTCATTGAACATATATATCTTTTCCCTTTTGTCTTTCTTGTGTGTATCAAAGTCAAAGTCAACCAAATAGTTGTGAGGGACAAAGTTGATGAATAAAAGGGTAACATCATGTGAGGACAAGTCAGAGAGTTTCAATGAAATGAAGGGTGTCGAAGCAACTTTGAGCACCATTTTAAGAGAAGGTTTTAATGTTTCTAAGATGCAAGCTGCACATTAAAGATTGGAAACTTTGGAGATTGTCATTGAAAGGATGGAAAATGGTTTGGATAATGTATTCAAACATTTAGGTTAAAATCAGAGACTGTCTTTTGAACATCGTGACTATATCTTAAGGATCTTCTGAGGATAGAAAATTTTAACACATTCAATTTGTATATAAATATTATGTATACAATTCAATAGTAATACATCAATTAGAAACAATAAATTTTTGTTCTTTTAATTTTTAATTTAAAGTTTTAATTCTTTTCTAAGGTCAGAATTCTTTGCCTAAAAACTACAACTATTTTTTGTTCATCAATAAAAAGTGTAACTAAAACTATGAAAGTAAC
>JBBPBR010000004.1:49888180-49900145 GCA_037974775.1 Cicer pinnatifidum
TTTATACTAAATATTAATAAATTAGTAGTTATATTAGTTTTATTAGATTTTGAACTAAAAAAATTTATCTTAAACAAAATGTTTCTAGTTTCAACAAATAAATAGACACTAAAACTAAAATTAATTGAAAAATTCAGTTATCCTTAAAGCTAGTATTTTTATTTTAATATTTCTTCACAAAAAAATAATAATAACATATTAAATATCATTATTAATAGCCGAAACATATTTTTTATAAGTAAATATTAGTAAATTAGTAGTTATATTAGTTTGATAATATTTTAAACTCAAAACTTCTTTTTAAAACTCTCCAGTGTCCCTAATTTAAATGGCACTAACAAAAAGTAAATGAAATGTTACATCTCTAATAATAAGAACTCTAAAAGTCATTACAAATCTTTGCTACACAAAATGATAAAGTACAAGTTGGTTTTTAAATGTGTAGGATACATTTAAGAAATCATACATCTATCATTCAAAAGTAATTGTAAGAATAGAGGCACACCTAAGAGGAGGATGAATTAGATGTTTAGAAATTTTATTGTTTTTAGAGATTTAGTGATTGATTTTTCTGCTTAAGATAGTGTATGGTAAAGATAAATTGCAGAAAAATAATGAACACAGTGATATTATCTTGGTTCCCCTTAAGACCAATGGTACATCAAGTCCTCTTGCACACCACAAAAAAAGTTTCCATTATTGTTAGAATATGTACAAATCTCACCCTAGGATCTCGACTACAAACTTCTAACACACTTCCTAAGATAGCATACCACTATCTTAGATTACAATAAATAAAGAAAGTATACTACTTTCTTTAAATACAATACAATAACTTCAACGATATTTTTAATAAATTTTCTTGACTAAGAATCTGAGTAAAATAGTTGTACAATGATATCAATCCAATAATATTTCAAGTATACTAGAGAACCTTTCTCAATGATGTGAAAATATAATGCAAGTACTTGAAATATGAAAAATAACTTTGAGAATATTTCAGAAAATTATTCAAAGTTGTTCATGGTTTGGTAGTGGGATTTATTGCATTTAAACTGAAGTTATGGGGTATTTATACTCCATAGACATCTCTTCAGATCAGTGGACATCGTTCCTAGAGGTTTGATAAACAAATGTAATGATCCCGAACCAATTCAGAATTGAAAATTGCATTGGTTCCAGTTATATTCGGCTACAATAGGAGTGTAGTCGAATACACCTATTTGTAACCTTAAGTTTCATTTGAATTTTGAAGTTTGTATTCGAATTCACATTCTTGTATTCGAATACATATGTGTGAATTTGGCCACTAACTTGGTTTTGTATTTAGATACACTGTCTCGTATTCAAATACTTTGTCTCGTATTTGAATACAAAAGTCCAGTTTTAGCTACTGACTTAACACCCGTATTCGAATAGATTATCTCGTAGTCGAATACAAATGTTCAGTTTTTGATACTAACTTTAGTCTGTATTCAGCTACTACATGTTGTATTCAAATACAACATTGATTTTTGTCAAAAACTTTATTTTCAAACATCGTTCATGCATTTTGACACTTTGAAAATTCTTTTGACGCATATGCTTAAATGAAAGGTTCTTATTTGCATTTGAAATATACGAGTATTAGATTGCATCATGTAACTTTACATTATAAGACTTCTAACATATTTGACCATAATTGACTTTGATTGTTTGATTTCTTTTTGAGCTTGCAACTTAATCACTTTCCTTGGTCTTTGTCTTCATAAAAAACATAAGTATGTTACATTCTCCCCCTTTTTGATAATGACAAAACGTTGTTGTTGGTGAGACTTCAAAGTGTTTGATCGTGTTAATTTTTCTCCTCCGTAATACATGCTTTCTCCCCTTTTGAGCTTGAGTTCATGCCATCATTTTTTAAACATTTTGAAGACCTACAAAAGTTTTTAACAACAATAAGATACCAATTTTCTCCCCCTTTTGACATGATCAAAAAGAAGGAAAAACAACAAACAAAATACCAAACATATATAGGGAAAATCGAGAATATGTATTAGACTACACACTTGTTGTATTCGAATACAAGATTTTCTAGAAACATGTATTCGAATACATACAATGTGTCTTGAACTACGATATCAAAATTTTGTTTTTAAACAAAATTTTCACTAAAAAGACAACATGTAAAACAAATATTCATATTTATAAAACACATAAACATTAAAGAATCAATTTTATCAACATATCAAGTGAAGATTTTAGATGTTGAAGAGAAGTGACTTACAAAGTATCAATGCCTTGTATTAGTACCTTTCTTGACCCAAACATAATGCCCATTTGGAACACCAAATTTCTTTAAATGACAAGCATTAGGTGTGTAGCCATTTTGACCACAATAAAAGCATGTAGGAGTAGATTTACTTGTATATGTATGTATATCAGGTTTCATTTGAATAAAATTCTTCTTATAATAATGATGATCTTTTTGCATAATTATAACGTTTTCTTTGTTGGATTGGTCACTAGCCTTAACAAAGATGGTTTTATTTATATGTGGTTTATAAAATTTTGAGTAACCAAGATCACTCTTGTTATTGAAATATCTTTGCATTTTAAGAACATTTTCCAATCCAACTTGTCCTTTTTCATAACTTTCAATTACTCTGTTTAATTGGACAATTTTGAAAGAAAAAAAATCACACTTATTGCATGTAAATTTTTGTTTTAATTTTTCATAATCTTTTTCCATAGTGTCAATTTTCTCTAGAAGAGATGAAATTTGTTTCTTTTGAGGTGACACTATTTTGAATTGATTTTTATATTCCATAAGTAATTCTTTAATGGCATTTGAGCATAATTATATTCAATAACTAATTTACTATTAGTCTCATTATTATGAGACGAGTCTTTGTTACTAACCTCTTCTTCTTCGTTGGATTGATGTGAAGTCATCAAGACAACATTTGCACATTCGCCACTTTCCAAATCCGAAGATGATATGACTTCATTGTCCTCCCATGCTATATAGGCCTTTTTGGATTCTTTCTTTTTGTGAGCAGTTTTCTTAATATTTGGGTACTCTTGCTTTTATGTGTCCTTGCTTGCCACACTCAAAACAAGTGAAATTTTGATTTGAAATGGAGATATCCTTCTCCCTGAAAGTTTTTCTTTTCTTTCCAAATTTATAAGTTTTTTCATTTTGAAGGAGCTTACCAAATCTCTTTACAAGAGAGGTGGTGTTCTCAATTTCATATGAATTCTCATTATCAATTTTCTCTTTTGACTCTGCTTTTAAGGCAATGCTTTTTTTTTTTTTTTTTTTTTTTTCTTTTCTTGACTTTCATTCGGTTCTAGTCTTTCAAGTTCAATTTCATGTTCTTGAAGTTTTCTGAAAAGTGCAGAAAGAGACATATTTGATAGACTTTTCTTTTCAGAAATTTCTGTTACTTTAGGTTGTCAAGCCCTTGTTTATTATCTTAGAACTTTAAGGTTCAATTCATCATTAACGAATATTTTGCCAAGCGCCGTTAAGTGGTTGGTCAGATGAGAAAATCTTTTCCGCAAGTCCAGAATAGATTCTCTGGGCTGCATTTGAAACATTTCATATTCTTGAGATAATGTATTGAGTTTAGAACATTTTACCTCAATAGCTCCTTCATGAGTTACTTCAAGAGTACCCCAGATTTCTTTGGCAGTTTTGCAATGAGACAGGCGAAAGAATTCATCAATTCTATGTGCCGATTGTAACAAGTTTTTGGCCTTCTTATCAAACAACATTTTCCTTTTGTCATAATTTGTCCATGAGGTCTTTATCTTTGTTTCTTCTTTATTGTCGATAACTGTTTTTAGAACATAGGGACCATTTTCTACTGCACTCCAAATATCATCTCCTTGTTCCTCAAGATATGCCTGCTTGTGTATCTTCCAAATGTCATAGTGTTCTCCAATGAAATATGGTGGTTTGTTGCTACTACCACCATATCTAAAAACTGGTTGTGCGCAAGCCATGAATAAATCATAATAAGAACAAAGGTGCACCTAAGAGGGGAAATGAATTAGGTATTTAGAAATTTTCTTGTTTTTAGAGATTTAGTGATTGATTTTTCTTATTAAGATAATGTATGGCAAAGATAAATGGTAGAAAAATAATGAACACGTTGATATTATCCTGGTTCCCCTTAAGACCAAGGGTACATCCAGTCCTCTTGCACATCACAAGAGATTTTTCCACTATTGTTAGAATATGTACAAATTCCACCCTAGGATCTTTGCTACACACTTCTAACACACTTCCTAGGATAACACACCACAATCTTAGATTACAATACTTAAAGAAAATACACTACTTTCTTTAAATACAATACAATAACTTCAATGATCTTTTTAACAAATGTTCTTGATTAAGAATCTGAGTATAATAGTTGTACAATGATATCTATCCAATAATATTTCAAGTATACTAGAGAATCTTTCTCAATGATGTGAAAATGTAATGCAAGTACTTGAAATATGAAAAATAACTTTGAGAATATTTCAGAAAATTGTTCAAAGTTGTTCAATGTTTGGAAATGGGATTGATTGCGTTTAACTTGAAGTTATGGGGTATTTATACTCCATAGACATCACTTCATATTAATGGTCATCGTTCCTAGAGGTTTGTTGAACAAATGCAATGATCTAGAACCATTTCAGAATTGAAAAATTGCATTGGTTCCAGTTGTATTCGGCTACTGCAGGAGTGTAGTCGAATACACCTCTTTGTAACGTTCAATTTTATTTGAATTTTGAAGCTTGTATTTGAATACACATTCTTGTATTCGAATACATATGTTTGAATTTGGCTACTGACTTGGTTTTGTATTCAAATACACTATCTCGTATTCGAATACAAAAGTCTAGTTTTAGCTACTAACTTAGCATTTGTATTCGAATACACTATCTCGTATTCGAATATAAAAGTTCAGTTTTAGCTACTGACTTAGCATTTGTATTTGAATATACTTTCTCGTAGTCGAATACAGAGTTTTAGATTTAGCTACTGACCTGAGTCTGTATTCAGCTACAACATGTTGTATTCAAATACAACATTGATTTTTGTCAAAAACTTTATTTTCAAACATCGTTCATGTATTTTGACACTTAAATTTTTTTATGCATATGCTAAAATGAAAGGTTCTCATGTGCATTTGAAATATACGAATATTAAATTGCATATGTACCTTTACATTATAAGACTTCTAGCATATTTGACCATAGTTGACCATAGTTGATTTTGATTGTTTGACTTCTTTTTGAGTTTCCAACTTGACCACTTTTCTTGGTCTTTGTCTTCATAAAAAACATAAGTATTTTACAGTAATATCTTTTATTATATGAATATGATATCTTATGCGCACAATTGCAAAGATTAATCTCTAAAAACAAGTTGAACCACAATAGACGACAAAACTTTCCCTTAAAATATTTAACATTATTGTATTCTCATAATAAGAAATATACACTATAACAAATTTTCATATTTACAATTGAAATAAATTATGTAATCAATTTTAGATTTTTAATGTGTTAACGCTAACAAATGTTGGCAAAGAAAAGCTTAAAACTTAATTAATTATATTTAAAAAATTGTTATTATAATGATTCAATCTTTTACTATTCAAAAATTAAGTTCATTTTAATAATATAAATAAATATATTATTTGATCTTTGATGATTTTAGTTCTTTTTTTTCCTCTATTTTTTTGTTAACGATGTTTTTTAATTTATTAATAATATTTTTAGGGTGCCTAAATATTTATAGGTAAATGAAAGTGTCAATACAGTTGAGATGTCAATTAATTACGATGATGTCTTTACACTTTCATATTTGCTTTAAAAAATGTTATTCAATACCGACACTTTAATTTCAAGTTTACAATACATTTGATTATATCACATTAAAATATTATTAGTTACAAATGTTCAAAGAATCTTCAACTAAAGAAAATATGATTAATTCTTCAACTAAAATCGTTAAGGAGCAACATGGTGTAAGTAAAATGCCATTATTTTTATTATATCTTTTGATTTGTTGAATTTTCAATGTATGTTTGTTTTGAACCAATACAATTGATATGACGTCTCCTTAAATTTTGATGATAGTAAAACACGTATATATGCTTAATTGCAGTTTTGGTCCCCATATTTTAGCAGAATTGCGAAAGTAGTCTCCCCATTTTGTTTCTCTCCAGTTTTGATCCCCAAACAGAATTTTGGTCCAAAACTTGATGAAATTTCATTTTTTAAAGCCGTACTACACTATTTATGGATTTCATGTATAATTGTTGCAAATGAGATCTTGAGCCATGATGTGACATAAATAAATGGAAAAAAAATAAAATTTCATCATGTTTTGGACAAAAATTATATTTGAGGGACCAAAACTGGGGAGAAATAAAATGGGGGGATTATTTTTGTAATTCAGCTAAAATAGAGGGATCAAAACTACAATTAAGCCAAACTATTATCATTTCAATTGAAAAATATCGTGAAATACAATAAGATAAATAATCAAAAAATTGGGGACTAGTCAAGATGTTACTTTTTAAACTAGATAATAAGTCACCATATTAATTTATTTGTCGTCTAATGAACTTAAACTTGAAATTGTGACCTCATCTTATAATGACTGTAGTGGTTGTATAGCACTACAATCTAGCGGAATTTAACAAACTGTTGTTGTCTACAATTTGCAATGTGTTCATCATTGTTGTCAAAGAGAGTCACTATAATCTATAGCATAGCATAATTTGGGCAAATCACTGTTCTCATCGATCCATGATTGAGAATGTTGCTTCCGTCATCTTGTCCCTATGCATGTTTTCTACACTTGTCATTGTTTCCTTTACTTACCTTTTTTTCTCTAGTGGCACTCTGTCTAGGTTGTGTTTATATGCAATTGATTTTCTTAAAAGCACTATTTACAACTTGGTCTGACATATGGAAGATCTGTGAATATTTTATTTAGGACTTTCTGTTTACACAACCTAGTTCTCATATTTAACTGCATTTATTATAATTATCTTATTTGAATTGTGAATATAAAGGTTCCTACAACCTTACTGTGTTAGTACTACTAATTCACTATAAGTGTATGTATACATTTGAAATAATCTATCGATGTTATCTTGATATATTATAATGTATAGATTTGATGTAATCCTTTTTTAATCTTCTTTGGTTTAAAATACCGACCCATTATTTCATTATTTTTTGTGGACTTAAAGGAAGAGGTTTACCTCTATGTTTTGACAAGGTTTACAAAGCGCTTTAGGTACAAACCTTAGGATGAGTTCAGCCTACCACCCACAAACAGATGGTCAGACTGAGCGAACCAATCAATCCCTAGAAGACTTGTTGAGAGCTATTGTGTTGGAACAAAATGGAAACTGGGATAGCTTTTTGCCACTTATAGAGTTTACCTATAACAATAGTTTCCACTCTAGCATTGAGATGACCCCTTTTGAGGCGTTGTATGGGAGAAGGTGTAGGACCCCTTTGTGTTGGTTTGAGACGGGTGATAACCTTGTATTAGGATCTGAGATTGTTCAACAAACTACTGATAAAGTAAAAATGATTCAGGAAAAGATGAGAGCATCTCAAAGTAGGCAAAAGAGTAACCATGATAAAAGAAAGAAAAACCTCAAATTTCAAGAAGGTGATCATGTATTTCTGAGAGTTACTCCAACAACTGGGGTTGGTCGGGCATTAAAAATGTGAAAGCTTACACCTTGGTTTATAGGACCTTACCAAATTCTCAAACGTGTCGGTAACGTAGCATATCAGATCGCGTTGCCTCCGTCTCTTTCTAATCTTCATAATGTCTTTCATGTGTCTCAACTTTGCAAGTACATTTTCGATCCCTCACATGTGATTGAGTCAAACAAGGTCCAAATAAAAGATAATCTAACTTTTGAGACCTTACCGCTACGGATTGAGGATCAAAAGACCAAAGAATTAAGGGGTAAGACGATTTCATTGGTTAAGGTTGTCTGGGGAGGTGCTACTGGTGAAAGTGCTACGTGGGAGGTCGAAAACCAGATGTGCGATTCTTATCCAGAACTGTTTCCGTCAGGTAAATTTCGAGGACAAAATTTTCTTCAACAGGGGGAGAAATGTAACACCCCAATTTCTCATTACCTTATTTTAAATAGTATAATGATACAATACTATTTTTTTTTATAAGTGTTAATATATGTTCTAATTTCGTTAGGTGTGTCTGTGTGTTTGCCTTAGTAATTGATTTAAATCATTAATATTAATATATTTAAGTTACAAAAATAAATAATATAAATATATATATATATATATAAAATAATACAAGGAGTGAATTTGTTTTGTTACACTAGTTGTTACCTTTTGCTCTAATAGAATGGGATAATAATAATAATAATAATAATAATAATAATAATAATAATAATATTAATAATAATAATAATAATTATTATTATTATTATTATAATAGTAATAACCTAGGCTGATACTAGTATATAAATATATATAGAGAAACGGGAGATTAACACATAGCCTGCTTGAAAGAAAGAAAAAAAAAAGAAAAAATAGGATTAACGCTCCTGCCGATAGCCACCTTTTGTACCAATCACAACCAGGTAAGTTTCACTAATTCCATCAATTAGCTTTAATAATGATACATATTTTGTTAGTACAATAGAATAAGTAGTACATATATATTGATGAAAGTTAAGAAATTGAAAACCACATACCCAAAATAAATTGTATAGCCATGATTTGACTCTTTACTTTGGAATTTTAGAAGCCTTGCCTTTGTTTATGTCAACTAACGGATTATGCTATATAAGAATTATTGTTATACAAACTTCAAGAAAATAAGTTAGTAGCTAAGCCATTAGATGCCATTGATTTTTAAAGGGAATTGTTGGAGGCTAACTCACTGAAGTAAGTAATTAGTTCCGATAAGGCAACATATGATTCATACAAATTGCCGTGAAATCAAAATAAGACAGAGATGCAAATTAATTCTTTCACCTAAATGGTTTAATCTATTTGATTATGTTATAAAATTAAGTATAGTCAATAATAAGTAATAATTAATTATTATTAATTGCATCCATGTGATATATATATATATATATATATATATATATATATATATATATATAAATCTGTTTATAAATCAAAACTATATATATTATATAGACATAATATTGAGTTCTGTCTATCATACTTAGTTAAATAAAATTTGATTATAGTAATATATGTGTGCTTAACGGTATTAAGTATATTTTTGAATTATATTACAATGTATTAATGTATTATTAGATAAAGCATCAATGTATTATTAATAAATTAATTAATTACCTATTGGAGCAAGTAACTAATTTGTAATTGGTTGTTGCGTTGATTTATTCTCGCTCGTGGACTGTCAGAGACGGTGGTTGGCGAAGACGTGACACATTAAATCAGCGGATCGACTTCGTTGGGAAAAATCTTCAGCTAAGGTAAGGGGTGAGATGAGGTTCGATTTTATGAGTATAAAATAACGTGAGATGAACGGGAATATTGAAATTCCCAGATGTTCATTTGGGGCTTACTACGTACAGTTGAGCCCGATTGAGTACTAATAATTAATTAATAAAATGTGAATGGTAATAGTGAGGACTAAAATATAATTTAGCCACCTATAGAATTGCCGTGAATTTATTTATATCAAGATTGCATGTTGTCTGATTTTATGAATATTATGTTGATTGTTACTATGTGAATGATATGTACTGGAGTATTCTTGCTACTTGAATGAAATGGTGATATTACTTGAATGTGCCACCTGTTTGATCTTTTATTTTGTGATTGATAAGGCTGGATGATGCATTGTGAGTAGTGCAAACAAAAATATTGGATTTTATTATGATTGACTGATATACATATATAATGATGAAAGTTGTGAAGTCAAACTGAAACTTATTGAGTTGTGATTTTGGAGTTAGAACTATTTTGTCATCATATAGGGAAGGTTTGACAAACCTAGTGATTCAGGGAAGTACAACTGAATGAGCCTGATCGTGGAGGGCTACAGTCGAACTGTAAGGTAAGACTAATAGACCTTGGGGGTAGCTCTAGTGGGGAATTCCTAAGTAGATTAGTGGGTTATTCTCTAAGGCCGGGAGCTACCGTACAACACAAGAGTACCCCGACCGTCGCGTATATGTGTCTCGGGTTGAGTTGAAGGGATCTATGAGGACATGGCCATTCATAAATTGTCCGTCCACTCTTGTAGTGGCATAGTATCAGGCCTCCTAACCAAGTACTTCAGAGTAGAATGGTACCAAATGATGAAGTATAGAGTATAGGACATGCATAGCATTTCATCCTTGTGATTGTCTTATTGTGAATGAATTTGATAAACCGTTGAAATTATACACTTGACTGTTTTTGAGGTTGTGATAATTTGATTGCTTGCGTGTTCTCCTCGTGTAATTTATACTGTTACATAATTTCGATACTCACCCCTCGTTGTTTGTGTTTGGCGTTTGCGATGGACGCAGACAAGTTGTATGTTGCAGGTGATGACTAGTACCATCAGAGAGGTGCAAGCCATCATGTCTTGAAGACTCTTATTATATGCATTGTGTTGATGTTATTTTGAGCATTTTTATTTTGGGAATTCCCGCTCTGATAGTGACATCGGGTTGGGATTATATTTGCACTTAATTTAAAACATAAGTATGTGTACTTCAAAAAAGATTTTGTTGTCTGATATTATGGTTTCGATGTCATTATGTTTGGTGGAAATTTTGAATTTATGTGACATGTTCATGATTACGTGGTACTCTTTACCTTAATAATAAAAAAAAATAATAATAAGTTCGAAAGTTCGTATATTTAATTGTTAGAAGAATTTCACTATTTTAAAAGAAAAAAAAATTAAATTTTTATTCTTGGGGTTTAGGGTGTCACACCTTTTAATTTTATTTTTAAATAATTAAAAATCATGTTCATTGCTTATATCGATTGAATGAATTTAATTATTAAATATATGTTATTGGGAAATAGCATCTCTATCATTACTTTTTTTTTTTGCTTGATTATATATATATAATATATTTTTATAGAGTAATTGATTGTAATTCTATTATAATGTTATTAAGTTGTTAGATGTGTTTTATATTTTAAAAAGTTATTCTCTTTGTTAGACCTAAGTTAAATTTGTTAAATGTTTCGTGATATGATTTAGACTTTATTTTAAGGAGTAAAACTAGTAATATTTGGTTTGAAAGAAATAATTGAAATTGACAACATACTTGGAATGTGTTTCATTTAACCAAACTAAATGAACTACGTAATTATTGATAGAATCTATATGTTATGTTTTATATGTAAATTATAATGAGTAACTCTATGAAATTTTATTTCATAATTTAATGGTAAATGTGATAAGTATTTTATTTCATAATTGAATGGCAAATATTATACGTGTTAATTGATTTATTTTGTCATGTTAGTCTATCATGCTATGTTAGTTGAATTTTACATGATGTGCTTAATTGGAGATTGAATGTCTTAAATATGTTTATAGACTGAGTTTGAATCTTAAGGGTGGTAAGTTAAATATTAGTTCACTCACCGTAAATTTTGAGGACGAAATTCTTTAACAAGGGGAGAATTGTAACACCCTAAATTTCATATTAAACTATTTATAAGTTAAGTACGATTTTAAATAATTAATTTAATGTTAAAATTATTTTAGAATATATGATGATAAATTTTCTGACTAATTTTTGTTATATAGGTGATTTCTACGATGTGCTAGTTTTATAAATCTTAGATTACATGAGCGATATAAATAATAAATATTATATTTTATTATTTAATATATTTTTTAAAAATAATAGTATTTTAGTGTAATATATATATTTTAAAGAAAAATATTTTATACGATTTTACGTGTATATAAGTGTACCTAATT
>JBBPBR010000004.1:49900622-49913146 GCA_037974775.1 Cicer pinnatifidum
ATATATATATATATATATATATATATATATATATATATATATATATATATATATATATATATATATATATATATACAAGGGCAACTATAACCCTATTAGACTACAATATAAAAGCTGAAGAGCAGCCTCATGCTACACTAGGAAAGATGAAGAACCAGCCGCACTTGGAGGAAAAAAAATTGAAAATCGGCACCGGATATCGATAACTGTTCGAGAAATTTTTTTCCATTTTCTTCCAAATTTGAATATGTTGTTTCTTACATTTTTTAGTCGATTAAACATAATTTTCCAGATTTTAACAACCCCAATTTCTCTTTAAAATACCCGACTTCTTCGTTTGTAGCATTCGTTATTTTGCATTGTTCTCCTTCACCGTAAGTCCGATTTGAGTGAAACAAACGCCAAAACGACCGTGTGAAAAGTGGCTATATTATCCACTAATTGGTTTTCTGATTTACGGTAATTTTCCTTGACCGATTTTCGAATTTTGTTTTTTAGAATATCTTCTCATAATTTATTTTTCACGTTTACCCATAAACTGTCGAGTTAGATCGATTGAAGGACAAAGAGTCAAAGAACAAAGATTGTTCAGTCTTGGAATTGTATTCATAGGTGAAAGCTTCGAAATAAGGTAAGGGGTGAGAGAGCGTTTGAATTCATCAGTATAATATAATTTGAGATGAACGGGAAAACCGTATTTCCCAACAATTCATTCGGGGCTCGCTACGTACGACAGTAGCCCTTTGAGTGATACATTAGTTAATGTTAAAATATGAGATTTGTGAGATTAAAATATGGAATAGAAATATTTATAAGATGTTGATTGACGTAACTTTGTTAAATGTGTGGTATTGGATATTATTATAGGCCAACGAGGGTGAAATAATTGTGATTTCAATTTGTGTTTGAGATGACAGACTTAATGGAGTATCATAGGCCAACGAGGGGAGAAAATAAATATCGAGGAATTGTGAAGTGAAGATTATTTTGTCATCTTATAGGTAGGGCCTAACAAGCCTAGTGATTCCGGGGAAGTACAACAGAATGAGCCTGATCGTGGCGGTCTGCTGTCGAGCCTTAAGGCAATATTGTTAGACCTTGGAGGTATTCTGGTGGGGAATTCCTAGGTTACTTGGAGGTATCACTCCAGATGTCGGGAGCTACCACGCAACACACGTTTACCTCGACTGTCACGTATATGTGTCTCGGGTTGAGTTGAGGGGATCTGTGAGGACAGGGCCAATTTGAATTGTCCGTCCACTGGGATGGTGACATAGGATCAAGTCTCATAACCAAGTACTTCATAGTTAGAATGGTACCATATTGTGAAGTAGAGTCTAATCTCATGCATAGCATTTCATTTTATAGTAATTGTTTTGTTGTGATTAATATGTATCATGAGTGGTGATAATTTCTCTTAGACAATTTGATGTTACAGTGAAATTTATTGATTTTCCTTGAGTGATTTTGACCTTTGAATATGGTATTTTCTTGATGGAATATTTGTGTAATGATACGGTCGAAACTCACCTCCTTCGTTGTTTATGTTTGACTGGTTGGGTCATCCGTTTGCGGATTCGCAGTTTTTACAAGTTAATGACTCTTGAAGTTCAAGTTTGGGAGGAACCCCGCTTTAATAGGTGATACCGGGAATAAGGGTTTTAATTTGTATTTTACTTATTTAATTTGAATCGAATTTTTGTATGAGAACCTTATAACACTACTAGAAAAATAGGATTTAGCGTCGGCCCAAAGTCGACGCTAATAGACTAAAAACCGACACTAATGGTGATTTAGCGTCGGTGTCGGGCCTAGGCTAAAAAGGTCGAAGCTAATAACTAGCGTCGGCGAAATACCATCCAACGCTATATTAGCGTCGGCCTGACCTACGCTATATATAAAATTGAAACATCCGACGCGAAAAAGTCAGTTGACACGTCATCTGGAGGGAAAATAGTTGCGTCGGAGGGCCGACGCTAACTTCAACACTGAGAAAAACAATTGTTTCATTCCTGCTGTGATATCCTTTGTAACAGAAAACACTGGAAAAATGCTATCAAGCTTAACTGGACGAGGATCATATTTACCAAGCACTCCAGCATCAGTGTCAACAATGACATCTCCATCTTTATAGGCACATACCTTTCAAGATATTGATCCAACTTATTAAAACAATTAAAATGTACTTCATTTGCTTGTTGAGCATATGGCAGCAACATTATATGTGAACAATTGGAATACTTCATAATTTTCACGCAAATCATTAATAATTTAAGTAAATTTGTGATATACAACCCAGGTCTAGTCTATAGTGTAGTAAAGCTAACTGTGCATAAGGAAAGGTAATTAACTATTATAAATGCATAGAAAAAACCAAGGCAATCTCGAGCTTTAGTATATCAAGGATTCATAAAAGAAACGCACACCTGGATTCCAAGTATCTTATCAATATTTCCCAGCTCAATTAAAAGTTGCTTCAGCTTGGCTTCAACATCAGAATGGACTAGTGAATCAAAAACCCATCTATCATTTACCGATGGTCCTCTATTAATGTACCCGGAGTCTAACTCAAATCAGCCATATGTCAAACAAGCAATGTAGAAGACACTGATAATTAAAAAAATAAAAAATGAAACCAAAAGACGCACCAACTCAAAACTGATTCTGCAAATGGCTTCATTATGTCCATATATACTATGTGAACGTCCATGTTGTAAGAAATCCCTACATCCAAATCAGTGTAGAACGAGTAAGTATTACAGTGCCATCACAATGCGAGATAACAGACCTCTTAGAAGATTAAGAACCCGTCCAAATATTACAATATCACCAGGAAATGCATCAACCTGAAAAATGTTATAAAAATTATGATTGTAACTAACATACTATCGGCTTCATAAATTTGGAATAGAAAAAGACAATGCAAGTATATATATTCAAACTCACAGGATTAAAGCTTTTCATTTCTTTTTTGTCAAGGTTCATTTTCTCCTGTATAACCATCATATTTTTGTTTCTTTGATTCTCTAGAGATTTCAATGTTTCCTTAGCATCAGGAACATATATCAGAATTAGATTAAAGTAAACATAAAAAAGAGTAAAGAATATGATACTTTCTGGGGCTCGAGGCATACTTACTATGGATTCTTTTGTTGATGTTGTTGCACAGAAAAATATAGCTGTGGCCTCCATTGCCTGCTCTGGCATGTCTAGTTGCAGCTTAAGCCCCATTTATGCAAAGGTGGATAGAAGGGCCACATGGTCCCCCTATAATAAAAAGGTTGACAAGCTCAGTCATCATTTAGAAATATCTTTTGGAAATTAGAGCAATAGTTAAGTACAGAAAACTTATACCAATAATAACAATCCTAAAGAAATTGCCATACAAAAGTGAAAAATGATTCAAAAAGACGAAAGGAAATAGACAAAGTAAAAAATTAGGATTGTTTGTTCCTAAATCATAGACATTTGCCCACCAATTGTATTTGTGATACTCCCAATTGAATGCCTGCATAGCAATTTTCTTTTGATGTTAAATTTACTGTATATAAAGTTCTTGGCAACATTAGAATGAAAGAAAAAATATGTGGTATGATAAGCATGTAGACAAGTAACCCATCCTATTAGTTTTACAAGATCATGTTGTTTATGCAAATAGCATCAGCACAAACAACAAAATACAAGTGAAATTTAGACTGATTTGTTTTTGTTCAACTAGCAGCGAAGAAACCAGTGTAAGAAGATGGCACATGTCCACTAGATCATTCCTTTATTTATTAATAGTAAATAGTAATAGAGATGAGCAGCAGTAATACAATTGCTAGGCTTGAAAATTCTTGTATTATGGATGCAACAAAAAAGATAAGTAGACAGCGAAATCATTAATAATTCAAAGCAATATTAACCAAGCTTTTAAAAAATGGGTCCAGGGCCACAATTTAAAACCTTGATGCTAACACATAAAACAATTATAATAATTTCATAATTCAAAGCAATCTGAAAACCTTGATGCTAACACAAAAAAAGAATTACAACAATTTCATAATTCATTTCAACAATAACAACCTACAAAGATTGAATCTTCTAAAAGCACTAAACCAAAAGATATCACAAAGCATTTTTTAATTAAAGACCCTAAAACTGAAATAAAAAAAGAATAAATAAATAAAACAAGAAATCAACCTGGCTTGTAGAAAGCAGAGAGTGAGGGAAACAGTGAGGCCGTGAGGTGAGGGAAACGGTGATGCGGCGGCGAAAGGCTGAGCTTGACGGCGACGACGAAGTGGGTGACAGGTTCGAGAGGGTTCAGAGTGGGTGACGGGTTCGAGAGCTAGGGTTCAGAGTGGGAAACATGCGCGAGAGTGAGTGAGGTGATTGAAACGGTGATGCGGCGGTGATGGGCTGAGCTTGACGGCGAATATGGAGTGGGTGACGAAGAGATATAGCGTTACAGAGTGATGAAGTGAGAGTAATGAAAGATACGTGTCATAAAGATTTTAGAAAACATAATATTAACTTTTCAAATAATATTAAAAAATTTAATTTTAAAAAATCCTAACCGTAGCGTCGGCTAGTACGACGCTACCTATTTAAATAAAAAATAGAAGGCTTAATTGCAGTTTTGATCCCCTTATTTTAGCTGAATTGCGAAAGTAGTCCCCCCATTTTATTTCTCTTTAGTTTTGGTCCCTCAAACATAATTTTGGTCCAAAATTTGATGAAATTTCATTTTTTTTTGCATTTATTTAAGTAATACAATGTCTCAAGATCTCATTTGCAACAATTGTACCTAAAATCTATGATCATAAATGGTGTAGTACGGCTTTAAAAAATGAAATTTCATCAAGTTTTGGACCAAAATTCTGTTTTGGGACCAAAACTGGGGAGAAACAAAATAGAGGGACTATATTCGCGATTCAGCTAAAATAGGAAGGGTCAAAACTGCAATTAAGCCAAAATAAAAAATAAAAAATAATAAACCGATGTCTGCCTTATTTTTATTAGCGTCGGCTTCACCGACGCTAACTATTAATAAATTAAAAAAAATAAAATTTTGCGATCTAGCGTTCGTGGGCTCGACGCTACTCCGACACTAATTAGCGTCGGAATCGGTGACCGACGCTAAATATGGCAGCTAAAAGGAGTTTTTCTAGTAGTGTAATTACTAGTAAGTTTTTAGAATTAAATCAAGTAATTATACTTAAATTAAGCTTATTGAGACTACACTATTTGAATGGATAAAATAAGTTTAAAGTGTTTTTATTTTTATTTTTGAGAAACGTGATATCCTAAATTAAGTATAAAGTTTTTATTTTCTTGAAAATATATTTTTATTTATCCGCTGCAAATTTTATAGGAATATCATATATAAATTATTATTTATATTATTTTGGGATTTAGGGTGTCACAAAGATAGTAATAACATATAGTAAAATCAAGTTTCCAAATAAAATAATAATTATATATTTATTAGACAACCCTATTTTATTATTATTTTATTTTGTAGTTGTACTAAATATTGAAAATAATAATAATAACATATAACAAAATTGAATTGTCAAATAAATATGTAATTATTATTTTATTTGACAACTATATTTTATTATATGTTATTATTATCTTCGTTATGAAGTAAAACAATCAAAAGAAGATAATAATAATAAATAATAAACTAGAGCTATCAATTAAAGTAATAATTATATATTTATTAGCAAATCTAGTTTATTAAATTTTATTATTATCTTTGTTTTGTAATTGTACTAAAAAACGAAAATAATAATAACATATAACAAAATTGAGTTCTCAAATAAATATGTAATTATTAC
Source organism: Cicer pinnatifidum (assembly GCA_037974775.1). Taxonomy (NCBI): domain Eukaryota; kingdom Viridiplantae; phylum Streptophyta; class Magnoliopsida; order Fabales; family Fabaceae; genus Cicer; species Cicer pinnatifidum. The sequence continues at coordinate 49,906,448 of JBBPBR010000004.1, forward strand.
TTTATTTGACAACTCTATTTTATTATATGTTATTATTATCTTCATTATGTAGTTGTAGTTCATAACAAAGATAATAATAATGTTAAGACAGAACTCAATTTAAATATTTTGATGATAATTAAACAAAAGATTAATTAAAGATTATTAATTATGATATTTAACATGTGCATTTGAGTGTGTTAAAACAAGATAGGAATCAAACATCACAAATCAGATCCTTTTAAAATCAAAGCAAGCAGTTCTAGAAAATGAAGATTGATCTTGAAGTAGTTCTGGAAAACGAAGAACGGTCTTCGTTTATGACAGAAACAAGAATAATCAGTTTCCTTGTAAAAGATTGATCCTGGAAACACTACTCATCTCATATCTTCATATAGAATCAACAAGGATCAAACTAAATCATATTTGTTCCAGATTTCGAAGAATCAAAGACATGCTTCATTAAAAGCATAATACAAGATCATTCTTCATATAAAGCAAGTGCAAATACAAAGCTACAAGCTATAAAGTACACTACTGATTGTACCTTTCTAAATCTGTACACGTGACTAAAAAGCATGCATTCCACTCAGGCAACTGGCACAATCACAAAGTACAAGATAGTTCATCACAAACAAATTCGAAGAACAATCTTGGATCTCATGATCGATCTTGGATGCAGCTGTGATCAATCTTACTTTTTGACAGACTTTATCCAACAAATATCTCATGACAGTTGGCCCTATTTCAACGGTCTTATGAGTTGTCCCAAGCTATCTTGAAGTCTATAAATGCAGCTTCAAGATGAAGAACAATACACAACTCGAATCACAAAGAAAAGCATCAATTATTTCAGTGTTACTCAAGTATCTCAATCATCAATCATTTCAGTCTTACTCAATCATCAATCATTTCAGTCTTACTTAAGCTTGCTGTTTTTTCAATCTTTGTGTCGTGAATCAGTAACAACTAAATACTATTTACATAATCTATTTCTCAAACAAGAGTTAAGTAAATACTCAGATTCTAAATAGTCACAAATTCACCATTTTGGTATTCAAGGTTATCTTGTCAACATAATCTTGAGTAATTTGCAGAAATCCTTTCACGTTTTGAAAGGTAACTTGTTAAAGCCTTTCCAAAATAGTAAGGTAGAACTAAAAAAATCCTTTCTAGGTAGAAGGGTAGAAATTGTGTAAAGATCAAGATTGATCTGTGAGAAAAGTGTAATAACCAAGAACAATCTTGCCTTTCAGCACATAGTGGAAAATCTCATTCTTGTGAGGATTGGACGTAACCCGTGTTTGGGTGAAACAGGATATATGCCTGCGTAATCTTTCTATCTCTATCTTTGTTTACTGTATGCTTAACAATCAGATTTCATTTTGATATAATTGATTTTACTGTTTTAAAAACAAACCAAGATTGATCTTCAATATTACCAAGATCGACTTCATCATTACCAAGATCAATCTTGGATTAAGTTCTTAACTTTAAAACTGAAATTTTAAAAAAAGGGGCAATTATAATTCGAACCCCCCTTCCTTATAATTGACATTTCTACTTCAAATAACATATAATAAAATAGAGTTGTAAAATAAATTAATAATTACATATTTATATGAGAACTCTATTTTATTATATATTATTATTATCTTCGTTTTGTATTTGTTTTTCATAATGAATATAATAATAATAATAACATATAATAAAATAATAATTATATCTTTATTTGAAAAATTTACTTTATTATATGTTATTATTATATTCGTTTGTAGTTTTACTAAATAATGAAAATGATAATAACATATAAGAAAATTGAGTTGACAAATAAATATGTAATTTTTACTTTATTTGACAATTCTATTTTATTACATGTTAGTATAATCTTCGTTATGATGTAAAACTATAAAACAAAGATGATAATAACATATAATAAAATAGAGTTGTCAATTAAATAATAATTAGATATTTATTTGAGAACTCAATATTGTTATATGTTATTATTATTTTTTTTAATATAATTACAAAACAAAGATAATAATAAAATTTAATAAACTAGATTTGCTAATAAATATATAATTATTACTTTATTTGATAGCTCTAGTTTATTATTTGTTATTATTATTATTTTTTGATTGTTTTGCTCCATAACAAAGATAATAATAACATATAATAAAATAGAGTTGTCAAATAAAGTAATAATTATATATTTATTAGACAACACTATTTTAATAAATGTTATTATTATCTTCGTATAGTAGTTATACTTCACAACGAAGATAACCCTAAATACTAAACCCCAAACTTTAAACCCTAAATAATAAACCCCGAACCCTAAACTCTTAACCCTGAATCTTGAACCCTAAACCCTAAACTCTAAACCTTTATTCCTAAACGTGATTTCTTAAACCCTAAACATGACTTTTTAAATCCTAAAAACCCAAACACACTAAACCCTAATAAAATAGAGTTTTCAAATAAAGATATAATTTTTACTTTATTTTATAACTATATTTTATTATATGTTATTATTGTCTTTGTTTTATAGTTGTACTAAATAATAAAAATAATAATAACATATATTAAAATTGAGTATTTAAATAAATATGTAATTATTACTTTATTTGACAACTCTATTTTCCTATACGTTATTATGATCTTCAATATTAAGTAAAATTATAAAACCAAGATAATAATAACATATAATAAAATAGAATTGTCAAATAAGTTAATAATTACATATTTATTAGACAACTCTATTGTATTAAATGTTATTATTAGGTTTGTTTTGTATTTTATTTTTCATAACAAAAATAAAAATAACATCTAATAAAATAATAATTACATCATTATTTTACAAGTTTACTTTATTATATGTTATTATTATTTTCGTTTTGTAATTATGTTTCGCAACCTAGATAACCTTAAATACTAAACCCCTAAACCTAAACCCTAAATCCTAAACCTAAACCCTTAACCCTAAACTCTTAACTCTGAATCTTGAACCATATTCCCGAAACCTTAAACCCTGAACCCTAAACTCTAAACTCTAAACTCTAATCCCTGAATGTGATTTCTTAAACTCTAAACATGATTTCTGAAATCCTCAAAACCCTAACTGACTAAATCCTAATAAAATAGAGTTCTCAAATAAAGATATAATTATTACTTTATTTTACAACTCTATTTTACTATATGTTAATATGATCTTTGTTATGAAGTAAAACATTAAAACGAAAATGATAATAATTTAAAATAAAATACTGTTGTCAAATTAAAATAATAATTACATTTTTATTAGACAACTCTATTTTATTAAATGTTATTATTATCTTCGTTTTGTAATTTTACTTAATAACGAAAATAATAACATATACAAAAATTGAGTTGTCAAATAAATATGTAATCATTACTTTATTTGACAACTATAATTTATTATATATAATTATTATCGTCGTTTTTATTTGTTTTTCATAACGAAGATAAGAATAACTTAAAATAAAATATTATTTTCAAATAAAGTAATAATTACATCTTTATTTGACAACTTTATTTTATTATATTATTATCTTAATTTTGTCATTATACTTCACAACGAAGATAACCCTAAATACTAAATCCTGAACTTCAAATCATAAATTCTAAACCTAAACCCTAAACCCTGAATCCTAGACTATTAACCATGAGTGTTGAACCCTAAACATTAAACCTTAAACTCTAAAATCTAAACCCTAATCTCTTAACATGATTTTTAAACCTTAAGCAACTTAACTCCTTAAACCCTAGTAAAATAGAGTTGTCAAATAAAGATATAATTATTATTTTATTTGAAAACTCTATTTTATTAAATATTATTATTATATTTGTTATGAAGTAAAACTATAAAACAAAGATATTAATGATATTTTATAAAATAGAGTTGTCAAATAAAGTAATAATTACATATTTATTTGACAACTCTATTTTATTATATATTATTATTATCTTCGTGTTGTAGTTGTACTAAATAATGAACATAATAATAACGTATAACAAACTTGAGTTCTCAGATAAATATGTAATTATTACTTTATTTGACAACTCTATTTTATTATATGTTATTTTTCATTGCCTTCGTTGTTTGTGTTTGAGTGAAATCACAGTTGGTATAGGTTAACGAGTCTTAAAGTTCAAGTTTGGAAGGAATCCCACTCTAATAGGTGGTACCGGGAATAAGGGTTGTAGTTTGTATTTTACTTAATTAATTTGAAACAACTTTTTGTATGAAAACCTTATAAGTGCTAATAAGTTTTTAGAATTAAATCAAGTAATTATACTTAAATTCAGCTTATTGAGATTGCACTATTTTATAGGAGTAAAGAAGTTCATAGTGTGCCTTTTGTTTTTTTAGAAACGTGATATCCTAAATTAAAAATAAAAGTTTTTATTTTCTTGGAAATATATTTTTATTTACCTGCTACAAATTTTATGGATATATGATATAAATTATTATATATATTATTTTGGGATTTAGGGTGTCACATTAGTGGTATCATAGTAGGTCTGTCCAATTTGGCCGAGTGGGTTGAGTGTCGGTTCAGTGTTTATCAAATGTCAGTTGGTTAGTTGTGTTTTCTTGTGTGTTAACTATTTTCACTAATATGCTTAATATCCCTGTTATATTGTTGTGTAATGTGCTATATTTTTGTATAATTATACATATCTCTAAAGTTACTAAGTAACTACTTATAGTTGCTTCCTCATTGCGTTGTGGATTTTAATTTCCTATATAAGTTACTAAATAGACCATGAAATTATTTGTCGAAATTTGAGTTAATTTGAATTTTTGATATGATTAAGTTGATTACCTTTTGATTAGACTTGTGTCTTGTGTTTCTAACTTTAATTATTTTATAGTGGATAGTTGGAAATACTTTTTTTTGATTGACTAGATATATATATTTAAAATTATTAATTAATCGAGTTAATACTAATTATTGATTGATAGGCCTTGCTTTGGGGTTGTAACTTGATTATTAAAGTTTTGATCTTGTTAACGAAACCAATTTAGAACTTTAGGAAATTACTCTAATTTATCTTATATTAGTTATGAAATAATAGTGATGTTTTGAAAATTAAATGATATTTGGACAAGTATTAAAAAAAAAGATTAAGTAACTATTAATTTTGTTCTAGTAAAATAAAAATAATAATAGTAATACATAAAATAAATAAGGGGACAAATGGACTTGACCCATATATGTCAACCGTAATAAAAGAAGCTACTTGCCGCCGCCTTCGTAGAAGGGAGAGGAAACACAATAACGCTCTAGTTAGTCAAACAAATCCAATTTCTCAAATTTTTAACTATCTCAATTTTTCTCTAAAATACTCAATTTCTCCATTTATAAAATTTATCATTTTGCACTATTCTTCTTCATGGTAAGTCCGATTTGAGTGAAACCAAGTTAAAACAATCTTGTGAAAAGTGACTATATTTCGCACTTATTAGTTTTCTTATTTATGGTAAGTTTCCTTGATCGAATTTCGAAATTTAGATTTTAGAGTGTCTTCTCATAATTTTATTTAACATTCACCCATTATTTGTCGAGTTAGATCGATTGAAGGACAAAGAGTCACAACACAAAGGCTGTTTTCTCATGGAATCATATACGTGTGTGAAAGCGTCAAAATAAGGTAAGGAATGAGAGAGCGTTTGAATTCATGATTATAATATAATGTGAGATGAATGGGAAAACCACATTTCCCTATGATTCACTCGGGGCTCGCTATGTACGGCAGAAGCCCTTTGAGTGATAAATTGATTAATGTGAAAATATGCAAATTGTGAGATTAAAATATGGAATAGAAATATTTATAAGGTGTTGATTGATTTAATTTCGTTAAATGCGTTGTATTTGATATTATTGTGATATTTGATTGAATTTGGTGTATATATTTGATTAGACGGATTTGTCCATCCACCGTGATGGTGGCATAGTATCAAGCCTACTAACCAAGTACTTCAGAGTTAGAATGGTACCACATTATGAAGGAGAGTCTAAGCTCATGCATAACATTGATTAACATTGATTTTCTTCTAATTGTTTTGTTGTGATTAATAGGTATTGTGTGTAATAATAATTTCTCTTAGATGATTTGATGTTATAGTGAAATGCATCGATTTTACTTTAGTGATTTTAACTTTATAATGTGATGTTTTTCCTTGAATAATGTTTGTGTTATGATACAGTGTATTATGATTGTTTGCATGTTGTTCTTACTTATATTATACTAATAGGTGATACCGGGAATAAGAGTTGTTATTTGTATTTTACTTATTTAATTTGAAACAACTTTATGTGTGAAAATCTTATAAGTACTAGTAATTTTTTAGAATTAAATCAAGTAATTATACTTAAATCAAGTTTATTGAGATTGCACTACTTAAATCAAGTTTAAAGTGTGTATTTTGATTTTTGAGAAACGTGATATCGTAAATTAAGAATAAAAGTTTTTCTTTTCTTAGAAATAGATTTTTATTAGTTACTATTAACTTTATTATAAAGTAAACCTATAAAACGATGATATTAATGACATATAATAAAATAGGGTTGTCAAATAAAGTAATGTTTAATATTTATTAGACAACTCTATTTTATTAAATGTATTTAATATATTTGTTTTATAGTTCTACTTAATAACGAAAATAATAATAACATATAACAAAATGAAGTT
>JBBPBR010000004.1:50017106-50028752 GCA_037974775.1 Cicer pinnatifidum
TTCTCTTTCTCAATTAGTAGACATTTTATCATTAGTACTATTGTAAATCACTGAAGAGTTCTTAAACTCTAAAACTCTAACATCGAGTCAAACTCTAATGAGTTCATAATATCATAATCAAGAAAGTCAATCATTTCAAATAAATATCCCAACACCATCACAATACAATATTCATACTAGCCCCCTAAACCAAGATAACAACAACTCTTTTCAATTTTCTTAAAAACAAGACAAAGTAAAACATAATGTAAATTTTAAGGTGTTTTAAACATTAAATAAAATCAGTAGCATAGAATTATTGTTATTTTATAAATCAACAAAAACTGAACTCAATTTAATTTCTTTTTCTTTAAAATAATCAAGAGTAATTCCAACAAAAGTTAGTTTCATCATACAAAATAAATAAACTTTAACTCCTTCAAAATGTCATTTTTTTTTTAACACAAACTAACATAAAATAAAAATAAGAATTTTTTTTTTGTCAAACAAACCAACCATGCATCCATATTTTCTTATCACATCACATAACTTCATCTAAGCAAACATGTACACATAATTTCATTCAACATCCAACATCACAATAATAACAAATATCAACTACCACACAAGTATCGAAAATTAAATCAATCAACACCTTATAAAATTTCTATTTCACATTTTAATCTCACAATTCTCATATTTCAAATTAATCAATTTATCTCTCAAAGGGCTACTGCCGTACGTAGCAAGCCCCGGATGAATCGTTGGGAAATACGGTTTTCCCGTTCATCTCACAATATATTATACTCATGAATTCAAACGTTCTCTCACCCCTTACCTTATTTTGAAGCTTTCACACACGAATGCGATTCCACAAGCAAACAACCTTTGTTCATTGACTCTTTGTCCTTCAATCGATCTAACTCGATAGTTTATAAGTAAACGTTAAAAATAAATTATGAGAAGATACTCTAAAAACTAAATTCGAAATTCGGTCAAGAAAAATTACCATAAATCAGAAACCCAATCAGTGGATAATATAGTCATTTTTCACACGGTCGTTTTGGCGTTGGTTTCACTCAAATCGGACTTACGGCTAAGGAGAACGGTGCAAAATAACGAATTCTACAAACGAAGAAGTCGGGTATTTTAGAGAGAAATTGGGGTTGTTAAAAATCTGGAAAATTATGTTTAATTGACAAGTTAAATGAATGAAATAACGTACTCAAATTTGGATGAGACCGGAGAAGCTTTTACGGAACAGTTATCGATCACCGGTGTCAAAAACGATAGGTTTGTTGTTTACTCTTTGGTTCTACGGCTTCCCATAAACTCCCTTCCCTTTTCTTTGTTTTGTTTTATTTTAGTACAAATCAGGTTTTTACAAGGTCTCTTTATTTATATTTTGGTTTTGGAAAGCGGCGGATAGAAAACAAGTAGCAAAACCTAACAAACTCATCTACATATTTGCAAAATTAGTTAACAGCCCATGTCTACCTTACATATATCAATCGGATTCTACAATTTAGCTTGTCCTATATATTTTAATGTATCATTATTATTTATTTATCTATTTATTTTAAAGAAACAATTATATGGATATTTTTTTTTAATAATATGTTTAATTAGGTTTTATTCTTCTATATGGATCTAACCCATAAAACACATTTTTATAATAACTATAATTATTACTATAATATTTCTCAAAATCAACCCTTAAAAACACTATCATCTTTATAAAATAGTCAAAATGATAAAATGAATAAATATAACATCAAATTAATTAGCCATGAAATTTATCAACATATATTCTAAAATAATATTCTTCATCAAATTAATTATTCAAAATTCTATTTAATTAATAAAATAGTTTATTATAAAATTTGGGGTGTTACAATAAATATTTGTTAGTGAAAAATATTAAAATAATAAAGAATAAATATTTATAACTAATGTATAAAACGAAACACGAGACAAATATTTGTTGGTGGTAAGTATAAAAAATTACATGATTAATATTTATCATTAATACATAAACAAAACATGGGATACATATTGTAACATCCTATTTTTTATATATATATATATATATATAATTTTTTTTTTATTTTCGAATAAAATATATAATTTCCCATGCAATTTCAAACAAACGAACAAATAATCCATTATTAATTTAAAAACCATCAGTATCTCCATTAGATACTTAATACTCAAATTATAAGGTTCAGAAATGTAGTAACAAAATGATAATTGGCATAGACTAGAGTTCAACATAATAAATTTCCTAAAGCTGACCACTACTACTCCTAGGATTAAATGAGATGTTCCATTTATTCTTCTGAAAACTTTCCCGATTGTGCAAGTAGAGTAAGAATGTCATCTGTCCAAAAGTAAGGGTCATCTCCAAAATACTTACCAATAAATAAATAAATAATAAATAAAAATAAATAAAAATAAATAAAGCAGTACAATACCTACATAATTATTGACATTTTTCCATTCAAATTGCCACGTATACAATAACAATTAAAAGATAACAGTAACAATTAAAAGATAACAGTACAGTGTTTACGTAATTAATAACATTAGTTCATCCAACAACAATCAGGAGGTACACTGAAAATATAAATATAATATTATGATATTTGTATAATTAATAATAATAATTAATTCATACAATATTAAGGCATCTACGTCATTAATAACTAAGGGGTATAATAATCATAACAATATATCATGTTAATTCACTCAAAATGACAAACAGGAACAAATAATGATATAATAACATTAATTCACCCGACAACCATAAGGCACATTGAAAATATAAATATAATATTATAATATCTATTAATCCATACAGACAACCTTACAATAGAATACCACGATATCTACATCATTAATAATATTAATTCACCCAAACAATTAAGAGGTACAGTAATAACATAAGTACAATATCACATAATAATTCACCCCAAAATTACCAGTATTAACATTGTTATTCATTATTAACATTGTCTCATTCAAACGAACACATACAACTGTATACAAATTTATCAGTATAATATATATATATCATTAATAACATTATTTCAACCAATTATCAGTAGGTACAATGTATCATTTATCTTTATAAAACACTAATCACATTTAATTAAATGCATACTCAAACAGACTTATGACTTAATCTATATGCCAATGTAATGATTCCGGAATATCGCCTCCCCCGCAAGGGCTTAGTGGGTCCTTCCAAGAAACACCACCAACTCAAAATCCCCGCAAGGATAGATGGGCTCCAACCATTTATGGACCCTCCACCACACGACTATGAATGAATGCATGAATATGAATGCATGAATGTGAACCCTTTAATAAATCATTAATATAATATGATACTAACTTATTAATGACATTTCACATATGACATTTATTATTCACACCTTGAATATGTTCAATACAACCATTATAACAACGTATCACATTATATTTATTTCTTACACTTTAAATATATTCAACAAAACCATTATAACAACATATCACATAATATTTATTTTCCATACTTTGAATATGTTCAACATAACCATGAATATAACATGTCACACCATATTTATTTTCCAAAATTTGATAAAAGCATTTCAACACAGTATATATTTAATCTCATAATTTCTAAAATAAATACAATCGTACATTCCAAAATAAATACAATCATACATTCCAAAATTAATACAATCATATATTCCAAAATAATTACAATCATACATTCCAAAATAAATACAATCATATATTCCAAAATAAATACAATCATACTTATAAATATATAATTGGAGTGATGCCCTTACCGATATGAGTGTCGTTATTAAAATTCTCACGCAGCGGTCTTTGCTCCAACTGTGCTACCCTTGATGGGATGAATCACTAACTCCTTCTTGAATTCCTTCCTTTTTCTCTCTTAAACTCTTTTTTCTATATAGCAGAGCGATTTTGGATGCCCGACGTTCGTTTTATTTTTTCCTTTTTATCAATAGAAATGGAGAACGTTAAGCCAGGAGTGGGAAGGAGTGGAGAGGAGTGGGGAAGTTAAGTCGAAAGTGGGTAACGTGGCATTTCCACCTAAGCCATTTATTTTTAACGGGTTGTCAAATGATACTTTTATGATTATTATCATTATTATTATTATTATTATTATTATTATTATTATTATTATTATTATTATTATTATTATTATTATTATTATTATTATTGCCAAAAATTAAAATAATATCATGAATGATTATATTCACTCCTAATAAGGTACAATATAAAATGACTAGGTGTTACATTCCACATACCTTAAATAGTTTCGTCCTCGAAACTAACATTGGAGAAAAGTTTTGGGTATTGCTCTCTCATTTTGTCTTCTAGTTCCCAAGTGGTGTCTCCAGTGGCTTGATTCCAAACTACCTTCACCAAAGGAATTTCTTTGTTGCGAAGCAACTTGATTTTTCTATCTTCAATTTTTGTTGGAGGTACTTCAAAAGATAAATCCTCCTTCAACTGTACTACATCCGACTCAATGACATGTGATGGATTCGGGACATACTTCCGTAGCTGAGGAACATGGAACACATCATGAATGTGGGAAAGAAGAGGTGGTAACGCAACTTTATATGCTACGAGACCGATTCTTTTGAGGATTTGGTAAGGTCCAATGAACTTTGGTGTGAGTTTCTTTGACTTGATAACCCTACCAACTCCGGTAGTAGGTGTCACACGAAGGAACACATGTTCACCTTCTTCAAATTCTAAGGGTCTGCGACGTGTATCAGCATAACTTTTCTGGCGACTTTGAGAAGTTCTCATCCTCTCTCTAATTTTCCTGATCTTTTCTGTGGTCTGCTGCACCATTTCAGGCCCCACTATGGTACTTTAACCATCATGATACCAACACAGTGGTGTTTGACATTTTCGTCCGTAAAGAGCTTCGTATGGCGCCATTCCAATACTTGCATGAAAACAATTATTGTAAGTGAATTCCACTAATGGTAAACATTCATCCCATCGTCCATGATTGTCCAAGGCGCATGCTCTTAACAGGTCTTCTAAAGTTTGATTAGTTCTCTCTGTCTGTCCGTCAGTCTGCGGGTGATAAGCAGAACTTAATCTCAACTTCGTCCCCAATGCTTCATGTAAGGCTCCCCAAAAGTGCGAAGTAAACTTTGGATCCCGATCTGAGACGATGCTGGAAGGAACTCCATGAAGTCTCACAATCTCTGTGACGTAAATATCTGTCAATTTAGCCACATTATAAGTGGTCCTCACAGGTAGGAAATGAGCTGACTTAGTTAGACGGTCAACTACCACCCAAATCGAATCATTCTTCCTCTGCGTCTTGGGCAATCCTATGATGAAATCCATAGAAATACTATCCCATTTCCATTTCGGTACGTCTAAGGGCTGCAACATTCCTGCGGGTCTCTGATGTTCTACTTTAGCTTTCTGGCATGTCAGGCAAGCTGTCACAAACTCGACCACCCGTTTCTTCATTCCGGGCCACCAATAGTTTTGCTTCAAATCTTGGTACATCTTGGTCACTCCCGGATGAAAACTCAGTCTACTCTTGTGTGCCTCCTCAAGAATAGTCTCTTTTATCTTGTCCACTGCCGGGATGCAAATACGCCCGTTGCAGCGCAAAATATTGTCTGGCCCAACTTTGAATTTTGGTGCCTTCCCTTGCACAATCAATTGTCTCTTTTGCTGAAGTAGTTCATCGTCAAATTGATGTTTCTGAATATCCTCAATTAACCCATTAGAGAGGGTTAACATGCTAAATTTTAATTCTCCTGGTGAAAACTCCACATTCAAGTTCAGATCACGAAACCTCTCTAGTAATTCTTGTTCTTTTACCATTAATGATGATACAAGTATATTTTGTCTACTTAAGGCATTCGCAACCACATTGGCCTTTCCTGGGTGATATTGCAATCTAAAGTCGTAATCCTTCAAGGTTTCCATCCACCTTCTTTGCCTCATATTGAGCTCTTTCTGATCGAACAGGTATTGTAAACTCTTATGGTCACTAAAAATCGTAAAAGTACTTCCATACAAGTGGTGTCTCCAAATTTTTAGGGAAAACATTATCGCAGCCAGTTCCAAATCATGTGTGGGATAGTTTCTTTCATGTGTTTTTAGTTGTCGTGACGCATAGGCTACTGCCTTCTTATTTTGCATGAGGACACTCCCCAATCCTTGATGAGAGGCATCACAATAAACTTCGTAGGGTTCATTTGGTTGTGGCAAAGTTAGTACAGGAGAGGTCGTCAAACATTCCTTTAATAATCTAAAACTCGCCTCACACTCTTCTGTCCATGCAAACGGTTGATCCTTCCTTGTAAGTCGAGTCAGTGGGGAAACAATCTTTGCAAAGCCTTTAATAAATCTCCGATAATAGCCAGCTAATCCAACAAAGCTTTTAATGTCTGTAACAGTCCTTGGCCGCTTCCAATCTACAACGGCCTTTACCTTTGCTGGGTCGACAGCAATTCCTTCTTTCGAGATCACATGCCCTAGAAAATTAACCTCCTCCAACCAAAATTCACACTTCGCTTCGTTGGCATACAATTGTTTCTCTCGCAACACTAATAGAACTTGTCGTAATTGCTCCTCATGCTCCTCTCGACTTTTAGAATAGATGAGAATGTCATCTATAAATACCACTACAAATTTGTCCAAAAATGGGTGGAAGATACGATTCATGTAATCCATAAATATTGCGGGTGCATTAGTCACTCCGAATGGCATTACAAGGTACTCATAATGTCCGTAATGAGTTCGAAATGCAGTCTTGGGAATGTCTTCCACCTTAACTCGTATTTGGTGATACCCAGATTTCAAATCTATCTTAGAGAACACTACATCCCCTCGAAGTTGATCCATAAGGTCATCGATGCGCGGCAATGGATATCGATTCTTGATAGTGGCCTTGTTGAGTTGTCTGTAATCTACACAAAGTCGTGAACGTCCATCCTTCTTCCTCACTAACAAGACAGGAGCTCCCCACGGTGAAACACTAGGTCGAATAAATTGTTTTGACATTAATTCTTCCAATTGTCCTTTAAGTTCAGTTAGTTCGGAAGGCGACATCCGATAGGGTGCAATTGAGATGGGTCCAGTACCTGGGTGTAAGTCAATAGAGAACTATGTCTCTCGCACTGGTGGTAGTCCTGGTATATCAGTCGGAAACACATCGGAGAAATCTTTAACCACTAGTACATCCTCTATCTTGGCATCATGAGTAACTTCCATACTAGCTAAGGATACAATCTCCATATCTCCTTCCTTGAGAGCAACCTTGATTTCGTGCGCGGCTAAGAATTTAGAAAGCTCTGGATTGGGGAAAATTACAGTCTTACGACCACAATCTAATAAAATATAATGGTATGACAGTCAATCCATACCCAGGATAACATCCATGTTCTTAAGAGGTAGACAAATGAGATTCACATTAAACTTCCTACTCAACACAACTATAGGACAATGCATACATGCCGTATTTGCAATTAAAGTCTTATCAGCAGCAGTGGTAACAGACAAATCAAACAATAAGGTCGTGACATGCAATTCCAATAGCTTCAAACAGTTCATGGAGATAAATGAATGCGTTGCACCAGAGTCAAAAAGGACGGTTAGAATATTACCTGAGATTTCACACTCCCCTAGGAAGGATTCATTCGGACGAGACGTCCCTTGACCATTTATATTGTAAACTCGTCCTTGAGCTGTTGGGTGTGTGACTTCAGTTGCATTCAGTGAGGCTTCTGGCTTTGGTTCTTTGCAATCCCTGGCTAAATGTCCGAGCTTCTGGCATTTAAAACATACACTGCCGTTAAGTGTGCACTTATTCGCAAAGTGTCTTGGGTCTCCACAACGATAACAGTATGGCTTTGATTCTGAAGTCCTCTGTCTATCATCTGAAATGGAGGTCATTGGACGATATGGTCCCTTATCTGACCCTTGAGGAAGATGATATGGGTTTTGATTTGGTCTACTACGACCCTGGTTCTGATTACTTAGTCGTGTTGGTCCCCCGTGGTTACTAGTACCCCCACGATTCAGCCTGCGATTCTTCATAGCCTCTACTTCTCTGCACTTTTCCACTAGGGGTTGGAATCGCGTGATTCCCAGAGGTAGTACTGAATCTTGAATTTCATACTTCAATCCATCTTGGAAACGGTGACATATAAAGTCTTCATCAATGGTCTGACGAAAAAACTTGAAGTATCGCGATAAGGATTCAAACTTTGCCGCATATTCTCCCACAGTCATGCTACCCTGGCGGATCTTCAGAAAGTCATCTCCCAATTTTGTTCTAGCACTTACCGGAAAGTACTTGTTCAGAAACTTCATCTGAAAAGACTCCCAGTTAATCTCTTCTTGAGCAGCTTCCATCATCAGTTTGGTGCTCCTCCACCAATATTCACCATCACCAAGTAGTAGATAAGTGGCATAATTCACTTTAACTCCAGGTGGACATCGAATCACTTCAAAGATCTTTTCCACTTCCCGTAACCACTTGTCAGCCTTTTCAGGATCCACATCTCCATGAAACTTGGGAGGGTCATGCCTACGAAAGTCTGTTAAACCTCTAGATTCGGCCGCTCTTTCTTCTCTTTCCTCCCTTCGCATTTCACGTTGATTCTGGGCAGCGATGGCCGTAGCCATTTGTACCATAGCTTGAGCCATCTCAGCCATTCCCGCTTCATTACTCCCACTAGCACTAGGAGTACGTCTTGGAGGCATCGTTCCTACAACGCTAAATCCAGCCAGTGTCAAGCACTTTCCTTAAAATCAATAAAGATATCGTCTAAGGAATCATGAGTAGATGATAATGTTAACTACCCTATCCATACCAACAAATGGCACGAAGTATACTACAATTGCACTACTATTCGATGTTGGTCAGCTTACACCTAACTCACAGTCCAATCAAGATCGAACTGCTCTGATACCAAAATGTAACATCCTATTTTTTTTTTTTATATATATATATATATTTTTTTTTTTCGAATAAAATATATAATTTCCCATGCAATTTCAAACAAACGAACAAATAATCCATTATTAATTTAAAAACCATCAGTATCTCCATTAGATACTTAATACTCAAATTATAAGGTTCAGAAATGTAGTAACAAAATGATAATTGGCATAGACTAGAGTTCAACATAATAAATTTCTTAAAGCTGACCACTACTACTCCTAGGATTAAATGAGATGTTCCATTTATTCTTCTGAAAACTTTCCCGATTGTGCAAGTAGAGTAGGAATGTCATCTGTCCAAAAGTAAGGGTCATCTCCAAAATACTTACCAATAAATAATAAATAAATAAATAATAAATAAAAATAAATAAAGCAGTACAATACCTACATAATTATTGACATTATTCCATTCAAATTGCCACGTATACAATAACAATTAAAAGATAACAGTACAGTGTTTACGTAATTAATAACATTAGTTCATCCAACAACAATCAGGAGGTACACTGAAAATATAAATATAATATTATGATATTTGTATAATTAATAATAATAATTAATTAATACAATATTAAGGCATCTACGTCATTAATAACTAAGGGGTATAATAATCATAACAATATATCATGTTAATTCACTCAAAATGACAAGCAGGAACAAATAATGATATAATAACATTAATTCACCCGACAACCATAAGGCACATTGAAAATATAAATATAATATTATAATATCTATTAATCCTTACAGACAACCTTACAATAGAATACCACGATATCTACATCATTAATAATATTAATTCACCCAAACAATTAAGAGGTACAGTAATAACATAAGTACAATATCACATAATAATTCACCCCAAAATTACCAGCAAATACATTCATGAGTATAATATCCACATCATTACTAACATTCATTATTAACATTGTTATTCATTATTAACATTGTCTCATTCAAACGAACACATACAACTGTATACAAATTTATCAGTATAATATATATATATCATTAATAACATTATTTCAACCAATTATCAGGAGGTACAATGTATCATTTATCTTTATAAAACACTAATCACATTTAATTAAATGCATACTCAAACAGACTTATGACTTAATCTATATGCCAATGTAATGATTCCGGAATATCGCCTCCCCCGCAAGGGCTTAGTGGGTCCTTCCAAGCAACACCACCAACTCAAAATCCCCGCAAGGATAGATGGGCTTCAACCATTTATGGACCCTCCACCACACGATTATGAATGAATGCATGAATATGAATGCATGAATGTGAACCCTTTAATAAATCATTAATATAATATGATACTAACTTATTAATGACATTTCACATATGACATTTATTATTCACACCTTGAATATGTTCAATACAACCATTATAACAACGTATCACATTACATTTATTTCTTACACTTTAAATATATTCAACAAAACCATTATAACAACATATCACATAATATTTATTTTTCATACTTTGAATATGTTCAACATAACCATGAATATAACATGTCACACCATATTTATTTTCCAAAATTTGATAAAAGCATTTCAACACAGTATATATTTAATCTCATAATTTCTAAAATAAATACAATCGTACATTCCAAAATAAATACAATCATACATTCCAAAATAAATACAATCATATATTCCAAAATAATTACAATCATACATTCCAAAATAAATACAATCATATATTCCAAAATAAATACAATCATACTTATAAATATATAATTGGAGTGATACCATTACCGATATGAGTGTCGTTATTAAAATTCTCACGCAGCGGTCTTTGCTCCAACTGTGCTACCCTTGATGGGATGAATCACTAACTCCTTCTTGAATTCCTTCCTTTTTCTCTCTTAAACTCTTTTTTCTATATAGCAGAGCGATTTTGGATGCCGACATCCGTTTTATTTTTTCCTTTTTATCAGTAGAAATGGAGAACGTTAAGCGAGGAGTGGGAAGGAGTGGGGAGGAGTGGGGAAGTTAAGTCGAAAGTGGGTAACGTGGCATTTCCACTAAGCCATTTATTTTTAACGGGTTGTCAAATGATGCTTTTATGATTATTATCATTATTATTATTATTATTATTATTATTATTATTATTATTATTATTATTATTATTATTATTGCCAAAAATTAAAATAATATCATGAACGATTATCTTCACTCCTAATAAGGTACAATATAAAATGACTAGGTGTTACACATATTTTTTATTCATAAATATTAAAAGAAAAATAAGCCATAAATCTTTAAAATTGATTCGATAATTAAAAATAAGCAATAAATATTTACAGAGGACAAATATTTAACATAAATAAATATAAAAAATATATGATAAATATTTTGCAGTGATACATAAAAATACAAAATAAACATTTGTCATTAGAAAAATATTTAAAAAGTGTTATATACATATTTATAACTGATGCATAAAAAACCATAAGACAAATATTTGTAATGATAATTATATAAAATAACATAACAAATATTTGTTAGTGATATTTAAAAAATTGGAATAAATATTTTTCAACGATAAATATTTTAAAATTTAGTGGTAAATATTTATAACAAATTCATAAAAAGAAACACAAGACATATATTTGTCATTAATACATAAAAAACAACG
>JBBPBR010000004.1:50029612-50047148 GCA_037974775.1 Cicer pinnatifidum
TTTTAACTTTCTAAGCATGTTGACAATTGACATTAGTTAATATGTAATTCTTTTAATAATTTAAACATGTATTTAGTTCTTAAAATTATAATTTTATTTGGTCATCGTAAATTTTTTGGTTTAATTAACATCCCTGCAAATATAATTTTATTTTAAAATAGTCATTCCATGATTTTATCCAATTTCTATTACAAAAATTATAACACTGTTAAAACATAATCATTTTTTAACAAAAAAAAATAATTAAATTATATTTTTTTAACCTAAAATTAATTCCAAATGTTCAAGTTTTCTTCTCTAAAAAAACCTAATGCATGCCTTCTTCTTCATTGTTTCAGTCATCTTCCTCATCATAATTCTCATTGCCATCACCAACATCTTCATTTATTTGAGATTTATCACCATATTCAAATTCATTGTTACCATAACCTTTTTCTTCGTTTGGTGGTGCTTGTTGGACAATGGTGGGTTCTAGAATTGGTTTAGAATTAGAGTTTTTCTTCTTTTGTGAAGATTAAGGGGTTTTATGAGCGTATATGGAAAAGTCCAAAAGTGATAGTAAAATTTGGTTGTAAAGGGAGGGTGGCAAATTAATAAGAAAGTCCAAGTCCTAGTCTTAGACCTAGTAATGGAAAGTAGGTATGGCAACCGGGCAGGGAAGGGCGGGGGCGGATTTCGCCTCCTCCACAGCCACACCCGACTAATCGGAGAAAACCCGCCCCCATTTTTAAGTGGGTGTAAAATTTTTGCACCCATCCCCGTCCGCACCCGCTCCCGCATCTGCACCCGCTCATATAGATATAATTATAAGTTTAAAAATTATATTTATTATAATAAAATAATTATTATTAAATAATAATAAGATTAAAAAATATTTTCTATAAAGATAAAATTATAATTTTTAATATTTTAAAAAAATATTAAATATATTCAATATGTATATAAAATTTAAAAATTGCAATAATATTACTTGTGGGGCGGGTTTTGGTTTGGGTGCAGGATAGATATCACCACCCATAAATTCGTCCGCACCCCCGAATTTTAATGTCGGGAAAAATCCACACTTGCACCCAATTAAAGCGAGTTTTCTCCGTCCAAATCAAACGGGTTCGGGTGGGTACCCGCGATTGCGAATTTTATTGTCATCCCTAATGGTAAGGGATGATGAAGAAATTTGTCATAGTAACAGGATTGAACCTTTAATCAAATTTATAATGCTTTTCTAAATATTTTTACTTTATGAAACGTGATAAATCTACAACGGAAAAAGGACTGCAACAATGAAGAATAATACGCGATTTAGATTATTTTAGAGAAGAAGACTAAAATATTTTAGATTAATTTTAGGTTAAAAAAGTGTTATAATGTAATTATATTTAGTTTTTTTTATAAAAAAATGGTTATATTTTAATGGTGTTATAATTTTATAATAAAAAAATTAGATGAAAGAATTATTTTAAAATAGAACTATATTTGAAGAGATGTTAACTAAAAAAAAAAATTTACGAGAATTAAAATAAAAAAATGTTATAATTATAAAAATCAAAAATATATTTAAATATTTTTTAATTTACATAGCAAGATAACTTCGACCTTGGACCCATGTGAACGCATAATTACTAGTTTAGCTCTAAATGAATAAGTTCTTTTTTAATTATTTAACACAAGTTACAAAATTATCACTTAAAAGACAAAATTGTGACTTTTTGTAAATACTCAATTATGTATAAATACCTATATTGACAAAAGGTCTACATAGATTTCCGTTCTTAAATAATAACCGTTGAATGCTATATTATTATACTAACCGTTGGATCTCAATTTCCTCACTCTACCCAAATCAACCAATTTTTCAATCATAAATACCACTTCATCCCTATCATGTCTTCATATACATATTCAAGTATTTGTTTTGCAAATCCAAAAATTACAAATTTTATGCTATTTAAAAAAAGACACTACTTTACCAACTGTGTTGTTATTTCGTTCTTTACTTATGACCAACTCCAATTGAAAACAACTTTTATGGTTCATAGTCTTCTGTCGCATATCCTTGAAAACATTCTCACCTATGAAAAATCATGTAAGTCTTTGATTTACATTCACTATTATTAATTACTTCTTTGTGGCGTGACCTAAAACAATATACATAGATTACTTTTTACTCCTAAATTTATGTAAAATAACACATTTTTGTTCAATTGTGTTTTTATTCCTTTCTTTACTAATTGCCAATCTCCAAAACCGAAAACCAACTTTAATCTATTCATAATCTTCCATCGAATATCCTTGCACACATTCTCACCTTCTTACCAATCAAAAGAGCAATAGTTGTATCAATTGTGTCTTAAAAGGTTCAAAAGATTGTTGTGTTCTAACTGCAAATTGTTGTTTGGTTGAGAATTTTCCTTATACGATCGACATGAGTTGGATGCAATGGTTGATCACATGTTCGATTCACACAACGACGAATAAATCAAAACTTTTAAGTTGCATATCATTCGTATTGAGATCAAAGCATTTCTCTCAAAAAATGGCTAAATATTTGGACTAAAAAGTACAAGTCAAGATCTTCTATATCTTTTTCAATACAGATATTTAATCATTTATGGAGCAATATTTCAATCCCAATAGGATCGATCTGCAACTTAAAAGTTTTGATTTCTTTGTCGTCGTGCGAATTGAACATGTGATCAACCATTGCGGCCAACTCACGTCGACCACATTGAAAAGAAAACTCTATACCAAAACAAAAATTTAAGATAACAACACCACACTCTTTTGAACCTTCGAGACATATTGATATAATAATTGCTCTTTTGATGGGTAAAAAGGTGAGAATATTTTCTTGGATATCTGATGAAAGATTATGAATAAGTAACATTTGATTTCGTTGTTGTGGATTGGCCATTGGAAAAAAAAAAGGAATAAAAACAAACTTGAACAAAAAATGTGTTATTTTATAAAAATTTGGGGGTAAAAAGTTGTTCCATATATATTGTTTTAGTAATTAATAATAGTGAATGTGAATTACGGGCTTAAAACTTATTGAGCCAATAAGCCCATCGAGAAGCCCAAAAAAATCTTCAATCTGAAAAACCCAATTAGCCTATGTTGAGTTGAACAACAGATACCCTTTAGCGTTTGCCCTCAAACCTTTGCTAAACCAAGCGACGACGGTGGAAGTCGTATCGTCTTCTCATCCATTCACAGTAAGCACTTCTCTCTCTCATAATTTTTCTTTCTCTTTTTATTATTTTTTTAATTTTTAATTTTTAATTCAAAACGCAATGCAATTTCAAGCAAAAAAAAAAAAAACATGCAGATCTCTTCACACCATTTCTTGTTCCTTTCCTCTCTTCTCTGTATGGGTCATTAAATTTTAGTGGGACCCAATTGATTCTGTTTGAGATTTTATTTTTGTGATGCTTATTTAACCCTTTCGTTTAATTTGATTAAAGTTTGCAATTTTTTTAATGGGGTTGGTGTTTATGTGTATGTTTTACTATATGCTTTGTGTTTTTGGTGTTGGGAGGAAATTCTGGTTTGTGGGGACAAACGTTGATGATTTTAATGTAAATATAATTCTGTTGAAGTAATTCGGGAGTTGTTTGAATGAAATGGGAAGGGTTGTTATGTAGAGATGATGAGTTTGAGCCTTGAAGGAGAGTACGCTGTTTGTTTTGAGTGTGTTTGGATGTGCTTAACTTTTTGTTTTGTTCTGTTTTTTTTGTTCTTTTTGTGGAAGTTAAGGTTTAGAAACTAATTGTAATGTTTGGTTGAGAAGATTGAAATGAGATAGGAAGATGAAAATGTTGGGAATTCTGGACTAGATGTTGATAGGAAATGTAAGGGAGTGATGTTTTATTTTTCTTAAGTTGAAGGTTCATGTTAAGTTCAATTCAAGGAAGGCATAGTGAAATGAGATTTAAGAAATTTGGTTTTTGATATTTAAACGAGGTTTGAATAGTGTGCTGTAGCGGCATCTCTGTTAGCTGCCTCTGCCGCAGAATGCTTCTGGAAATAAACCTTGTTTTATTGGTCTTTTATTGAATTTGGATATTAATAAGACTTCGATGCTTAAACTTATTTGATTTTTTTTTTACTTTTTTTGGTATTTACCTCTATGATTTGCGTAAGTACTATGATTTTTTATTGATATTGATCAACGTTTCATGAATTTAGTATTAAGAAGCTGAGAATAGCAGTCGTCATGGTATGCGCTATCCTATAATAGCGTTTTTGAGATTGCCCACTATGTGCCTTTATCTGAGATTGGTAACTGTGCTTGTGTTCCTCTCGCTGTGTGAGAATGGTGCCTTCCTTGGTGTAATTTAAGTAGGAGTAAAATGCGTTAAATTTGTATAGACAGTTTAGATGTATCTCATGGATTTATTTTTATGAGGAACAGCATGGGAGGTGAACTTTATTTCAGAATCTACATGGTTGTACACCCTGAAATTGTCTTGTAGCCAATAAAAGGCGAGAAAGAGGGTATCTGTTCTAAGTTAGTGCGCAAGGTGTAGGGGAAGGGGAAGAAAGATTCAACATCATGTTATTGCATTAATTCCTCAGTCATAGCTCATATTTGTCACATAATATGAATAAGAGTTAATAATAATTATTTTGACTGTTAGTATTGTTGCTGCTTAAGGTAATATCAATACTGTTTCTGTTTTATCCAATGTAAACTAAGATATCAAAAGCTTTACATCTAGAGCGGTGTAGGCAACAAGAAAACAATGAAGTACTGTCTTCTAAATCTTTAAGGTCCATATATTAGATGGAAAAGAAACTATTCTTGATTGTTTTTTCATGTTTTGTAATGTTTGACATTGTAGTAAAAATGGAAATGATTTATTGGTTAATTTGAGGTTAATGTAAAAGGAAAAATCTCTTTTTGAAGTAAAGTTCTATCATTCCATATATATTCAACGTACGAGAAAAGCACTCAATAGCCTGCTATAGCGACATAGCAGTCAGTGGCTGCTAATCGAAGTATGTAGTGGAGCGTTTTGCTGTGCAGCTATCATGCCTGCTTTAGCGGCCACAATCAGAGTTGGTAGTGGTTGCTAAAGATTTCCGAAATTTATATTATCTTAGGATATTTTAGGTATTTCCTTCTTATACAGTGTAAAAAAAGTCGAGTTTTAATATCTAGTTACTTTTAGCCTTTAGATGCTTTCATGTTTGTTTTTGGATTTTTTAGGTATTTACTTAATATGTTAAGATCTTTATGTTTTTATTGTTATTTCGTAATACATCACAAATTTTATAATATTAATTAATTATTTAATATGTATAAAAAATTCAGAACAGCTGTCATCCCGTTTTTTGGGTTCGGCAGCTACACATTGCTATCTCGGAATTATAACTATGCTAGTCACTTCACCGTTCACCTATGTTGCTTAAAAATGTGAACGTCTGTGTACGGGTGTACGGCTTACTTTCCTGCTATTAAGTTTTTCTTTTGCAATTCGCACATATTTGTATGTCTTGCCAGTAGTCTACAACCACCTGTTTTTTGTTGTTTACCATCTTCAGCCTTTTCCTTATAAGATGCTCTTATTTTGATTGCTACCTATTACACAATGACTTTTTGTTGCTTTTAATCTTTCATGTGTAGTTATCAACTAACTGCTTAATATTGTGTTTTCTCATATTTTCGACTGTGGCAATTTTCCCTCCGAATGCAGTTCACACAAGGAAAAGAGAATTTTGTAACTCAATGAAGTATGAGTAGATGGCAGTCAAAGTTGAGGATTGTCAATTACTTCCTTTCGATTATTACAGGAAGGATCCATCCCTAAAATCTGCAGTATAAATCGTTCGATTTTCCTGGTAACGGAAGTTCATGTTAAATTTTATTTAGATTAGTTGTCAAGATATGTGTGAGCAATAGAAAATAATAAAAACCACTCATGTCGTCATTCCTTGATCATTTGAAAGATATCTACAAGTCATTAGTTCATATGATATGTATTCAACAGGTTGCTTATGGGTCAATAGATTAGGATTTAAGACTTTTGGGCCAGTAATACTTAGAATCAGTGTTGCCAATTGTGGATTGTGGAAAATTGCAGTTTTTCAAATTCTACTATGCTACGGTGTTATAGTGCCGCTATTGCCTCAATTTGATACAAGTTTGATCTAAATAGTATATATTGGAACAATAGCAATTTGTTCAAATTCCTCTGCACTTTAGCACTATATTGCTGTTATAGCCGCTATTTTGACAATGCGTAGAATTTGTAGGCTTTTTTTCTTTTGATGTATTGCCAATTTTTCTCACCTTTAATCTTTTGTCCTCTTAAGAATTTCTGTTATCCATGTCCATTGCATCCTACCTTTCTGTTTGAAAAGTCTCTTTTACAAAACAAAATAAGAAAAAATTCAAGCTTCCATTTTTCATTTCACTTTTTCCCTGTATTTTAGGTTGTCAGTAATGGAAATGGGAACAGTGGACCCTTACACAACAAATCCAGGTCCAATTGATGGTTCCGTTCTATACGACCAAGACAAGCATGTATCAACTGCTGTTTGGGAAGGACAGGTGCATTTCGGGAACTGCCGATACTTTCCGTTATTCTTTTTGTAGCTTGATTTTTTATTTTATATAATTGTTCTCTTGTTATTAAATTTCAATAGCAGGAGCGCGGTGCCCTCAGATGTCATGAACACACTTCAAAACTTGATCAGTGGACACTTACGCCTAAACAGATTGAATTGGTTGAGAAAGCCGGATTCGGATACTTAAGGTCAATTCCTGCTATTAGTCTAGACAATCCACTTATCTCGGCTCTAGTCGAAAGATGGAGAAGAGAAACAAACACTTTTCACTTGAATGTCGGTGAAATGACAGTAACTCTTAAAGACGTAGCGCTCTTGCTCGGTCTGGCAATTGACGGGGAACCTGTAATAGGTCTTACGTATACCTCATGCAGTTCTGTTTGTGAAAAGTATCTCGGCAGAGCGCCTGAGTCGGGTTACACAAGCGGCGGGATGGTGAAGCTAAGTTGGTTGAAAGAGTTCTTTTCTCGGTGTCCTGAAGATGCACCGATCGAAGTGATAGAGCAACATACTCGTGCATATCTTCTTTATCTTGTAGGTAGCACCGTATTCTCCACCACTACAGGGAATAAGGTCCCTGTAATGTATTTGCCATTATTCGAGAATTTTGTTAGATGCGGGCAATATGCCTGGGGCGCAGCGGCGTTGGCATTCTTGTATAGAGCACTAGGAAATGCCTCGCTAAAAACCCAAAGCACCATTAGCGGCTGTTTAACACTACTGCAGGTTGTGGTTGTCTTCTACTGTCATCCTTTTCTTTCGAACTAATTTTTTTCCCAAAAATATGATATAACTGATTATTATGCATTTGCAGTGTTGGAGTTACTTTCACCTAAATGTTGGACGACCGAAGCTCAATCTCGATTTGTTGCATGATCGGTTTCCCTTTGTGCTTAGATGGAAAGGAAAACAAAGTGGCCCGACTGCAAATCGTGATGTAGTGTTTTATCGGAAGGCATTGGATTCCCTAAAACCGTGTGATGTAAGTCTTATTTTTATTCACACATTTAATGTTGGTGTGATAATATTCTATATATATGTTTTTAAAGATATAGAATCCGGTTTTACTAGTATAGATTTACAGGTGGAGTGGCTACCTTACCGAAACATGGACAGTATGGTAATTCCAGATCATATCAAAAGCACTTTAATCCTTGGGAGGTCAAAGACAATGTTGATATGTTTTGACAAAGCAGAAAGACATCTTCCCAATCGATGCTTAAGACAATATGGCATGCTTCAATCGATTCCGGATGATGTGGAGCGATGGGAGAGGAAGAGTCGAGGAGTTGACGGTGGGGTTGATTTGTCCGGAAAAATGGAATCAGAGCTTACTGAATGGATGGACCGTCGGTTGCACATCGTTGACGGGGATGAAGGTGTTGATGAAAGCGAGTATATGGATTGGTATATGAGAATAACGCGCAAGTTCATAGGGAGGCCTATTTCTCTGTCATCCGAGTTTCAAAGAACGGTAAGGATATATGTTTCACGAGTTTAGTTTTATATATCTTGTAGTGATTATAGATTAAGTTTGAAATGCTTTTTTAAAGAAAATAAACAAATGCATGCAGAATGCTGGTCTGAGGGATATTGCACACATTGCCGATACTTTTTCAACAAAAGGGTTAGATCCACTACAAATTGAATCGATATCTAGGATAAGATATATTGCACATGAATGTTTGAGAGACCAAATCAGCGGTTCAACAACAATAGTAACAGCCACCCCTGAAACTGAAAAAAGAGTAAGGGGAAAGGAGAGGATTAGAAGAAAAGGAGCGGGAAAACGATTGCGGAAGGACGGTGCAATGCAATATAATGTTGTTAGTGAGGATGAACAACCCCATTTCTATGGCACTGCTATTGAGGTCGGACAATTGCATCTAAGTCATATGAATAGAGAATTGGATCATGCACAATTATGTACCGTGGAAACTGCAGTTAGTTCTGTACATATGATTCATGCAGATGCTGAGAATATGCACCTCTGCGATGCACATCTCGGGGTTGATCAATCTGAACTAGGCTACGAAGATGATGAAAACGACGACGATGTAGCAGCTGAGTTTAACCACCATGGAGATCTAAAGCAGGAAGCTGATGAGGAAATAAAGGAAGAGCTTAACCATATGACCGGTGAGCAAAATATTGATGAGCTGCACGCGGCCACCGAGATTCATCAAGATCTA
The DNA here is from genome assembly GCA_037974775.1 of Cicer pinnatifidum. NCBI lineage: Eukaryota > Viridiplantae > Streptophyta > Magnoliopsida > Fabales > Fabaceae > Cicer > Cicer pinnatifidum. The sequence goes on from JBBPBR010000004.1 coordinate 50,038,375, forward strand.
CGACCGTGTGATCATATGGTGATAGACGAATCACAGTTTTGTGATGTGAGTCACGATGATATCGACAACGCAGCTCTTTCAGATGATGCGGCAGATGTCAATCACACACATTTCGGTGATATTGACGATATCAATTCACAAGAAATCAATCCAACTGAAGATTTTGTTAATTCTCAACTTTCTCATGTTGTTAACAATGAAATTGAACCAACACCATCTGCTACTATAGCAGCAATAGAAGTGTCTCAACATTCTTCTATTGAAACTCATGGAGATATTTCACAGAAAGGTGATTGTAGTGTTGCTGTATAGAATGAAAATAGCTTACACTATTTGTAGAGAATCAAAATTTTTTAGGCAGAAAACTCAATTCCATGATGAGGTGATCATCGTTGCCATGTATAATTAGTTATATTCATTTTTTGATACCTAGCTTGCATTTCCTTGCATATTAGTGTGTTAGTGGATTATAATTAACAATCATTGCATATATTAAAATTGAAATTGTATATTAACATGTTAATATATGTAATTTTCGTTACTAATGGTCTATATAGAGGATCAGATCATACACTTACTAAAATCTATAAATTGAGTTTAGTAAAAATCACGTCTAGCATTTATTGGAATGCAAGGAAATGATATCTAAAATTGCCATGGAATATAATCTTGGAAATATTTTGTAAAAAATAGACTAATGGTATGGAAATGATACTTTTGTTTTTTGACAAAAATAATTTTAACAGATTACCTATTGTACTATTTCAATTAAAAGATCATGTTTCTCATTTCTTCAATTTTTTAACAAGGATTTCTTTAATTAAAAAAAAGTGCAAAACACGAGAATTCAAATGCATTCACCTGTGGCATATATGGAGTAAGTGACGAATTTTTGTTTTCTTTGGTGTCGGTTCTCGAATTTTGCTAAAGATTTTAGATTCTCATATATGTTTTTTTATCATGCTTCTACAAAGCAAATTTCTTTGGTGTGCATGATGTTAAATGTTCATATTATTCCTTTCGATATCGTTTATAATATTTAATTTTATATTTCCTTCCAAATTACGTCATATTATAAAAATAAAATTGTTCTAAATTATGTCATTTTACAGTGTCAATGAAATATTAATGTTTCTTTTCTTATTATACCTTTTAATGTTTATTACTCTCTTTTGTTCCAATTCTATTAATTTCTTTTTCCTATATCATCAATGAAGAATAATTTTGTAAAACAACTCATAATTTCTCTTTCTCATTTATGATTAACTATATTTTTTAGTTTGTGCTAAATAACCAAAATGACATATAATATAGGACGAAAGGAGGGAGTACTTGGTAAAAATTAGTGGATAACTGACACACTAGTTTATAGCTGATGAACTTGTCACTGACAAATATAAAGTGATATAAAAATACATTCTCAACTAATATTAATTTATAAAGGGTTATAATTAATTTTAATTAAAATAATAATGATACAAACAAAATAAAAAAATATAAGTTATAAGTTATAAACTCATGCTACTTAAAGTAACATCTCAAAAAATGGTATAAGGTAGTAAAAAAAATGCTATAAATTCGTAAGATTATGTCCTTTATCAAATAAGACTATTTTATGAATTCATAAATTATAAGTTATCCACTATAAGCCATCATATTGATATTTTACTTAGTTACAAAAATAGTTAAATATAATTAATGTGTTTGATTTTATAAAGATCAAGTGTATTTAATCTTAAATTATAACTAAACTGACAAATGCAAATATTGTTAGATTGCAAGTTATGTCTCGACTTCAAATCTAAAATCTTGCAATTGTGTGATTTTATTATGGTGATATTTATGATGATTCTCAAAATGTAGGGAAGTATGTGATGCGGTTTAAATCAACCTTGAGACAAAAAAAACATTTTATCTAAAGAAAAAATTAAATTCAGTTGAGTTCATTTTGAGTTTTAAAAACATATGATCTAATATGATCCAATTACAAGCAGTTTAAATTGAATTGATTTTTGGATATTCTAATTACAATTGTCAAAATATATATTAATATTATAAAAATATGGTAGATTTAATGCAAAATCTAACATATAATATACTAAAGTTTAACGATATAAAATAACAATGATTAATTATATTTGAAATATATGAAATAGAAAATAATAAATTAAAATTAAAACAATAAGTATTATTAGGAAAAAATTAAAAACCAACAAATAATAGCAATATATCATATTAACAAAAAAAAGTACTAGAATATATGTATCAGCTTTGATTCAGTTCGTTGTTGTTATTCTTCCCACGTCGTGTTTAATTTTTTAAAATAAAATTTACTTGTATGCAGTTTGATTCGGTTTGTTTATTTTATTTTAAGTACAACACGTGGGAATAATAAGAATATACCAAGGTAAAAGGGCTAACAGAAAACTCAATAAAATAACAAAACAGACAGAGTCTGCTGAATAAAACTTCATCTATACACTAAAAACAACTCAAAACACCCACAAAAAATTAAATCAAACAATCATTCGGGTAGACTACTATTGATTAAAGTCATACTTGTCGTGACCTAAAATTTCAAGTGTTTCTCGAATTCAATGAAGTTGACACCAAAATTTATTTAAAATAAGAAAAACATTGAAAAACCCTTAAAAATAAATAAATAAAAGTAATGATATTTAAAACCAAGTTTAGAGTTCGGGAGTCGATTATGCGTAAAGAATGCATTAGTAGTGATCTAATTTAGCACCCTACAACATCCGTAGGAAAAACGGTTACCTGTAAATAATTATGCAAAATTAATGTTAACTTATATAAATTTATTTCTCATTTTTTAAAATGCAAATATAATCTTTTGCAATAATCTAGAGATAAAATTGTATTAAAAATATAAGGAAAAAAAAAGTTTGTTTGATTTAAATAATTATTTTGAAATACGAGTTTTATGACTATCAAATTGTACAACTTGTGTCTCAAAGAGTAAAAATATGTCTCATCTAGTTAATCCTTTTATGAATATTTTATATTATTTTCAGTTTTAAAATTGAATTTTAATACCACTAACTGGTACAACTTGGATCTTAACAACTCAAAAATTAAAAAAATGTCACATCTAATTTAATCAAATTTAAAAATTTGGTTTTGAATTAAAAACAAAAAAATTTAGAACTATTAAGTTTCTCCACTTGATAATTGAGTATTAAATAAACATCTTTAACACAATACCCTTCAACATGACCAATTTGCTAGGACCACTAATCAATATGATTATTCTGCAAAACAACATTAGCAAGAAAAACACAACAATCTCTCATCAGCTTTTCCTCCCAAAGAAACAACGTTTTCCTCCTTCCCACCCCTCACCCTATAAACTCCAGTCTAACCTATTCATTTCAGTAACTGTTACATTTTTATTAACAACCGTGCTAAAAATTCTACCAAAACACAACAAACCTCCAATCAATTAGGGTCTTTTCAAAAAGAAGTATTTTCACCATTATCTACTATTAGAATCAAGTTGGTTTGATGAACTATAACCTTTACTTATTTTGATGATAAAATTATTTTGTGAGAACAATTTTAAACACTAATGTTATGTTTTAGTGTGCAGTTTTTAGATCAAACTATTCTATATAAGTTGAGGTTGTATCCTCTTATTTTTTTGGTCCAAAGTAAAACGAACACTAAAACTCCACTATATTCTCCACATTCTATGTCTGGTGAGCACACTCTAAACACGCGGCTTTGTTGACCTTATTTAATACAAGCAATGCTCTAATTTGTCTATCTTTGATAACCATATCAGACATCCGATCTCTCTAACTCGAATAACATTGACAAGCAAGTGATTGTTTGTCTCTGATAATCACATCAAGCATTTGATTTTTCTACCTTTGATAACCTTGACAAATAAGTGATTATTTGCCTCTAATAATTTCATCAAACATCTGATCATCTGACTCGGTTAATAGTTTATGCTCTCTAAAAAGTCAACTTTTAAAAAAAAGTCAATAGTCTTAAAAGACAATGCTCTAAAGAAGACAAAACTTTTGCACACCCTCTACTAAACACCCCGAATTTGTAATTTTCTGAAGGTTTGTGTGACATATCATTATATTCTATGCTCTTTTTGTCTTCATATCAAGATTCATATAATCAATTTCAAGGATATCTTTGACAAAGTTTAATGGTGAATAAATCTCATAATAAGCACAATACAATCGTCTTTGCAATTTTGCTCTTAATCTTTTGCCTTGTCTAAGTGTTGGGAGATATTTTCTGAGAGTACAAAATTATAAACATCATCTTATGAGAGTTATTAAGAAAAACCTTAAATATGATCTTTTGTAACAAAGATTAGTAGTGGCTGCATACCTCAACAACTTAATTGTACTAAGCTAGAAAATTGAGAAGACTTAAAGACAATCAATTTGACTAGTAGGTGTTCAGTGGAAGTGTAATTCAATCGGTGAATTAATGGATAACATCCTTCATGTTGAAGGGATTGGACGTATCTAACGTGAGGTGGTGAATCAATATAAATTGGATGTGTCATCTTGTTTTTTATTTCTATTTGACTTTGTTTTCATTGTTTTATGTGAAAACCGTTTTAAAATAAAACACAATTCAAATACCTAACTGACCCTTTTTATAGAAATTATATGTTGGATAATCTAGTTGATGAATCATCAGACAAATCGGCAAAAAAAAAATCTAATTTTTTAATTGTGGTTCATATAAAGACTAATTTAGTATGATTTATTTTTCTTAAAGACTAAAAAATACTTTAATTTTTCTCAATGACTAAATTGAGTCTCTCAAAATTTATCAAGAATTAAAATTGGTTTTTACTCATAAATTAAAAAAATAAATCAAATTATCTTTATTAATTATTGATATGTTTATCATTATTGATTTGGAAGTAATGTAAATACTATTAAGTGGAGAGTACAATTGAAAAAACAATACTGAAAGTTACATCCAAAGCTGAAAATTGCATTCATTTAAATTTTTTTTAAAAAAAAACATTTATTGTAAAACAGAACAAATATCCATTTTTTAATGAAAAATATAAGTGGGTTACACTTTGACCATTGACCATCTTGCTTATGACAACTCAATTGAGAAACTTTTTACCCAACTCAATTTATGGAAGATACAAAAAGGGCTTGAAAAAATACTAATAGGAAGATAGGAAATATGAGTTGAAATCATACGTTAAGATGTTGTCTACATGATTTTCGTATTACTTTAAAATTCCAAGTCCTCCTGCTTTTTCCAAGTCGTGTTTTTAAAGCTATATTACCATTTTCAAGCTTTCCCATAGGCCAAAAATCTTATATAATATTCGCATTAACATCATAATACACTATCTACTCCCTTTGTATTACAATGATGTCACTACTCGCATTATAAAATGACCGAATAAATAACTTTTAGTTGTTATTTTATCAAATTATTATTTTTTTTAATTATTGTAAAGTCTAGTTAATTTAATTGAAAAATATCGACATTGTTAACAATTTGATATTATGTCTCAAGTCTGAGTTCGAATTTGAGGCTTTACTGTTGAATACAAAATTCTTTATCATTTCTTTTACTACAATTTTTTTTCTTCATATTTTCTAAATATTAATATGTTTTCTACTATCATAAATGTAAAAATAAAATTAATATTTTAAAAATAATATAATGGTACAATTGAAAAATATAATTAAAATTATATTGAAAATAAGAAATAAAATTTATTTCAAGATAAAATTTTATTATTAATATGAAATTTATTGTGAGGAAGTATAATTTTTTGCTTAAATGATATATTACAATGCAAAAAGCAGTGCTCATGCCATTTTGAAGCTTTCCCATAGACCAAAATTTTTATTATATGTTACAGTGCTCATGCCGATGATCTTTGAGATCAGGGAAGAGAACATATTAGTTCGAGTAAGATTTTCAAATATGTCAAATTTAATGTCTAACTTTTATCACATTGTCTGTTGTAGATTTATTTTTTAAATTTAAATTTGATTTTGATGGAAGTTTGATATGACATGTTAGTTTACTTAAAAGTTTGTTTTATTTTAATATTTTTAATAAATAATGAGATATATTTTTAAATAAATTAATTAACGAGTTAATATATCAATAAAATTAAATTCTATTTGATATTTTTTTTTAAAAATTGACTTTGACATCCTACTCCAATTCTATGTCACAAACAAAATAAAGCTAATATGCTTAAATTATTAAAAATTAAATATCTAATAAAAATATCAAATTTAATATAATAATTATAGTAATAATAAAAAATATTATTTATATTTATTTAAATATAGTTAAAAGACTTGTTGTAGTCTTATAATATGATATTTTTAACTAAATAGACATTTTTAACCAATTTAACTGTTTTAAAATATATATATATATATATATATATATATATATATATATATATATATATATATATATATATATATATATATATATATATATATATAAGTTAAAGCTGACGTAGACTAATATGTAGGGATGACAATTAGACCCAGACCCAATGGGTACCCGCAAAAAAACTCACAATGGGTAGGGTAAAAACCCGCATAATGGGTATGAACACGTGTAATTACCTACAAAATTAAGCGGGTATGGGTGCGGGTACGGGTACTATAGTACTCACCCCGCACCCGCACTTATATAAATATATTATTTATTTATTTATTATATTAATGTTTAGTTTAATTAATTGTTTTTCTTTATGTTTTAATATCTATTAATATCATTGGATCATTACAATATTTATAATCAAATTAAAAGATAAACGTTTACAAACTTTTTAAGAATTTGATTATGATGAATAGTTAAATAATTGTGACTTTATAACTAAGAGTTATATTTTATTATTCATGTCTTTATAGTTATACTTGCAACTTTTTATAAATTGTTTTTACTGATCTTAATAATATTGTCGTAAAACTTGCAACTTTATAAAATATTATTATGGATATTTGAATGTGTATTGTAACGAGTGTTCACTTGAAATGTTTTGAGTTAGAAAATATTTTGGTTTATAATACTTTATGATTGAATTTATGATATTTGAATAATTTTTAAATTTAATCACAAAATAATATTTATTTATCGATCTATTTTAGTTAAAGTGTGGGTAACGGGTATGGGTACGAGCACTTAAGTACCCAGGGCGTAAGGGTACGGGTATTAAAGTTGATATCCAAGAGAGTACGGGCACGGGTATGAGTATTTTTTTAAACTGCGGATATGAGTACGGATACTATACCCTACCCAAACCCTACCCATTGTCGTCCCTACTAATATGCAAGTCTCTATCCTATCGGTTAGTGTAACCTATTTTGTAGTTGTGATTCTCATGCTAATTCTTGCGAACTTGAAGGTTCAAAGAAATTCTAATATTCCAAGTCTTCTATGTCTTTTCAAAATCTTGTTATATGGAGCTACTCTTGGTCTAGCAGTCAACACCCATTTGCAACGGCATGACCCATGTCATGTAAGAAAACAACCATATGTAAAATATATATTCACAACTATCAATTATATCAATTATAGATGCTTCTAAAATAATAAAGTATTTATATCGAGTATTTATCTGATATCTGTATTTGTACCATAATCGTGATCAGAATATTGGATTATGCAAGCAGCTCAATAACACAAGACACCTAATTGATAAGGTCTCCATAAGTTTTTATCTTTATAATATAAATGTGAATTTTTTTCAGTTAAATACATTTTCAATCTCTACAAAATTATAACATTTTAAGTGTGGTCTTTAAAAAATATGTATTCATTTCTAGTTTTTATTTTAATTTCAGAGATTTTTTTTTGGGTTAAATCTTTTTTTTTATAAAGAAATTTTTCAAAATAAGACTAAAAGTGAAAAAAAAAAAACATTTAGAGACTACAAAAGTGAGAATTTGTTTATAAAGAATAAAATAAAATATTTAAATTATAGGGACTAAAATTTATTTTACCCCTTTTTTAATTATTAAGGTTCCATTTTTAAGAATAGAATAGAGCATCTAAAATGTTTGAGACAGTTCTGTTCGTGAAATTAGTGATTTTTTTTATATATTAATAAAATATTATTTATATATTTGAGTTTATTTATTGTTGTTATCGAACAAATTTTTTTAATTTTTTATTATGAATTTGTATTATGAGTTGAATAATTTAACTCTTAATTAAATTATATAAAAATAAATCATATTTTTCATTAATGTATACATAATCCATACTTTTATTTTTTTCTCCATATTTTTCATTAATGTATACATAATCCATACTTTTATTTTTTCTCCATAATATCCCGTACATGGTGCTGGTACCGTTCTTATCCCTATGCATGATAAACTCGTAACATTTTTTTAGGCTAAATAACACATGTGATCACTTAACTTAATTTCAATTAACATTTTAGCTATTTATCTTTTTTTTATTTGATCCTTTATTTTAATTTTAAGTGACAATTTAATCTTTTATGTTTTAAAATGTCAATAATATTAATTTTTTTTCAAAAATTTATAAAAAATTTCAAATAAAACCCATAAAATTAATTAGCATCCTCAATATAATGCAAATTTTATCAAATTCATAACTTAAATCTTTAAAAAAATCATATTTTCATCTCTAACAACATCAAATAAAGAATAAAAATATGAGTTTATTTGAAAATTTAAATTACAAATTTGATGAAATTTGTATTATACTGAATAGTATAATTAATTTTATGGATTTTGTTTGGA
>JBBPBR010000004.1:50047462-50072191 GCA_037974775.1 Cicer pinnatifidum
GACGACGGGTGTCATTTAATTTTTTTTTTTTTTATAGATGGCATATTTAGATGACAATGAACTTGGAAAATCATAGAATAATACATTGATTTTGTAAAAATTATATTTTTAGATATTTAAAAAAAACCATAAACACCTGTAATTTCATAAAATTCAGTGTGATTCCATACATGCACCGAAACTTCTATTATAGGTTAGTTGAAATTGTTAAGATATTCCACATACTTTCTTATAACTTACTTCATAATTCCAAGTTGTCTCTGATTTTCCAAGTCGTCTTTTTTTGAGACTATTTTCCTTTTTCAAACTTTCTCATAAACAAACAACTTTTATATATATAATAATCACACTAGCATCTCATAACATATGCCAACAACTATTTCTAGCAATCATAATTCCCTTTAAATTAAATCTAGATCTAGTTCTTTAATCCAAAGAATCACTCATGCCCATTTTAACTTCACAAATGTCACTTCTTTTACTTCTATTTTTATATGTAACCACATTTCACAAAATCACATCTAGCAATCACATAATGGTTCGATGCAATGAGAAAGATCGAGAGATATTGTTAACTTTCAGACTCCGTGAATCGATTCACACTGTTTTATGATAAAATATGGGACTTTTAAGATACTTATGAATCAACTCACAATCCTATAAATTGATTCACATGCCTGACCAATTGATTATTTACAATTACAAATTAATTATTTCAATTACGATGTAGTGTACTTTGGTAAACTAACTATATGGCTTAAGTACGTATCAATATGAACCTTGACTTCGTGTAAGAACCTTTTCACCTATTCATCTGTTGTTGTAGTGATTGTTCCAGATGCAAGCAATCGAGGGGATATCGATTGGAGACACATCAAATATTTGAAAATGGGTTTCTAATAATGTTCTAGAGTGGAAATTACTCTAGGATTTGCTATCTTGCAGCAATGAAGGAGTTGTTTTCATTTTGAAGATAGTGGTTCCGATTTTGTCTTGAAGGTTGTTTTAAGAAGTTTGATTATGATTGTTTAGAGAAGAAAGGGATGGTGTAGAGTCCTTGTAACAATTACCAACTACTATTGTAAACCTTCTATTAAATAAAAGAAGAAACTATAATTCACTTGAATGAAGATTGAGTGTAGTCTACATGTGATGATGAAGTAGATGAACGGATATAAAAAATCTCAGTGTGATTTTTCCTCTCTATTATCTCTTTATATTTTGTTTTTATGTTCATTGTTATTTTCATTTATTGTTGATTGGAGACAAAAATATATTTCTAATTTGAATGATACAAAAACAAGTGAAATTGAAAAATTCTTTTTTTAAAACTCTTTATGATTTAAATTGTTGACTGTGAATTGATTAAATAAGTCTTATATTTGTTTATAGGATAGGATAGTATAGTATAGATGGATGTAACATTAATTATTATTTTTCTAATTATACTATAGACATTATTCTCAAAAGATTATACTCTTCTTTTTTTTTTTTATGATAGATGAAAACACATCAATTAACCAAGTAATTGGTCTAAAGTGGCTAATATGAATTTCTATTAAGGATAAATGATTTGGGAGAAATCGAATTTGAATATTATCTGAAATAATTTTTGGTCAGACTTTATTGATCTCACAGTCGAATTTTGAAATACTAGAGTCTCGTTTCCATGGATGGATTTGTGTATATGTAATTGGGGGCAAGTGCTCCACTAGGTTTTTATCTTCACTGAAAATTAAGTATTAATTTGTAAGAAATCAAATGCACATTGATACAACAAGAGATTAATTTTGAAAGATTGTATTGTGTTTGGTTATATACAAAAAAAAAATTGTTAGTGTAAAAAATGAAAAAGTCATATTATATTTTTTAAAACATGAAGATATCAGGAGAAATATAATTAATATATGTTGATATATTTTCCATTTTTGAGTATAAAATAGTAGTATAATTTTTGTAGTCTTCAATTTTTTCTTAGTGATATAATTATTTTATATTTATCATTTATGCTTTGAAGTATTTTTATATAAATATTTGTAGTGTATGGTATATTTATGAATATTATAGTGTATAATGTTGTTTTCACTAATCAATTTTTTGAATCCGTCATTCTTGATTCTCTTAAAAATCAGATGATTAATAAAATAAATATCAATTAATACTAATAATAATTATTTTTTGATATGTATAAAATCGGAAGAAATAAATCGATAATCCAAATAAAGTATTTATGTTTGAGTAAAAATATATTTTTTTTTACAAAATTTAAGAGAAGTAGAATTTTTTCATGGTCTACGTGAGATTTAAGGATTAGGCTCAGTGATGTTTATCTATAGTTTATGAGCAAATTATAAATAGTATATATATATATAATAGATTATAAGTAGTTAGTAGTTTTAAGTACTCTCTAAGGAAGAAAAAAAAAAGGTAAATTACCATTTTGACCTCTCAACTTAGAGAGGTGATGACTTTAATCTATTACTGAGTTAAAAATTTATATTAGTCATCCAATCACTCAAATGTTTGTTTATTTAGTTTCTAACGTTAAGTTACCTATCGATTATGTTAATTTAGTGATATTGACGTTTATGTGACATATGATGTGTTACTCTCTCACTGTCACGTCTATAGTTGAGTAGACAAGAACCAAATTAACAATAACACTATTTTTTTTTCAAAGAAATAAAAAAATCTAAAATATTTTTTCAACTTTACCATTGATTGTATTCTTTGTTATTTTCCCTAACCTTAAATCAAACATTTCTTTTTTCTCTAATATATTATTCATCTTTTTTCTCCAATTTCCTCTTCACCATAATCCATATTTGTCTAAGTTTAGTTAAGTTTTCTCCTACTTTTAATCATAAATTATAATGGAGACCCAAAAGTGTGTAACAAGGTGCTTAAATCACCTATTTAAGTTATTTGACAAAGTAAAAAAATAAAAACCATTATTAAGGTGTTTAAATTGCCCTCAAAGGATGTGATGTAGGTAGACTTTTGTATATTTTTTTTTAAATAATAAATATTATCATAATTAATTCACATAATTATAATTATGAAATCTAGTTGAACTAAAAGACTCTTTCATGTTTTATTAATCATCATATTCATATCCATTTATGATTTGTGCTTTCTATTTAAAAAAATTTAAGAGCCTCGATCCTAATGTATTAATGCTTCAAAGTAAATTAGGAATGCTCTCATGAACCATTATGTTTGGTTCTGTAAAAAGAACAATTAATTTGGTATTTTTATACTCAACATACATATCATATCCAATATAAACTTAAAACACATCATTACCACTAAAGTTACCATTCCACCATTTGTTAACTTTTTTACACATCAACAACACTGGGGATATTATTGTCTTTTCACTAAAAATTTGAACTAAAAGCACCATCATTCCTATTTATTGATAAATACTATTTTATCCCTATTCATTTTTTAAATAGGGGTTTTGTATCACATTTGGTTAATCATTTCACTATTTGGATTATTTTGGTTATTTTGCACAATACGTAGTTCCCATATTGCACAATATGTAGTTCTCACATTTTCCAAAGTACTAACGTTAGTGTTGTCAACTTTTGTCATTTTCACGATCAAGAAGTAGCATTATTTCTCATACAACATAAAACCAAGTTTTTTCTTTCTTCCATTTACATTCTAAGTTTCACAAAATCAAGGTTGCCGAACTTCAACAGGGGAGTATATTGTTTTTTCATCAAGAAGATCGAATACAAGAGCAACAACGAAGATATAGTTTCTACAATTTTTATGTATTATGATATACATTTTTGTTGTTTTCTTCTAACATTCATTTGCATCATAATATAGAATATTTTAGTTAATATTTGATTTTGAATATATTGTCGAATCAGCTTTGAATGGAAATGGAAAAAAAAATCCATTGAATCAATCAAAATAATTGATTATTCGAATGATGTGTAAAAACTTCATGATAGATTCACAATTTATGGTATGTGAATGAGGCCAAACAAAAACACCTCGAAATTATCTATATGGACAAGATGTAAGAACTTTTGTTTTGTTGACATTTATTTATTTATTTTGTTACTATCTTTATTTTCAGATAAACATGTTCTAGAGTAAGGATGTGTTTGGATTACCTTGTAAATGTATTTTTGAAAAAAAGTTATTTTGCAAACATACTTTTACATAAAAATAAATTTCATTTAATATAATTTACATTAAATATATTTTTCTACAAATATCATTTTATAAAATAAAATTTATCTAAATTATATAATTAACTGTACTTTTAAATTTATTTACTAAAAATATATATATTTTATTATAATATAATGTGAACTTTGTTGTTAGTGTCCTTTTTAGTAGATATATTTAAAAATACATTTAGTTATATAATCAAAACAAATCATTTTACAAAATAACGTTTATAGAAGAAAAAAAATATATACAAATGTAAATTTCGTTAGTAAAAACTTAATTTTTAACTAAAAAATATACTCGCAAACGTTAATTCAATCAGACAGCGTCATGATGAGAGTGATACTTGTGCTCATCCATACTTTTGAGGCAAAAGCACAAACAAAATATTTTTTTTAATAAAGAAAGAAGAAGAGATAAAATGTTGGGTTTGGGTGAAAAATAAGAATTGTTGTGTAGATAGCTTCAGCTTTCATCCTTCATTTGTTTCATCATTGGTTTGTCAGACGAAATCCTACATTGTCTAAGACAAGTTACTAATAACCCAGGCAATATACAGACCAATTTATTCCTTTAATAGATTTTTTTATCAACATTCTACTTATATAAAAAAAGTTACCACTTTTAATATAGAGTCATTATTTAAATTACTTTTATAACTTTATTTAATATATTTATCTTTTTAATATAATTAGTAAATATTTAATATATTACGGTTTTTAATAATAGTATATATGTAAGAAAAATTAAAAAGTTAAAATAATTAATGAGTACATTAATCTTAATGTCTTTTTTGTTTTTTTATATAAATAAGACTAGAAGAAGTATTAAATTGTCTTTAAATATAAAAAATCAAGTTTACTTTAAAACATTAATACATACTATAAAGATATTAACTATGAAATCAATTTTTCTTAATAAAAAAAATAAATAAATATTTATGATAAAGTTTAGTAGTATAATCTTAACTCTATCTTTAAATGAAATTAAAAAGTCAAAGTTTGTGATGGAAGAGGTGAAAAGATATTGGGAAAAAGCGTAATACTAATGAACACGTGAATCTCACTTCAACAACAATTTCCAATTCCAATATCATCCTTATCGTAACACTAATACGATCCCTTTTTCTCGAATCAAACAAATAAAAACACCAAAAAACAAACGCAAACACGAAAACGCAAACATCGTAGTATACAATGTCAACAACAACTAGTACAACCGAATCGCGAGTGCACGACGCTGCACGGAACCGTTTGGCTACTCTCTCCGCTCACTTGACTCCCTCTTCCACAACCTCCTCTGCCGTCCTCCTCCACCCTCTCCACCTTTCCGCTTCTTCCGGAATTTCCCCTCCGTCGAATCTCAAAGGAACCCTCACCGTCGTCGATGAACGGACCGGGAAGAAGTATACCGTCGAGGTCTCTCCTGATGGTACCGTTAAAGCCAATGATTTCAAGAAGGTACTTTCTTCTCATCTTGTAAATCGAATTGATTTCCAATTTGGCTAACTGGATCATGATCATGATCATTTTTGTTTTTTGTTTTTATTCTTCGGTGAATTTTTTTTTTTTTAGTTTGTTTAGGACAAGAGGATGTTGTGTTGATGAATTTTTTATTTTTGAGTTAGCACTTTGAAATTATTTTTAATTTGATGGATTGAGTCTTTGTTCAATTTTGATCCTTTTTTTTTAATTTATTTAATGGTTTGAAACTGGTGCTGTTTCTTTTTTGTAATTGGCTCTTTATTTTTTAGCTTACAAGATAATTAAGCTTTTCTTTTCAAATGATTATTTTATATGGATTTAAAGGATTTGAATATCTATTGAAATTCTGTTATTTTTTCATATCACCCTACTTTTGTAATGTATTTTGACATAATGATACAATAAAAAAAAATGTTTGTTGTGCTTTTGGTCCCTGGAATAAGAGTGAAATTTGGTTTTAGTCCCTGGAAACATTTATTTTTAATTATATCCCTCTAATTTGAGATTCCCATGCTTTTAGTCCCTTGGTGAAAAATTGTGCTGAGGTGGATTAGTAATTAATTTTTACCATCTCTATTTAAAGATCTTTCATTGGATGCCAGTGTAAAATTCTCCTACTTTTAGAGATCTTTCGTTGGATGTTAGTGTAAATTGATTTATATCGAGTGTATATGTCCACTAACTCTTATTTTAGTTGTTGATTTTTATGATATTATTATGTATGTTCAAACAGTTTTTATTTAGTACTAATTCATTTTTATTATGTGATGTGATTGTCTTAATTTTGGTTTGCAGATATCAACTGGGAAGGGTGACAAGGGACTCAAACTTTATGACCCTGGATATTTAAACACTGCTCCTGTGAGATCAACCATTTCTTACATTGATGGTGATGAGGGAATCCTTAGATATAGAGGATACCCCATTGAGGAATTAGCGGAGAAAAGCACCTTTACGGAAGTGTCATATCTCGTATGTGAGTATTTTTCTGAAATTTTCTTGCATGTGCATTTAACTTTTATGCAGGTTAGTGTATAGACTATTAGGAGATTTAAGTAAAAAACAATTAGAGAGACTTATTATAAGTAATTTATCAATCCTCATATGTTATTTTTGTATCTTTTTGACCTGCAAAATTAATAATAGATGTTGTCTAGTCAAATAATTTTACTTGGTAGTTAGTAAAAAGAGAAGCACAGAACAATGTTGAGACTGTAAATTTGAGACATTTAGAATTTAGTATTCTAAATAGAGTTGCTTGAAATAATTATTGCCTCAAATCGTTTGCCAATTAGACAGCAAACATATATTGATACTTAAAAAAAGACACTTGGCTATAAATAGTAATCTTAAATTATCTAAGTGTATGGCATAAATAACCTTAACTCTCAAGTGTTAGATATTATACTAAGCATAAATATATTTTGGGATCAAAATTTTATAGCCTAAAAACGGTCCTCCCCGATTTTATAGCCATTGTTTATGATATATATGTGGATTAATTTTTTCTTCCCCACTAGTGGCAGTCTGAGATGCAAACTTTATGTCAGAGAAGACTAAAGTTTCTGCATATTTTCGAGGTTTTCTAACTCTGTCTTTTTAGTGTATGGAAACTTGCCTTCTCAAAGTCAGTTACAAGAATGGGAGTTTGCTATATCTCAGCATTCAGCTGTACCTCAAGGAGTTTTGGTGAGCTTTTCTGTCATCAAATAACTTTGTTGTGTAATTTAACTTGAAATTTGATAAATGTTATCTCAAGGTTGGCTGTTATTATCAGTACTAGCATGCAGACTATCATTTAGTATTGTCATTTTTATTTTAATTACTATATTTTTAATTCAAAATTGAATTAGGATTAGTTTAGATTTGATTTGTTAAGATTGATTTAAGGATTAGATTAGATTTGATTTAAAGTTTAAATTAAGATTATATCAAATTGGATTTAAATGTGAAATATGAATTAAATTCAATTATTTGATTAGGTAAAGAAAGATAAAATTGTAAATGAAAGAGTTCAAAGTTCACTTGTCATGATCATTTAAAGGAGAGTGATTAGGTTGTTCATTTCTTTTTTGAGAAGTACATGTGTATTTATCTAACCGAGTGGTGGCATTCATTTGTTTTGTAGGATCTCATACAATCAATGCCTCAAGATGCACATCCTATGGGTGTGCTTGTTAATGCTCTAAGTGCTTTATCTGTTTATCATCCTGATGCAAATCCTGCTCTCAGAGTAAGTAACACCAAACTGTTGAAAATATCAAGTTACTCATCTTTTGAGCTGCTTTACATTGATGTACTTGTATAATGATAACATAATGCAAATCCTCCTATTTTTCCAATTTCTACATTTTGACAATGTTTTGGTACATGTTTATTTTGACTTTGTGTGAATTATTACGAGTTGTCGCTATCTGAAACCTAATAAGGGTGTACGTGCCTAAAAAACAGATGGAAAAAATATACTGAACTGGAAGCTAAATTTATACAACTTAAATATATACTCCAGCAGATTGTATTAAAAAAATGATGATTTGTTTTTCTTTATTGCTACGGTGTTGTGTTGAAAAACTTGCTACAGCCAATCTTATATTTTGTTGCTTCTACCTTCCTCCGTCGCTATTAGATTTGATGATTTTCATAATTTTGATTTGTGATTCTTATATGATGTTACTCTTTCCTATGTGTTAGTTCAATATACATGTGGGTACTGAGCAGAACTCTATTTGATTCACATTTTATCTCTTTTAATGCAGGGTCTTGATATTTACAACTCAAAGCAAGTGAGAGACAAACAAATAGTGCGGATTATTGGAAAGGTTTGCTACTCAATTCTCCGAATTCCTTATTCTTCTGTTCATGATATATGTAATATGTCATTCAATTATTCTGAATATTCTTTGCACTGTTTAAGCACAATCTTCTGATTTTTTTTTTGCAATATTCATTTGATTCTATACTTATTTGCAATTTTTTCCCTTTTTACTGCAGATAACAACAATTGCTGCCGCGATTAATCTTAGATTGGCAGGAAGGCCACCTGTGCTTCCGTCCAACAAACTTTCTTACACAGAGAACTTCCTTTACATGCTTGATTCTCTGTACGTATTTTCAGAAGGAACATGATTTACTTACCAAAATGCTGTTTATAATTTAATATATGATGATAGAATGGTAACAAGTATTTTATCAGCATAGAGTCTAACTCATTAAATCTCCATGTTTTCAGTGGCAATCGGTCATATAAACCTAATCCTCGTCTAACTCGTGCATTGGACATCATCTTCACCCTTCATGCAGAACATGAAATGAATTGCTCTACATCCACTGTGCGTCATCTTGCGTCAAGGTAAATGTCTCACTACTTAGCAAAACAATGTTGCTAACAAACCTTACCCAGGTCTACCTGTTATACGTTGCTTGAACTATAACCTTATTTGCAGTGGTGTCGATGTATACACTGCTATTGCTGGGGGTGTTGGAGCTCTATATGGACCTCTTCATGGTGGAGCTAATGAGGTAATATAAATGGTTCAAGTCACGCGTGATCAATTTTGGTATTGCATATTTAAATGTAGAAAGTAAACCAAAGCAGAGTACTCGCGTGTGACAATTCTGATGCGACCATTTATTATACAGGCTGTCCTCAAAATGCTTAGTGAAATTGGAAGTGTTGATAACATTCCAGAGTTCATTGAGGGTGTTAAAAACAGGTTGATACTACCTTTAATATCTTTGTGTTTTCCCTATCTATAAATAACGCTGATGGGCTGATGATTTGCTCTTTTTCGTCTCGTTTTAACATAGTTTTGTTTCATATTATTGTCCCGTGTTTTTTCTCTAGGAAACGAAAGCTCAGTGGTTTTGGACATCGTGTGTACAAAAACTATGACCCTAGAGCAAAGGTCTTAAAGAAATTGACAGAGGAAGTGTTTTCCATCGTTGGCCGGGATCCTCTTATAGAGGTGCTCATACATTTTGCATTCCCTTTCTCTGCTATGTCTGTTGTATTTCTTAAGCTCGATATGCAAACTGTTCATGATGCCTCTGATCAGTGATCAGGACTATGAATAGTACAATTTCAAAATACATTTCAATTTTTTTTTTCTTCATGCGTTTTTCTTTAGACTTAACCAATAGCTGTTATCCGAGCAGAAAATATTATTCTGCTTGTTAGTTTAATGTTAACTCAGTTCAATATATTTAGTTTGAACTTGATAATTTTATATGACATTATTTGGTTATGTAGGTTGCAGTTGCTTTGGAGAAGGTTGCTCTGTCTGATGAGTATTTTATCAAGAGGAAGCTATATCCAAATGTTGACTTCTACTCTGGATTAATATATAGGTAATTAATCTATTACTATTACTATTACTATACCACATCTCTTTTTTTTACTAGGATTGATCATATGGCTTTATGGAATCTCAGGGCTATGGGCTTTCCACCCGAATTTTTCACTATTTTATTTGCTATCCCTCGTATGGCTGGATACTTAGCACATTGGCGGGAGTCCTTGGATGATCCTGATACAAAGATTATGAGACCTCAACAGGTTATTATTTCCTTCCTTTAACTTATGATCTCTTGTTATGATCTCTTACATATTGAAAATATTAGCATAATTATTATTATTAGCTTAATGGAAATTCACTCAAGTAGTATTAGTTTTCGATTAAATGACAGAGTTGGCTTTTGTGCCAACATTTTTTCATACCCTTTTTTGGTTTCCATCAAGCATAGAAAGTTAGAAATAAAGGATAAAGTTATGCAAGCTTATAGTAATCACGACTCACGAGCCCTTTTAACTGTTAGTCTATTAAGCTCCTATTTGCATGTACTCACTATATAACCATCCACATGGATAGTTTAATTATTAATTATCTTTTAGCCTCTTTGATTCTATAGGTTCCATTGAGATGCATAAAAGAATCTAGAAAAACGAAGTTTTGACCTATGAAAAATGACAGCCCCTATTAGTATGTTATTTCAGATCAAAGATGCCTTGAGTAACAAACTATTATTCGGTGCGTCTTTGATGTGAAATAACATAAGTACAAAACTATTGCTCGGTGCTGTTATTTTCATGGAAAAATGTTAGCTACTATGTTATGGATGGTCCTTGAATGAACCAATCTTTTATGTTACAGGTATATGTTGGCGAATGGCTGCGGCATTATACACCAATCAAAGAAAGAACTGGATCAACTAAAAGTAACACTGACCAGCTTGGTCAGTTAGCTGTATCAAATGCCTCAAAGAGGCGTCTTGCTGGATCGGGGATTTAGCCTTTAGGCGCAACTTGATTTTACTAGCGAATAGAGGTAATGAATAATTATGAATCAAGTCCAGAGATAAAGTAAATGGTATTTTTTTCCATGCAAAAAATAATTTGAGAAATGATATTTTGACAACAATTTAGGTCATTAACGCAGTTCAAATATGTGGTTAATTACACATTCAGTGGATTATTAATGAATATAATAATGTATCCTAATTCATTAATCATCCACCAAACATAATTAGCCGCAATTTTAAATTTCATTAACCACGATTTTCAGGTGCTCAAATATACATGATATCCATTAACCATCCAAATTGTGTTCAAATATACATAATATCTTTAACTACAAATCATGTTCAAAGTATATACCTGAAAATTGTGGTTAACGAGTTCAAAATCGTGATTAATTGTGTTCAATAGAGGGTTAATAAGTTGTGTTACCCTGTTACATTCATTAACCATCCAGTGAATGTAATTAACTATTTATTTGAACTGCATTGCTCACCTAGTTATCAAAATTTATTGTCAAAATAACACAAGTTTATGGCTTTTGATTACCTAAAGTGTACTTTGCTTTTAATTAGGAAGTGGCAATGAGTTTCCTCAAGCAGCATGTCACTGCATTAATAATGTAAGAAGCTGGTGTCATTACTCCTTACCTTGTAGAAGAATGATGATATTGGAAGATTTGCAGTTCCAAGCTTCCAGCCTTCAACTATGCAAGTAGTACATGTGCCAGTGGTTCTATAGTAAATTATAATTATTGGAACTTCAACATTTATTTATGAAAGTAAACAATAAACTAATATTTGTGTGTCGTAAATTTTTTATTTTATTTTTTATATTTCTGATTCGAAGAATAAAATATCCTTCCTGAATCAAGAGCTTTGAAGGAGCTCTCAAATTGTAGCAAGAGTTGTTTTGCTCATGATTTAGACAAATACAGGATTGAGTTTTAAGGTGAAATTTATGTTACCGATAAATAAAGATAAATAAAGTATAGAAATTTGTTTGCAAATTTTCATCCTAAATTCCAATGGCACATTTTAATGCATCTCAAACATTAAGTGACCTATGGACTTCAATGCAAAATTTATGTTGGCTTTTTGGTTTCATCCTAAATCCTAGTGACCATGTTTTGTTTGGCAATAGATTTTAAAGAGGAATAGGTGCAATGTTACGAAAGTTGAGTTCAAATATAATAAATAAAAATGAGATAAAGAAAGTTGAGTTCAAAAACATCAATTTTCGTTCACTCATTTTTGTTTATATAAGATCTAAGGGAGTCTATAGGATAGAGTTGTTGGATGCTGGAACTTGGATGGAGATGTAAAATCTTCTTTATGGGCTAAGGCATTTGTATTCATCTGAGTGAAAATCAAGTTTATGATTGTTATAAGGTCTTACCAAACGAAAACATGTACACCAAAGAAAATGAAAATTTAAATTTGAATTATGTGCTAGTAAGGCAAACCTAGTTTTGACTAAGCTAGTTAAAGAATGTTGATCTATTTAATTCAATTTTATTTCTTCAAATTTTGCTTATATTATAGCTTGGAAGAAGTAATTTTTTAAAAATGTATATGTAAAAAAATCAACAAATTATAATGATCGTATGAATAATATTATAAGTTCTTATGATTAAAGTTAAATTTTTAAATGGTTTTACAATTATCATTGATTTCCTGTATACAAAATCTTTAAATTGAAATTGCATATATATAAACGCGCTGTGAATAAATAATTGAAAAGCAAAATAATAACCTTAATCTGTAATATTTTAATGTTTCTGCAAAGACATAGCTCAATCTCTTCCCCATGCAAGCAACATATTAAATGGTTATTAAATAGTAAGGGAAACCTGAGGGAGAGGCAGGGGAGAAGCAACATCACATAGCTCAATCCTTTGTTTTTTATGTATATCTTCATATCATCTTGAAATAATACTATTCGAAGTAAAATGCATCTGAAATTTTTGTTATGCACAAATGTTGGCCTCTGACTATATACCAATTTAACAATTATCATAACTTAATGTAGAAAAATCAATTGTAGGATTATGGGCCCAATTATCAATAGATATATTCGTGAATTAAATGGTTATTAAATAGTAAAGGAAGTAGTAGACAATAGAGGGATAAATTAAAAAAACAAAGAAGAAAAAATAATATCCAAATTATCAGAGCCTGGTTTCGATCCAGGGACCTGTGGGTTATGGGCCCACCACGCTTCCGCTGCGCCACTCTGATCAGATGAAATGTTATGCAATTTAAATCATATTATATTCAAATATGTCAGTGGAAAATAAAATAAAATAATAAAATTCAACTTTTTATGTTTAATAAAAATAAAAAATAGTCTTTTTTTTCTTAAATATTGGAGGTGATAAGTAGAAATCTCGTTCTAAAAATAATTTATTATTTTATATGTTTGGTTTTTATCAACTTACATTGTATATGGTTGGCAAAAATCTCTCAATAACATAATCTTTAAGCAACATGACAGTGACAATAACCATTTGCAAATTCTCGACAATGTAAACTCTTCTCTTGGATTTAAATCAAATTTAAGGTGAAAGAGTTTCATTACACATTTGAACTGTGGTCGTCATAACATTTATTTTGTTTTCTTGTTGGTTGATTTCATCTCTATTTTTGATTTTGTGTGAGTTGTAGTTTATTTTTGGTTGTTATACGTGGTTCTTAATTCTTTGTGCTGAGGTTCATGTTTATTAATTATATGGTTTTTTTTTTAAGAACGTATGGAAAATAATTTAATTTTATTTTATTTGTTGTTATAGAATTTAATCATATATTAATAGATATCAAATAGAAGTACCTTTTAGGAGGGAGTTTATGAAAAGCAAAAAGTTTAATTATACTTTTGGTCCTCTATCTTAGTTGAATCACGAAAATAAGTTCTTCATGTAATTTTTTTTTTTTTTTTATTTATACGATTGCAAATTTTAACAAGTTTTAAAAAAGTCTTTTATTAATTATTATTAGTAAAAAAAAAATGACGACATAGTTAATTTTGGATGAAATGGCACATAAAAATTTAAAACTAATTAATTAATTAATTAAATAATAAAAATTCAATAATCTTCGTCTTCAACCTAAATTTTTTTAATTAAAACTCAACCACTTTCATCTTCAACCTTAATTTCTTCATCTTCAAATCACAAATTCTCATATCTAAATCAAAACCCTAAAAATTCTAAGATTCATACCTTAAATTTTGGAAGAGATTAGATCTCCTCAAGAGGCACCTTTCCTCTCTCTAATTCATCGTGAGTCAAAAATTCATTGAGATCTAAAACTTCTTTTTCTGGCTCTTGTAACTTTTGTCTTGTATGAGTATCCTTATGTTCATTTAGGGATGCTTTGGGAGTACTATTGATTTACAAAATCGCAAAATAAAACATAATTAATAGATAAAAACAGTGTTAATATGCTTCTGCAACCAATCTTCTGATATGCTCCGACAATGTTGAAAAAAAAATAAGAGATTATAATTTTTAGGGTTTGAATCCAGATATGAGAATTTGTGATTTGAAAATAAAGAAATTAGGGTTGAAGATGAAGGTCGTTGAGT
This sequence comes from Cicer pinnatifidum, assembly GCA_037974775.1. Taxonomy (NCBI): domain Eukaryota; kingdom Viridiplantae; phylum Streptophyta; class Magnoliopsida; order Fabales; family Fabaceae; genus Cicer; species Cicer pinnatifidum. The sequence goes on from JBBPBR010000004.1 coordinate 50,062,022, forward strand.
TTTTATTAAAAAAATTGGGGTTGAATTTGAAGATGATTAAATTTTATTATTTAGTTGGTTTATTAATTAATTAATTAATTTTAAGTTTTTAATGAAATAATTAAATGAGTTAACAAAATGATTTTTAAATATTAAATATTGTCTAGTCAACAATAATTATACAGTGTGTCACTTCATCCAAAATTAGTCATGTCACAATTTTTTTACTAAAAAATATTCATAAAAGATTTTTTAAATTTTTTTTAGAATTTACAAATGTATAAATCAAACAAAAAAAAATTACATACATCAAAATAAAGTATTAGGATCAAAAATATATTTAAATAATTTTTTTAATGATGACATGTTAAAAAAAATAAAACAAATAAGGGAGAAAGTGACATGTGAATTAACTACATTTTATGATAATTGCCAAAGTTTTGAAAATGAGACCCTTAAAAGAAATTATAGAATAGAAGTGAAAAACATATGCTCTCATTTCTTGTGGTCGCTTGTTATACTCTTGTACTTACTATTATTTTTATTTTATTCGGGTCATCTGTTTTGAATGAATGATTTATAACCGGAATAGGAAGACTGTCCTCAAAATAGGATCATCCAATCTATGACAAGCTCAGTGTAGTGTCTATTTGCTTTGTCAGCACTAGAGAATTTGCTTGTCTATTTTAGCTATATATTGCTGTTAGGTTAATTTATGACAAACTCAGCTGTTTCTTCTTGCAATTGATAATGCATTAGTTCTTTGTTGATTGTTTTATTGGTTGTTTGCTGCCTATTTTATAACTAAGGACAAAAGTCGAGAAAGCTGGTTAACTCATTTAATTTGTTTCTCTATTGTAATTGTTCCATGATCCCATTGCTGCTTTGCTGCCTCATCATTTGTTTGATGCAACTTAGGGTCGTAATTTCTTCGTAGCATCTTGAAAAGTTTTTGAGTTGGTTCACTTTCATTTGATTTTAATGGGACGATATGCTTTGATGAGAAAATCACATAATTACATGCACATTTATAACAAATAATGAATGTATTAAAAATATCAATGTATTTGCGATTACTTAATTAACTTTGAACTCACTTTAGTGGAGTCAAATTCTCTTGGGAGAGCTTAGTAATTATACCTAATAGTTGATACTAATCTGTATAAGTTAATGATTTCAAATTTATATGCCAGGTACAGGGCTTATATCATGGACACAAACGAGGAGGAGAGAGTAAAAGTTTGAATAAAAATACTGATAACATTTAATTGATTAATCTCATTTAATGTCGTATGAATTTTCTTAGGACTCATAATGAGATTAAAGTTGTGCTAATTACAGGGAAAAACAGTAGAAGTTGGAAGAGCACATTTTGAGACAGACACCAAGGTTCACCATTTTGGATGCACCTGTCAGTATATGTATTGCTTGATTTTCCTCAGATCAGTTTTCTGTCTTGTAAATGCATATTCTTTAGAGTAATAAATTCAAAACTTTCAATAAGTATGAAATTTTCTATTTTAGAAATTCTATATTATTTCGAAATTTTTAAAATTCTTTTAAAAAATTTAAAATTATGTTTTAGATGTTTTAAATTAATTAAAAAGTTTGAAAAAAAAATTACTTGTGTTTTAGAATTTTTGAAAATATTAAAAAAAAAATTTACTAAAATTTATAATGTGTGAGGGAAAAGTAAAAAAAAAAAAATAACTTTTTATATATAATAAAAAAAGTTCAACTATAAAAATTATCAAAACAGATTGTTGGGTTTGGGCCTGATGGACGCAGTTGGTAAAAAAGCCCAAGACACACTTTCACCTTCTCGTTTGCCGGAACTGTCTATAGTTCAAACCTTCTCGTTTGCCGGAACTGTTTAGCAAAGTAAAACCTCTCTCTTTCTCTCTCTACAGCAACCAACTAACCATGGATGTTCTGATGCTGGAGGCTCCACCGTCATACGGTAGGTCAAGCAATTCCGACCCCGAAATCATCGACGCATTACCTTACATCGACGACGACTACAGTAATCCTAGGGTCAAGATCGAAGTCGACCGTCTCGTCGAGGAAGAGATGCGCCGCAGCTCCAAAAAACCCGCTGATTTCCTCAAAGATTTCCCTCCTCTTCCCACTTTCAATTTCGAGGTAACCTTTCTTTCTTCTTTTCTTTTCTTCACTATCGCATTGATAGGGTTTTTGTTTTCATTTTTGAGTATGTGTGAAATTACAGGACTACCCTATGATTGGTAGAGAGTATGAACGTGTAAGAGCTGGTAGGCCTCCAGTTTCACTTGACAGGTCAAGATATGAATTAGAAATTCCAGCAATGAATAAAAGGAACGATGAAACTGCTTGGAAACAAGCTCTTCAAAGAGCTCAACGACTACTTCAATATCAAACCATGAGGTGTGTTGTGTAACATTGCAGTGTTAAATTGTCTATCTGTGTGCTTTTATCATTTCACTCAACTTTCACTTGATATGATCCTAACAAGGAGACACTGACACATTGACACTGGTAATCATTTGAGAAAATGAATTAATTGAATGTAATCTATGTGTCGATGTGGTGTGGTATGAGTGTCAAACACCGACACATGTTGGACACATGACACACCTTCGATCGTAAGTGTTGGTGCTACAGAGTTCACATGACATTGTCCCTTATTTGATTAGTTTCTAACTTATTCAACTTATTAATTTGGAAAGAAAAAAAAGTTTATAGTTATTATTTTTATGAAGTCTTTATCATAAGCTTATTAAATAAGAGAATTTACGCGAAATTGAGATTATTATCGCAGAAACTATTGTTTGTAGGCAAAACTTCATCGGTGGTTCTTTAACTTAATATAATGTTTCAAATAGGTCATTTATTTACTTATTATCAAATGGTCATTTATCTTTCTAAATGTCAGCAACGTTGGACTTTGTAGTTTTGCTTTCAAAACCGTACTAAAATTACCTAATTTTGGTATTCGTTTGAAATGTAATTTGTCAATATATGTCTTTATTTTGGAATTGTTGTGCTATTTTGAGATTATAGGACCCCTAGTGCATTTTTGTCGTTGTTTATAAAACTCATACCTATTTTGAGATTATTTTGATGTTTCTTTTCCCAAAACTGCCTGTGAAGAAATTTATCTAAACTGGTTGTCAAATGAGGGAATTTGATATGATTATTTATGACTTGCTAATACTAAAAGTCAATTGTTGAGTTGATGTAGAGACACCACAAGCATGGAATGTATGGATGGTTTAAGCCACAGGTTTATAAAGGCATAGAAGTGGTGTAGTTGACGTCATATTCATCGGATTTTTAAATAGTGTTTTGATTGTCTTTGACCCTTTGTAGTGGGCATATTATGTTATCTCTACTCTTAGTTGGGTCTATCATGCAGCATGAAATGTTTCTAATAAACGTTTTAAGATTCAGATTATCAGAAAGTTGTTTACATTCGTTTAACCAGTTAATCTGCAGGATGGAAAATTTGGAGTTGTTGTTAAAATATGGTCCTGATGCCTGGAAGCAGCACAATCGACGATTGGAAGTATACTTGACAAGGTTTGTTAATTGAATTATTGTGGGTCAGATTAGGTTCTTTTGTTTGTTAATAAACTGATGAATTCTACATTTGTTTCCCATGTGGGTTCAATCTATTTTCTTGACTATCGGCATGTGCTTGTGCAAATTAACATTCTTACAGACCTGCCTTGGTTCTGTATGACTGACTCATACTTAGAATACTCTTCCTTTCTATGTTAAATCTCTTCCATAGGGCAAACAGCTTAAGCTTTTTCATTGAATTGGTTCTTGAAAGCAACTATGTGGATAAAGAATATCTTATAGTAAATATGATACATGAGGTCGACAGCCTCAGATGTGCTCGAGACATTTTCTCTTTAGTTTCTAATTAGCAGGTATTCAGATCTGACTTGGCTTTCCTCATAGTGGTATGATTACCAAAGGCTTTTTGGAGTTTTTCACTAAAGAAACTTTTACCAGATTCTGTAAATCTCTTGTTTAGAGCATTTCTTTGTTCAGTGCTTCACATAACTCACGACCTTGTACATCTAATGCTTGTGATATTATTCTCTAACAATAGTTAATATTAATTGTTCTAAGGGGAATATTTGTTTGATAAATGACTAATTTTAAGGGCTGTGTTTCATAGCTTTGTATCATTTTTCTTTCGTTCATTTTAATCGAGGAACTATTGTTCTGTTTTGTCACATATGTATCATTGTAACTTGAGAGGACAAAGTGACATCATTTTTGTGCACTGTGAGTTCTTTAGTTTGTATCCTATATATATTTATGTATGTTTGTGTGGTGTAGAGTTAATCTTCAATATTTGATATTACGTAGATGATTAAGATTTTGTCCAATCAAAACCATCAATGTAAGATTGAATGGTCAAATTTTGCTTTGTGCATCTCTTATGCTCTAACACACTTTCATCTTACATACGATAGAAATAGATCAAAACGATGTTGCTTAAGCTCTGTAACTCCTATTCCTTTTCTGCACAGTTCACTTTATGTATGGCATTGGTTATAGTTGTGTCATCTATTTTCAGAATGCAAAAATTAGCTCAGGAACAAAATGAAAAGATTGAAAAAGTAAATCGTGAAAGGAAATATCATCAGGTGAATATGAATTCCCTGTCCTCCCTTGTCTCTGTTATTTGTTAAAATCTTTTTCAAGTTTACTTAAAATAACTTTTTAACTGTTTCAGCAAAATACTGCCTATGAGCTTAATGCTTTGTCCATGCAATGGAATGAGCTCTGTCAGAAAAATATAGACATCAGTGCTGCGTGTGATTCCGTCGAAACTCGCTTAAATGAACTGAGAAGAGAAGCTGCAGAAAGGTGAGTCAGCTGTGTGTAAATTTTGTTTTTCTTGGCTGATTTCATCTAGTTTTGGTGTTAAATTAGTTTTTCTCCTTTTTTTCCCAGAGGCTGGAACTTGGATGCTATCACTGAAAATGGCCAATTGAATCATTCCGAATCATGAGATTCTTATGTTTTATCTTGTTTTGTACCCTTAATTTTGACTTTAACTCCTATTGTACCTAAAAATATTAAATAATATTTAGTTTGTTATATCATGAAAATGCTTCCATTTGTCCACCGAAAAGATATACATGACAACATATTAGAGTAAATAGGTTGAAAGAAAAAAGCGACTTGGTGATTTTGGTTTATTTATTTACCATTCATTCATATATTTTTTTATATGATTTTGGTTTATTTATTAAAATAACATTTGGATCGTGAAAATTTATTTCTTGGTTTGTTACGTGTCGATATTTTTGAATAACCAAATTCATTCATTAACTTTTTCTTTAAATGTACTACAAACAAGCCTTATATAGGGCATTAGCCAAGGGTGGATGCTTTTTCTGCTCTATAATTCTCGGCAATTTTTCGAATTCTATGATTCAGTTTTGAAAAAATTCAATTTAGTAGTGAAAAAATGTGATTAATAATCAGATAATATCTTTTACACATTTTAAATAAATATTAGAAGATGAATAAAAAAACCACTTCAGCCAAGAGGCATAAAAGGCAAGAAATAATAAGACCCAAGTAGGAATATATGAACAAATAATTATTAAAATCTAATTATTTTGAAAGAATATTCTAAAATAAAAGTCATTTCATTTGTAATTTCTTTTTCTCCTTTCTTGTTTTATATGTTTGGTCCTGTTGGTGTTGATATAGAAATCTCACTGTAACATTATTTTTTATATACATCTCGCTATAACATGATCTTTTAAGCAACATGACAATAACCATTTGCAAATTCTTAAAGACGTAAACTCTTCTCTTGAATTTTGATCAGAGTTTTACTATACTTTTCAATAGTGGTGGTTTTTGTTTTGTTTAGAACTTGTATGATGATTTTCACTCACTATTTTCGATTTTGTATGAGTTGTAGTTTGTTTTTTTACTGTGTTTTGTGGTTCTTTGTGCTGATATTAATGTTTATTAATTATATTGTTTTTGCCTTGGTTTTTTTATAAAAAAATTAGTATATATGAAAATAATTTAATTTTGTTTTATGTTATATAATTAACTCGTACTAACGGGAGTTAAGTCTAATAGAAGGAGTTGGGTTCCTGTAGAAGCTAACTTTGTATTTTTTTTATTGGTGGACAATATGGTTGGAATTGTCATCACGTGACCCATAGGGCTCATGCCCTATGCTCAGAACACTGCAATTCTGATTTGATGAAATATTATGCAATTGAGTAATGTAAGAATAGAGGCGCACCTAAGAGGGGGGGTAGGGGAATTGGGTGTTTAGAAATTTTCTTATTTTTAGAGATTTAGTGATTGATTTTTCTGATTTAAGATTGTATATGACAAGGATAAATTGCACAAAAATAATGAACACAATGATATTATTCTGGTTCCCCTTATGACCAAGGGTATATCCAGCCCTCTTGCACATCACAAGAGATTTTTCCACTATTGTTAGAAAATGTACAAATCCTACCATAGGATATCTGCTACAAACTTCTAACACACTTTTTAAGATAGCACACCACTATCTTAGATTGCAATACTTAAAGAAAGTATACTACTTTGAATAAATTCAAATGATCTTTTTAACAAATGTTATTGACTAATAAACTGAGTATAATAGTTGTACAATGATATCAATCCAATATTATTTCAAGTATACTAGAGAACTTTTCTCAATGATGTGAAAATGTAATGTAAGTACTTGAAATATGAAAAATAACTTTGATAATATTTCAGAAAATTGTTCAAGGTTTTGTAGTAGAATTGATTATTTTTAAACTGAAGTTATGGGGTATTTATACTCCATAAACATCACTTCAGATCAGTGGTCATCGTTCATAGAGGTTTGATGAAGAAATGCAAAGATTTGGAATCATTTCAGAACTGAAAAATTGCATTGTTTCTAGTTGTATTTGACTACAACTTGTGTGTAGTCGAATACACCTCCTTTTAACGTTCAATTTTATTTGAATTTTGAAGCTTGTATTCGAATACACATTCTTGTATTCGAATACAAATGTTTGAATTTGGCCACTGGCTTAATTTTGTATTCGGCTACACCAAGTTATAGTCGAATACAAATGTGCAGGTTTTGCTACTGACTTAGCATTTGTATTCGAATACACTGTCTCGTATTCAAATACATATGTTCAGTTTTAGCTACTAACTTAGCATCCGTATTCGGCTACATCATGTTGTATTCGAATACAACATTGTATTTTGCCAAAAATATTATTTTCAAACATTATTTATATATTTTGACACTTTGAAAATTCTTTTGATGCATATGCTAAAAAGAAAGGTTCTCATGTGCATCTGAAATATAAACATATTAGATTATATCATGTACCTTTACATTATATATCTTCTAATTTGTGTGAACATGGTTGACTTTGATTATTTGACTTCTTTTTTATCTTTGTAACTTTGAACTCATTCCTTGGTCTTTGTCTTCATCAAAAACATGTGTTTTACATTCTCCCCCTTTTTTATTACAACAAAACTCATTGTTTGGAGAGACTTTAACATGTTTTAAAGTTTTAGAATTTCTCCCCCGGAATTCATGTGTACTCCCCCGTTGATCTTGAGTTCATGCCATCATATTGTAAAATTTTGAAGACCTACAAAAGGTTTTAACAACAACAAATACCAAATTTTCTCTCCCTTTTGACATGATCAAAAAACAGGAAAAATATAGAAAAATATAATTCAAGCATACAATTAGGAATATAGTGAAAGCATCACACAAGATATAACAAAAGAACATCACATAAGGAAAACAGAATCATGTTCAAATAGTACATAGTTCATCACAATAGAAAAACCTAGGCAAAGAGTTTTAACACTAACAACACAAAACATTACACAAACAAACTACAACAAATACATTCCTAGTATCGTTCTACATGTCATCATCCGGTGGGAGGCGAAGGTGATCGATTTTGATAGAAAGCCCATTGAGTTCATGCAATAAGGTATCATGGTTGTGAGCAATTGTGGTTTCCATGGTTTGAAAGCGTGTGTTGATTGAGGTGTTCATGTTATGAAATTGGGTAGTGGTGAATGTTTGCAAAGAGTTTAGTTTGTTGATGACCATGCGGTTAAAAACATGATCATCATCAGATGTTGTTGCTTCTGCATCTTCTTCCTCTTGGGCAGCAGTAGAGAATTGGCCAATATCACCTATGTGAACATTTGCCTGAAGTTGTTCATTCCACATGATTTTCATACATGGAAGCACACTTAAATCAAGTAGATTATCCTTGGATGCTTTATACATGACTTCGCCAGAAAAATTCACTTTAAAGTGATCCAAAATTCTAATGACTTCCTTAGCATAAGGTAAACCAATAACATCCTTGGAAGCAAATAAGACTGAGCAGACAAAATATGACCAATTGAGTGAATATCCGTCAGGCATGTAATACATAATCTGAAGTTCAAATTCAAATATCTAAGAGTAATTTCCAGCCTTAGGAACCAGAATATAACCCTGAAAGTAATGCAAGAGTCTATAGTCAACGGTGAAATTTCCAACTTCATACCGTTGTCGACCAAATTTTGAACCAGCCTGTGATCTCTTTCGTTCCATGGTGTCCTTGTCAAACCGATACAACGAGACATAAGCATCATATTTGGTGATGTTTTCCGTTTCACATAAATTTTTTGACCTAAATTTCTCACCCTCAAATGGAAGTTGCAATATTTCACCAATAGTTGGATGTCTAATTCAACGATTTTGCCTTTAACGTGAGATATTAACTGAGACCCTTCTTTCTTAGATTACAGTAAAATACCCCAACTAAGTCAGGATAAATAGGACCGTTATAGCCAATGAATTCCTCTAAATGTTGTGCCCTAAGTATTGCTGAAGCAGAATACATAGCAGCACGAAGTTGTTGTGAACATATTCTATGGCTCAAACGACAATTATATGACTATGGACTTGATCTCGGATGCATCCCACTAAGATGTGACAATACAAGTGCAATCAACATCTCAAAGAATCCAATCATACATTCTCGAACTAAACACATTGATATATGTCATCATTTTCTGCGAGATCATGTGCTCAAAGGCAATGTTGAAGTAACATTGCACAATCAACTAGATGATATTTTCACAAAGCCACTGTCTAAAGACTCATTCTACAAGATACGAAGAGAACTTGGCATTTTAGATGAAAATGATCTCTAATACAAGGAATTGTCATCACGTGACCCATAGGGCTCATGCCCTATGCTCAGAACACTGCAATTCTAATTTGATGAAATATTATGCAATTGAGTAATATTTAATACAGATTTTCTGGTCAATGCATTAATCACAAGTTCAAAACCTATTTTGATGAATGAATAAGCCTTAAATTTCCACCAAAGTTTGTTGAAGGAAGCGCGTGAATGGGATGAGAATTGAAGAGTTGCAAAAGTTGTTTTGTTTTGATGATTTCTGGCACTTGGGTTTGGCCTTTGGTAACTACAATCTAACTAAAGTTTGCAACTTTCTCTATCAATCTATTATATATATTTAAAACAGACCCCTGAATGCCACGTCACCCCCGAATGCTACCTCATTCTATTTCATCCACCTATACAAATATTTTTCACATCATCCAAAAAGCTGATGTGGACCTCTCCTCCTTTTTCCTCTCTCAATCATGCTCTCAATGTCTAATCTTCTTTAATCCTCCTCCTTTACCAAATTCTTTAATCTCTTTAATTCATATTTCTCATCTTCCTTCCACAATTTCTTTAATACCTCCAAAATTTATTTGATAATATTATATTATAATAAATTTATAAATTATAAAATTATTTTACAATTATTTATAATAAATTTATAATTTATTATAAGATAACTATATTTATAATATATAAAATATTACTTATAAAACTTATAAAATTATAAAATTATTTTACAATTATTTATAATAAGTTTATATTTATAAATTATTTTACAATTTGATAATAATTTATAATTTATATTACTATCAAATTATTTTATAAGTTATTTTATAATAAATTTATAAATTATTGTGATAAACATGATTTTCTCTCATTTTAATTTTTCTAATCATATTCAACTATTACAAATCAATAAAGTAATATTATAAGATAACTATATTTATAATACATAAAATATTACTTATAAAACTTATAAAAT
>JBBPBR010000004.1:50094895-50112427 GCA_037974775.1 Cicer pinnatifidum
TTAATTCATCTATTTTTTTAAAATTCTAAATTTTTGTGAGAAAAACTCTTATAATGTTATAAACATGCATGAAAAAAAAAATCAAAAATTGAAATGATAAATATGAGTTGACTAAAAAATATAGATAAAAAACAAAACTCATAATTTTTTTGGAGACTAGAGATGAAGAATATTTTGTAAGGACTAGCAAAAAATTTAAAATTTCATAGGTACTAAAACTTGTTTAATCTTTTTTTTATATGAATAAAAACTGTTTTTTTATTAAAAAATATATTTTCCAATAACTGTAATAATATTTTATTAAAATAATAAATGTAATTAATTGAATTGTATTAAATAAAATATGTAATTAATTGGATTTTAAGAAGAAGTTGAATGAATTAAATCTTTCTATATGAATGAATTATCCAATTGTCACTCACTAATAATAAATAATAAAATAATAAAATAATAAGCAAAAAGAAAAAAGTCCGACCTGCCGGATTCGAACCAGCGACCTAAGGATGGCTATCTGGAAATTATCCAACTACAGTCCTCCGCTCTACCAACTGAGCTAAGGTCGGTTCCATGTTTGTTAATTAAACAATTACAAGTAATTAATTGTGTTTTGGTGAAATTAACTATGGACTTTTGTTTGCTTTTGTCATGTGTTAGATTTTTAAATTGTGGAGTCTTTGGGTATTGTTCTGCTCTGGCTATTATGGTGCTCTGCAAAAGTTTTGTAGTTTTTCACCGTAGCTTTATTAGTTTTTTCAGAAATAATTTTTTCTACCATGTCATATCAATGAACTAATCTTCATTAAAAGTTAAAACCCTTCACTAACAGTACACTTCACCATTTACTATAAAAATGGATTTTACTAATTCTCACACAACGCGACAACTTGTTAATCCAGTTTAAATAAATGGTTTATTATATTTAGTGCCTCAATTATAAATAATAGTAACAAATTACACATAGATTAAGAATAATGATTATTTTCATTTAACTTTTTGATTTAATTAAATACTAATTATATTTCCTAAATTACATATGTTTTTCATTTAATTTTTGTACGAAAACTTAATGTACTGAATAATATTTTAAGAATAATAATATTAAACAGAGTAAAGTTAGTTCAATTTTGCTTAAACTTTGGTCCACCAAATATATTGTATTTTTACTTGCATTTGAGTTTAGAGTAGTAACACTTGAGTAATAACTAATAAATTGTTTAAAATATTGAATTGTTTTGAATAACTTAAATTCAAATATTAGGTTGAACAATCTTAATCACACTTCGCTTTCACCTCTCAATCGAATTTAGGTTTGTCAGAAATTTTTTCACAAGCACTGAATAGTTAAAAAAAAAAATATATAAAATAAACAATATACTGAACCCATCATAAGTTTGCAATTGCATTACATCCCAATTTATTGATATGAAAACTCAGGCACACTGCAATGGTGATTACTCTGTTTTTGTGTTCTGTGGTGACAACGAGATCAATTTGTTTCAATTATCTCACAAACCAGTGAGCGCGGAATCACGATTGAAGACATTATTGACACAGTTTTGCTTTAATTGGAACACTATTTTTCAAAAGATGTTTTATTTTATTTTAAATAATTCTCAACATGTTACTTGGCCACAAAGTGATGTTAATTGGAACACTATTTCTTCAATTTGCCTAAACATGTTTTAAAATAAATTACGTGTTTTTTTTTTAACTTAATTTTATTGCTCAATTATTGGAATTATAATTCTATAAAATCAACCATGTATAAAACTATATATTTGTGGGAAGACATTATTGTCTTACTATAAAATAGAATCACTAGATGAGTCTCGTATATCTTAGTCTGCAGAAAATTTCAAATCTGCAGCATAGAATTGGTATTAACATTGCCGAGTAATTTACAATATGCATTAAGTTTGACGAGGATTTCTAAACTATGAAGCCCCAGAAACAACATGCTACTGCCATAATTATACATGGTTTAATCAGCATGCATCTGCATAGTCGAGCAAGTCCCCTCGCAGCTAAACTTTGATACATTTTAGTGTCTAAATATGAAACCGATATTCCATTTCTAGAATTACCATTGGTTAAATATTTTCCAGTGATTCATTGCAGGGAAATACACCACAGCCAAAATATATAGAAAAGGAAACTGTTATCATACAGGGAAAATTTTATAAACACTTTCAAGCCTTGATCACAATGATTTTAGATGATAACTTCAACTGCTCACAACCAAATTAATCTACAAGATATTATAATGCTGCATGCGACAATATTGTTTAGACACTTTTTTACCCAGAAGATGGGACAATTTACTAATAAGCTTACAATTCCAGTAGGTCCTGCTCATTTTCCAAATCCCATAAAACAATTCTTCCATCCAACCCTGTAGTTTCAAGGAGTATCATTAGCCAAAAGTGGCAAAATCAAGCACAAAAAATAAGATAATTTCAGATAAGCATCTTCCTTAGACTAACCTGATGTGCTAAAACGCCTTGTCAATATTCCATGCTGCCCAAGAGGAATGATAGAACTACAATCCCAAAAACACATCAGTCATTAACAGTTTATATATGGACATAAGTTTTCCTGATTCATTCATTGTGATGTGGGTTGGTGGATGTCAAATAAAATGAACAAAAGGGAAAAAGAGCAACCACATTGTACAATTTAAAAAAATAAGCTTTTACTAAAAACATATATAATGTAACCAACTATGGTTGGAAAAAGTACGAGATCTAAAGGGAGATATATACTTTATACAGTTATCATGAACTGCTCCACGTGTTTTTGAAGTTTCAACAGCATCGTTGCTTGCACCATGCTTGGATTGGCCATAAAACTTCCCAAATGCTTCAGAGAACTGGTTAAAGACAGAATTTGGTAAAAGGGATAAAGAGAGTAAACCTCAAGTTAACAACATAAAGAGATATATGATATGCATAGCAGAAATGGCTATAACTAATAACAACTTATAAACTAAGATTTGGATCTAGTTTCCATGTCAAAATCATATGACAATAAGAATTTAATTACTATGCATTGACATTGTGAAAAAAATTTACACAAACATTTAAGTATATGTCACCGTGTATTGTGTAGTTATTTTAGGAAATAACAACATGGCATGACACTACGGAAAAATATGAATGACATGGGTAAAACATTTTTACATTAAAAGTACAAAATTATTAAACTCTTACAATAAATATGAACTTCAAATACTAACAAAAGCAAGACATCAAACAAAGTAAAATAAAGACACAGATTAAAGAAAGTCTACTCAAATAGTTAGCCAGGCAAGGCAACACGTGATATTCCTCCATATTCTCTCCTATTCTAAGTCTATTTAAATAGTAAGAGGATCAGGAATTCTGTCTATATATAGTCTCTTGTCACAACTTCATTTTTCCCACGTTAAACATTCATAAGATTAATGAAATTGATTTCCAACCGGAGATCTGAGTGTCTCATAGCTGTATATTGGAGAGTCCTTTAAAATGTAGATACCTGTGAACCATATGTTGATCCTGATGATACTGTCTTCCGCTCCCCAAGATATCTGATAAAACCCCTACAGGAAAAAACACATCAAAAGAGAAGGAAAATGATTACAGATGAGAAACCATGATAATGTTTATTTCTATGAAAGATTACAATCAGTTGGCCCAGCCGCATTGATTGGGCATCCAACCTTAGAAACACAAATATCTGAATTTTCACATACCAAACTCCTCTTTCATCTGCAGCGAAAACCATTGGATTACAATCAAATCCCACACCTATTACTGTTTTCTCAGAAACAAATAATACCTGAAACCAAGTCATACAGTGATCCACCAGTTCCAGAAAATCAGTAAATTATTCGCAAAGAAGATCATAAGAAACTAAATGGTTAGAAAGAGTGGATGCTGACCCACATCACGGAGAGGCAAATCACGGAACACAACATTCTGGGCCAATGGAGAAGGACCAACATCATCAACAAAATATATCATAGAATTGTGACCTGTATAATAGCAACAAATACAGTTAATCACAAGAAAAACCTCAAACAGACCAAACAAGATGCAATGTTTCCAAAAGTTGCTACGTTTTTTTCAGAAATCTGACCCCAAGTTTTTGTTTACAAAGAATATAAATGAATAAAATTGTGCACCATGAAAGCCGAATAGTACCAATACATTTTTACCTTTAATATTACTCTTATAATAAACATATAGATGACAACTAAACCTCAATGGAAACTAACATTACGCAAACATGAACTGTTGACTTAAGATAGTAGAAAATAAATAAAAGAGACATATAGCTGGAACCCATAGTTTCAGCTAAATAAAACTAGCCAGAGGAGATAATTTTCTTACCTACATAAGCTAGAGTGTTGCCACTTGGTGACCACTTGACTCCGAATGTCCAAGACGACGAGAGATCAAGCTGAACAATCAACTGTTGTACAAAAGAAAAAAAAATACTATATAAGCAGAAGCTACTAAAATCCAACAAGTATTTCAATATCCTTTTTCACTTTTCTTTCATTTGGAAGATGGAACAACATAATTTGTTGATAAGAAAACTGAATAGAAATCATTATTCAGTTAGTTATAATAATTTTATACAAAGCAATTCTTTCATAAGCAAGAGTTGAAGAAATTGGAGGAGTTAAAAAACCAGGGTTCAAACCCTGGTGAAGGAGAAAATACTAACATAAAAACATATATACTAACATTTGCGTAATAAAAAATTTTAATTCAGCAACCATAAAATATATTGATCTGGAAACCAAAACATAAATAAAGAGACCTTATTTTATTTTTAGCGTCAACTTCCCAGCAACAACAGGTAAATAATATAACCAAAGGATATATAACGTACTTCACAAGCAATGAGTTGACTATAAAATGCATAAAAATTTATTATACATGAAGATTGGTCATATTTGTATATTAGTAATTAGTAATATTGTTTGCTTCCTATTTAAAGTTTAAAACATGAAAAAATAATTTCTTCACATAAACCTTCTATATAGTGGGGTTATCTTATACACCTTGAAAAATATGTACTCAAGTGTAGAAACAATATCAAGAATTCATATGAGGATATGAGTTAAAATTGAACCTCTCCAAATTTCAAATCAGATGAAGTACCCTTCTTTGAATCCCTGTGCCAATTCGACATGCAAACCTCAATAACATAACATTATCTTAAAAATGAAGAGAGCAAGTCAACCACGTTCAGAGTTGCTATTATCATACTTTGCATCTACGCCTTTTATAAAGGTGGAAAATACTCGGCATTTCCCATCTGTGGATGTTGTCGCAAGAAGAATCTGCATTAAAAAAAATTAAAACAATGTGGCGAAAAGTTTTTTATACATCATCAAACAAATATATTTTAAAGAAACTATACTACCTTTGTCCCTATTTATAAGCAAATTTAACATTTTTCGCATATATTAAGAAAATAAGGTAGTATATTTTATGTGTCAATTTCATATATAAGTGTTTGTATGTATATATGTTTAATTTTGGCTTGTCATTTTCTAAGACACTTAGTAGTATATTTAAGGGTATAGTTGGAAAAAAATAATAAATGTATCTAGTAATTCGAAATGGGGCTATATTTATATTTAGGGACAAAGGTTAGTAGCATGTAACATTTGATCCTGAAACTAAAATAATTGAACAGACCAAACATTGTCAAGCAAAAAAAGAAAATTAAGAAATAAAGATTCCATTCTAAAATAATGAGCATATATTAAAAGTTATTCTAAAATATCGAGGGTAGAGAGAAATCACAATAAAACCTAACTCCAGGTACTGAAACATTCATTCTTTACTATCGATAAAGAAATTTTACTCTTTTGTCTCACAATAAGTGTCACTTTTACTCATTGCACACATATTAAAAATTAAGAAATGATAATAAATAAAAGAAAGAGAATAATAATTTTACCAAATTATCCATATTAACAATTGGTATGTTTCTCACTATCATAAACGCAAAGTGAAATACAATGCTTTGGAAATAGTGTACATAGTATTAATTAGAGGGTACAATTAGGAAAAAATAATTTATGTTACATAGAAAATTGAAAATGACATTCATTTTGAGACAATTATTTTTTTTGCTTAAGTGATTCTCATTGTGACACGGTGGGAGTATCAATCATTGCAGATGATTTTCAACACACCAAGCAAGTGCATCCTATGAGCTGACATAATATATGAAACAAGCTACTCCAGGAAACAAGAAAGAAACACTCTGAATCTATAGAAAAATTATATATAAATGAGTTAGAATACTAACATTATTGGGATGCCATGACACACTTGTCACTGAAGAATCATGTCTTTTCCTGATAAGTTTGCTAACCCACCTGCAGAGGTAATACAAATTAATAAAACAAACAATTAAATAAAAGCCAATGAGTTATTTTGAAGTTTTAAATTTGTATTCTATTTATATCAACTAGAGGTGTCTATGGGTTAAGTTGAGTAAAGGATATTTTGGACCCAATCTGCTCATCAAAGCAGTAAATTGGGCTGGTCCAAGATAGGTTAATATGTTTTCATCTACTTAGTCCAACCCAACCCACTCAACAGGTTGGGTACAATTGAATCCATGGATCTGCCATAACTCATAAAGAAAAAGAAAATTTTCACATGCTAAAATAATGTCTGAGATATGTAATGGAAAATTAACTACACATAACAAGTCTTAACTAAAATCAACATAAATCTCAAATGATCTAAATTGTAGCATAACAAATCTTGAAAAAACACAAGTTTCAAATGAACAAATGACTAAAGTGAAAAGCCACAAACAATTAATGACATAACTCATAAGCCAATTGACATCAATGTCAACAAAGAAAGCATATGTATTGCTATAATGATTGACGCTATTGTTAATATTTTCAAAGTATCTGGTCATCCAAATGATCCACCAGTTTCTCATTACAATGGTTCATCAGATTCTTCATCAATCTCTCATCTCTATTTTCTTCGGCCATATTCTTAACATGATCAAAATGCCGATACTTAAACTTGATAAAAAATAGTAACATTGTATAAGAAAATTATATTTTGATTTTCCTTAAATCTGATAAAACCATTTTTTTGATAGTGTAGGAAAAGGTCCTCAATGTTGAATTCTAGCCACTTAGTTTATTTTTTTCTGAAAAACAATTACTTTTGTCTGCTATAACTCATGAACTTGAATGGTTGAGTATTATCAAGGTCAACATTTAGGAGCATGCTAACAGCTATCCCACTAATAAAAGATTAGTTTAGCTGGCATTAGATGTCTTGCAAACAAATACAAATTACCCTACATATATTAGATTATTTGAACGATATACTTCTGTATAAATGACACTCTTCAATATAGTCAAGACTCCAACTATGATCAAAGGAAGATTTATGGTGGATCCAGAGTGCATACACAAAAATTACGCACAACCATCATATTGTAAGGATGGAAATAAACTTGGGGAATAAAGTGCAAGGAAATGCTGACAGACCAGTTGTTTTCCTGCTCATAATAGCATATACAAACAGTTTTGGCTCCACTTCCCACTGCAAACTTGTTTTCTATCAAAACAGAATTCAGCAATGCATTAGAACAATACAAAATCTTAAGGTAATAATAATAATAACAAGGCTAAAATGCACTTTTGACCAAATCTGGCGATTTTGCACCTATAGTTTAAAAATTGCAATTTCAGGCCATTTGCAACTTGGGGGGTCAAAAGTGCAAAAGTGGCCTAGTAGAGGATCAAATCCCCCAATATTTACATTACAGTTACAACAAAGACTTAAAAGACTTTGGCTAGAAAAAAAATGATCCAAATATAAAATTGCAACAGACGAGCATGATAAGGCTTAACTAGAGTTCGCTTATGGTAGCCTCATAGCCATTGTTACCCCTCCAACACATCTACTAAGTGCTTATGGTAGCCTCATAGCCATTGTTACACCTTCCAACACATCCACTAAGTGCTATCCAAGATGGAAACGGTGGGGAAATAACCAAAGATTACACTCTTAAGCATTTGCTTTGAATTCTTAGATGACTTGGACACCATATATATGTTAATTTAATTCTAGAAGGCAGGCACAAATCATAACTTTCAGAATACTTATTTGCCCAATGTAAAGAGAAGTGAAGAGGAACTAGGGCATGGCAACATGCTTCATACCTTTTGGACTCCATTGAACACAAAGAGCAGCACGGTTTAGCCTAAGGATGACAAGAGTTGGCACCCATTCTGATCCTTCAAGGTTCCAGACATATCTAGCAAGAACACATGGTTTGTATTGAATTTTTTTAATTTGTAATCAATAATGTATAAAGGAGAAATTGGAAAAAGTCACCCAGACTAAGGGTGAAAAGTTCAATGTTCGAAACCACACAAGCACTCACGAATTGCGATCATGGGATGCAGTAACTATTCTATTTGATCTTGCACTCCAGTCTATCCCAGAAATTACCTGGTCATGCTGTAAAGAAAAAATAAGCAAAGAAATTGCTTAGAAAGTATCATAAAATCTTCAACCAAAATAGTTGTTCCATTTTAAACAAAAATACATCAAGAAAAAAAAAATGATAATATTAGCATCAATGCTGTCAAAAGCACAATTAGACAATCCAATGAGTTTCTAACTAGCTTAGAAACTATCATAAAATCTCCAACCAAATTAGCTGTTTCATCATCGTTATAAATACAAATGCATCAGGGAAAAATCAATCATGATAATATTGGCATTAAGGTTGTCAAAATCCCAGTTGGAATTCAATGAGTTTCATACTGCCTTCCATTCCCATTCACTCAGATCACATAGTATGGTGGCATTGAAGATGGATCACTGAGGAAGCATGTAAAAATGCAAGAATTTATAAACTTTCATGAGTCAGGAATCTGCAGTGTTAATGGGTTGAGCTGGGCAACCCACAACACACAATTTAAGGGGTATAATCATTTGCAATCCATGAATTCCCGGGAATATGATTTCTAGACTTGAAACAAACACCCCCTTAGTAGTGATTTAAAGATTATTTTCTTTTATATGTTATTTTATGTGCATTTATGCACATATTTAGATATTATTTGTATTTGAGGCAGGATTTATGATTCATGTTATGATAACACAATTTAGCATTTCTTCCTTTTTTCTAATCCTAGGCAGGATCTTGATTTTGATAACCTTGGTTTGCAGGCCTTGTAAATCTGTAATCTATAAAATGTGAGTATGAGTTCACTTTATCATTTCTTTCCCAAAATATTTTTTATCAAAGACAAGCAAAATGGAAGTCTATTCAACATGTAATATACAACTTATAGTGTAAATAGAAATCTATCTAACTGCTAAAAAATGAGAGCATATCAGACTGGCCCATTCTTAGTCATGAGGCTCATGAGACACGAGTTTGTTTTTGAGTAACGGAGATTAGATAAAACTAAAAAGGACTCAAATTCCTACTTTCTTTAGCAAACATCTGGACAGCAAACCCTTTGTTTGGTGAAAAACTCAGCACAAAGCAGCATAGAAAGTCATTCAATGAAATATAAAAGATCAAGCAGCAAGCAGAAGAGGTTGAAATTTACAAGTCTAGGAAAACTAGGAAAAAGTGGATCCTACAATTCAAAGAAACTTTGAATTGAGGAATGGTGTACTGCCGAACATAATAATAATTAAAGGAAAGGGAAATCACCGATAAATGTCTTGATCTTTACATAACAATACTAACAATCAATAACAACTATGGAGCTTAGAACATTAAAGAAAATTTGAATAGGGGAATTCTGAGCAGTAAGAAGATAAAGTTTAATAAAGGACGCCAAATCTTCTCATAATTTTTTGGTGATCCTAGAAGGATTAGGAATTGCAAAAACTAAAAACTAAGCATACCAAAGACAAGCAAGCATGAGGAAGTATATGACTAATAGCCCTCTTTACAGCATGTGGTTGAGTACTACATGAATTCATGGCCAAAAAATGAAGTGCCGGAAGACTTGAAAATAGTTCATAGAACAGTATGGGATACACTAAGAAGATAGACTTGAAATGTTTGCATCCATTTACTGCCTATCTATGATGCATAGTTAGGGGTACAATACCTGTACCAGATACGGGTATGGGATACGGCAATTCAAATAAATTAAGGTATAGAGGACGTCAATAAAAAACATAATAGTTTTCTATATAATGTAAATAAGAGGGCTAAATTGTTAAATCACTATACGAAATCACAATAAAAGTTTAAAAAGTCAAAAATCGAGTTCGGTTACACCAAAAAAGAAACTCAAATTCACAAATAATATTATATTAGTATATGAGAAAGTCACAAATTTCACTTGCAACAAAATAACAAAGAAAAAGGGAGTAGCCACGAGTCTCGTACACGTACTGGTACGGGTACGAGTACTTCATTATTTTACAAGTACCCATGTTTCAGAGCAGCCCATCCAAGCACTTCTAAGGCTCATGATTAACTTATAAGCGTCTAAAATATCACTTTCAATCGCGCCTAACTTGCTCACATCAACAAGATATAAAAGAAGACAGAATTAATTACTATTTTGAGAAAGAGAAAGAATACTAGCAGCATACCTTTTCAAGAACATGCACCTTTTCCCATTTGTCTTCAACCAATCTATAGATGTGAACTTCATTATTGTTTGGACAAAACGCAACCACTACAAAAGGAGGTAACTATATTATCATATTTGAAGAATAAAGAATTCATAAGAGATGTGGTAATATAGCTTTAAGATGACCAAAAACTGGTTTGCTATAGTAAGACTCAAACTGTATTTGTGAACTAAGCAGTTACTATGATATATAAAATGTTCAAATATTATAACATTATATTCATTTAACAGAAAAAGATGAGGATAATGATAAATAAAAAATAAAAAATGAAATGTCTTCAATTTGGTCCAAAAGCAACAACTTGAAATAAATATTAACACATGATCAATAAGCAATTAAATATCATAAAATATTCAACCTATCATTTTCCTAATTGGGACGAAAATTACAACGACAGCATATATTGATTACACATTTCATGAATCAGATTTGGTTTAGTCCAAAAACAAAAGTTGATATACAAGAGAAACACCACCTAGGTTCACTTTTGACAAGTTTCCAATAACTGTTTGCCATTTTTAAAGGGGAAAAACATGTGGTGTTAAGAAAATATTAGGGATACATAACAATAAATAAAATCACATAATTAATGCAGGCATTTATTCTTCTCGGCTAATTATATTATTTGGATTTTGGATGTATTTGGATGGAGGAGATTGCAGTAGAAGGGAAGAGTAAGCTCCCCTTATTTGATAACTTTATGAAATAAGGGAACAAAAAGAGGGATTATCCAAAACTACGCCTTTACGAACATTTTAAGTCCATCCAAAATGGAGATTTCAAACATCCAAACAAAGGGAAGGAAACTTATTGCTGAACCTTCCAATTTCCCCATAATTACAAAATATGCAATACTTTACCATTTGGGAACGGGCATTTGGCACGAAAAATTACTTGTGAAATATATGGTATGCGGATGTTATACTTATGTAGTCTAGTAATATATACTAGCGTTGTTAATTGTGGATCGCATAAATAATGGTTTGATCAAATTCTACTATGCTTCAGTGCTATAGCGCCACTTTGACAAAACACTTTGTACTAAATAGCATATTGTGGAACAATAGCAATTTGTTCAACTTTCACTTTGCTATAGCAATATAGCCGCTATGTGACAACATTGATATTTACACACATTTTTCAAATTTTAAAGTAGCATTAACAATTATGAGTAAATACTAATTAATCTCTTTTTCTATTTTTATGTGCTCTCATTACATTACATCTCTGACAAATTAAATCTTTTAACTTTTTCTACTCTGGCTTGCGGCTATACACAAAAGCTGTAGAGTCAGAAAGCAAGGCCTTTTCTCCTCCCCTGTCTTCAATGGGAGAAAGAGCACCATGAATAGGTACCCAAATTAAAAGTGAGGTTGAGCTAATTCAGTAGCTATGTTCTTCCCTCCCCTTTTCATCCAAACATTTCCCAATGCACATTACATGTATGAATTATTAGCCTACACACTGCTTCACATCAGGACCACAACTTCTAGCCCTTTCTCTCACTCATGTTCTTCAACACATCCTAGATTCCCATTAACAATTATCTAGTGTGTGTCTGGAAGAGCTTATATGAACTTATCTAATATAAACACCTATGTAAGTGTTTGGAAAAACTTATAAACATACCTTATGATATGTCCATAACCTATTTTCATTTAACTTTCATAAACTACCCAAGATAGTTAATATTAACGGCTTACACAGAGCTTACAGAAAGTTCACTCTATAAGTTCTTTGATTGTAGAAATAGCTTATACAATAAGCACTTAATCAAGCAGTTTAACCAAACACCCTCCAAACATTAAACAATAATGACTTCTAAATTCCCCCTTAAACAATAAGATTCTCCTAACATTAAAAAGAAACAAATTCACTTAGGGTCTATTTGGGAGGGAGATTTTGGAGAGGAGGGGAGGACTTATTTTACTTTTCAAAATTATGCAAGCTATAAAATGTTTCTAAGAATGATTGAAGTGTAACTGAAATGTTATGTTATATGATTACATATCATGTTATTCTTTTAATTTTAAAAAAAATTCCAAATATATATTAAAATATAGACTTTGCGTCTCTAAACTCCCCCTTCAAAAATCCTCCTCCCAAACATATCACTAGGGAACAACTCTACTTACCCCACATTTCTACAACAACTACACATGATTTCAAAAGTGTACTTGCGGACAGGTTTTTTGTCTAGAAGTGCACATCCGGATGGCCTGAAAATTGTTTTTTCCGAAGTGATTTGGAGACTGGAAAAGTTCCTTCAAATCACTTAAAATGATTTTCAAAATGATCAAACAAGTTTCACATCTTTCGTATTTCACTAACACTAATATAAAAGTCTTATATAACATCTAAGAAATCCAAAAGCTCCATAAATCAACAGCTTAAACATGAAAAGCTTACGTTTGATTCAAAATGAAAAGCTTAAAACGGAAAGCAAAAAGCTAGAAATTAGATGCAAATTATAATTTCGCATCTAGAAAATGTTATCAACTTCCACGATCCGTCAATGAGAAGGAAGAAAAACAACAAATCAAATAAGGTTGGAATCAAAAAAGGAAAGAAATGAATAGAAAATAAGAATAACGGAAAACAGAAGAGTGATTATTACTAGATTGATCGGGACTCCAAGCGTGGCAAGTGATGCATTGTGCGAATTGGTGAACCGCGATAACCGCCATTTTCTCTTCTATTCTCTCTCTCTCTCTGGTGAAGCAAGAGAGTGAGATCTGGTGAAGAAGGTCGCAAAGGAGACTGAGACTACAAGGCAAGCAAAAGACTATACTGTGCTTCGCGTGCCACGGAGACAAAGGGAAAATGGGTGAAATTGGATTTTGATTCACTTGCTGGCAATAGTTTGACACATTCACACGGTAAAACACTACCAGCCATCAGATCCTGAGGATATAATTACCACATGGTTGAATATGAAACATGATGTAAATACCATTATAATTAATTTATAATTTTGGATTAAAATACAATACACGTCCAATTAAATAATATCTACACTTTTCAGTTTGAACTAAGATTTAAAAATATAATATATTTTATTATATTATCAATAATACAATAATTGAATAACTAAATTAAATTATTTTTATTTTATTACAATTTGTGTTTGAAATTAAGCATGATTAGATATACAAGAATATATTTATAAAAAATAATTATATATATATACATATAAAAAAGAATATACATATATTGGTTTCTTCATTTGAGTGTTTAGTAATACTGTCTATTTTAAAAATATTTTATAACATATAATATAAAATACAAGTAAATTGATTTAAATAAAACATAATCAAACATAGAATTCAAGCATACATAAATAACAAATTTATTGGTTGATTCTAAAATTTTCACATTAACTAGAGTTGATTTTATATGAATCTCAAATTTATTGGTTGATTAACATGTCGACAACTAATAAAATATACTATTATCTATTGCATTGTTGACATGTCAATTACTCTATCTCATTTTCTTCGTTGATGATTACTTCATTTGTTGTCATCTCATCGATCGTCTACCCATGCGCGTACGTAAGCAGTCATACTTGTTACTTGTTTCACTATGTATAGTTGCACATGTTTTTACTTATCAAGTATTTCATATCAAAAAGATGGAATAAAGACAGAAATAATATTCTCATCAATTAATCTCATATAAAAGGTATCAAAAATTGTTTCTCATTCCTGAACAGTTCATAATGAAACCAAACAAATGAGAAACCTACAACAAAGCCTTAGCAAGTTCATACAATAACTTTATGAACTTCAAAATGTTTAGAAGTTCCTTCAATAGTAGAAAAGCAGAAAGTACAACAGAAATGTGGTTAGGGTACTGAACTAGCATTGTTCACTATAGTGAACATAATTCGTGTTTTGAAATGGAAGTGGGATTTATGAATGCTTGAGATGAGAAATTCGTGATATTGTAATCTAGGGATAAATGCATGTCATGAAACCAATTAAATTTGTTGCAAATGCAGTGGTTTAAAAAGAGAATTTTTGTACCGTAAAATTTAATTCTAATATTAAATCCACTAAGGAATTAGGGGTTACTTTGAAATTAAAGGTTCTGTCACTAAGACATTAGGGCAAAAATAGTAAAGAGTATTTGATAATAATTCAATAAAGGAATTTAATAACTATGATGAAATTAGGAACCAAGGTTTGATTCGAAGTGAAACTCATCCCTGACATTTTTCTTATTATAAAGAATCAATTTTACTACCGTTGTTAGTTTTAAATATCATTTCAATCAATTTGGAAACTTTTTGTTCCATTTTAGTAATTAAATATAATTCAATAGTAAAATGCAATCCTTAAGTTTGACACTTGGTACTAACATTTTAATTATTACTTACAACAATTCAGTACACTTGCTGAAACGCTATTAGAGACCAACAAAATTCCACCTCTTAGTAATGCACTTCCTATTGAAGATTGCCATGGAAGAAAACATCTTTCACATCAATTAAATTAAATTGGTGCAATGACCAATCTAAGTTAGCTGCTAGACCAATGTTCACAACTTCAATCAATATTTTCAAACCATTTTTTACAATCTCTCTTACTCTTGTTACTTGGTTACGTGCTAAACTCAGATTCCATTCCTATTGTACAACATATTTATAAATAATATAGTATTTCAATAGTTGAACATCAATAAAATAGAAAGCAAATCACATATAGGATAAACATATATGAGCAAAAGTTTCAAAATATAAAATAAGCTAGAGAGTCAGAAAGGAAACTTGTATCTTCATGGGTTTCAACAATTGAACCATTGAAGATAAATCTATCCATTGAGCTCAAAACCGACTCTAAGAAACCACTCTTTAAAATATGTATGACAATAAGAGGAAATAATGGGTACGAGATCATACGATAGAACAATCAGAGTACTGCCTTACATACCATTAGAGCAAATAGGTTATTAGAGGATGAATATTATCAAAGAAAACATATTTTAGATGATTATAAAAGGATGCACACATATAAAGGATTTATTGATTAGAGCATATCTTGCAAATCATTAACTTTTGTCAGTGTGTTGTCTTTTCCAGAGGATTGACTTTGTTAGAGGATTGACTTCTCCAAAGGCATTGACTTTGTTAGAGGATACATAAAAGTTCAGAGACAAACGCTTGGTGAGACTATTAGAGGTCGATGCATTCACTTGCTCATCACATTTGTCAAAGACAGAGGTAGAAGAATTCTTGTTAAGCTTGTCAAAGGAGGAGACAAATTAATTCTTGTTACACTCATGTATCAGAGGTTGAGGAACACAATCCAATTGGGTTTATCAGAGGCAACCGAGGTACTACATTGCTCGCATCCCAGAGTCAACTGAAGCTTACGACAACAATGAAGTGGAAAACATGAAAAAGAGGGTTGAGTTGTGTTTGACTAAGTTGATAACTTTTTCATTATTTGATTAGACTGGTTCAGACTTGATGATTTACTTGGAGTAGAAGCAATAACAAAACTAAGGAGTGCAGGAATAAAGTGACACAAGGAATTTATCTTGGTTCATTACTAACTTGACTACATCTAGTTCGTTCACTAAAAGACTCTATCAACCAAGTCTTCTCCATATAATCTAACAACCCCAGATTTTTGAAGGTACACTAACACAACTATCAGGTTTGAATACAAAAGTTTGGAACTCGAGTAGTTGCTTCTAACAAGCTTATTATAACAATGACTATCACACTCTGAAAAAATACTTAGAAAATATTTCTCTTTCGAACAAGTGTTTCTCTTTTTGTATTCTAAGAGAAATTTATAACTTTGAGCTTGAGTTCTTTTACTTTTTCTAATTTTTTGATGACCTTCTTCTTCATCCTTGAGTATCTATTTATAGATAAAGTTAGGGCTTCAATTTTGTCCTTTTTTAATTCTAAATTGTATCTTCATTCCTAGTTTAGTCAACAATGATCTTATTCAAAAAATAATTCTAAATAATATGTTTTTTTAATAATATGTTCTTTAGTCAATTCTTTATTTCTAGATCCAATCTGAGGAATTCTTCTAGATTGATTTTGTTCGTATTTTGTTCAGATTGATTGTGTTTGTATTTTGTTCATATTGAGTTTGTAAGTTCTTCATATTGAGGTTATAAGTTCTTCAAATTGATTCTTTTAGTATTTTGTTTAGATTGAGTTTATAAATTCTTCAGATTTGATATTGGTCATATTTTGTTAATATTGAGTTTGTAAATTATTTAGATTAATATTGTTCGTATATTATTCGTATTGTCAACCTTACATTTACATAGGGCAAGATGTGTGGGAGGTGGTAAGTAATTTTCCAAAAGTGACTGAAATTGGTTGAAAAAAGAAATTGAATGAGTATGGAGTGAATCACAATTGGAAAAAACGAAGTATTTTTTGGGATCTTCCATATTGGAAGGATAACGTGTTAAGGCATAACCTAATTTATGCAATTTTAATGTATTTTGTGTTAAATTGCTTAGGCATTTATCCCAAATTTTATTTTATAAAATTAAGTACCAAAAATATTTTTTGTTAGAATTAGTAATATGTTTAAAATATAATATATTTGGAAAACCGATTAAAATTATTTATTAGAGCATAATTTAATTAAGTTACAAAAAAATTTATTACCGAACAAAAATTTTAAATGTCACTTGTTGCTGGTAAGTTCACCTGTCAATTGAGTTACGACGATAGTAGATATTTTTTATTAAATTAGATTGAGAAGTGAGTGATATGATGTGTATAAGAGTGGTTAGATGATATAATGATTGTAGTAATATACTTAAATATTTAATTATAATATATTTATTTATTTTTGTTTGTTTGTAAGTTAAAAAAAAAAAAAAAAAA
>JBBPBR010000004.1:50112558-50129576 GCA_037974775.1 Cicer pinnatifidum
AAAAGGAACCCAACTTTTTAAGTAAGCCAGTGAACCCATTTCTCTGATTATGTTTCCTTCTAGCTTTCTTCTTCTTTTATTAGTAAAACAAAAAGAAATATAACATAACTGTTGGTGAGTGAATTTTTAGAGAGAAAAATCTTCATTTTGAGACAAATCTAAGAGAAATTAGGAGAAGGCTCTTGAATCAAAGTTGTTCATCTTGGTGTTGTAGTGCTTGTGGTGGCCTTAAATTGTAAGTTTCTTTTTCTCCCTCTTTTTCCCTCTTAGGCCATATGCTTGTGTTTGTTTGTGGGGGAAGGTTTTTTTTTTTATTTTTATTTTTTTTATACTCAAGTCAAAAGAAGGATAAAAAAAATGTAAAGGAGTTAATTTACTAATGTTATAATATATTTTAAGCTTTAGAAATGATTCAAGTTATATGAGTGGAAATACAAACCCACTTTAACTAGGTTTATTCATGGAGTTTTGTAATATTAAATCATTTTTTTATGACTTTGTAATGGGAAAGGAGAAACAATGGTGATAAAGATTTAAGGAAAAAAAAAACTTCAATTTCTTTTTGTTAAAAGTTTTGATTTGGATATTTACAAATTAAAGTTTAATTTGATAAAGTTTCATCCTTTAAAAATTTTTAGTAGAAGGTTTGTATTTGAAATTAATGTATTTGAGTTATGTAATGAATTGTTTTCAATTAAATGAGTTTTAACTGAAGTTGAAAGTTTAAAAAAAAAAAATTAGAGTTGTTAAAGTTGTGAAAAAGTTCAAATTTTAACTAAGTGTATGTGTGATTTGGAAAATATTCATTTTATTTAGTTTTAACTAAATAATGTAGATCTTTTGATTTTAAAAGTTTGGTGTGTGAAAAAGATATAATTTTGGAAATTTGTTGTGATTGGATAAATTTTAGTTGTGAACAAATTGTTATAAATATTTATGTTTATATAGTTAGCTCCTTGAGTCTCGAAAAGGAATCGAGACTATTGTCATCGAGTTACTGGTGAAGAGAACTCTGATATATTAATGTTGTTGTGGTAATTAAAGAAAAATGATTTTTCTTAATTTAAATTTATGCATTTCCAAGAATAGTGGTTATGATTGATTATTAAGAATGTATATATATGATTAACAAAATTTTGAATACTTTTAATTTTTAGAAAAATTTGCATTATTTTAACTAAAGTTTCAAGTTTATTAAGTAAAGGTTAAAGTCTTGAGTAAGAAATTATTTTTTAAAAGGGTCAAAGTTCCATGAATTAAAATACAAACTTTGTTGAAAAATATATATTTTGAAAAGGATGAAAATATTTCAAAGAGTTAGAACTTTGAAATTAAAAAAAAAAATATTCATTGATATTTGTTTTGTGTGATTATGTTGTTATGAGGTAAAAACTTTGATTGAACTTTTAATCTTTTAAAAAAATGTAGTGGATCAAACTTGTAGTTACTTGAGAAAAAAAAAATGAGTTATGGCAAATTTGAGAAAAATTTGTGGTTGTGTGAAAAATTTTGAGAAAAATAATTTAAAACATTTCAAAAAATTATTAGTGAATTCACTGAAAAATTAAAGGATGTTAATTTCTAAAAATATGTTTTATATGATGAAAGTGTGTTGTGGTTAATAATACTATTAGTCCATACTCATTGTAAACTCTTTTAGTAAAATATACTCTAAGGGGGTTAAGAGTAAGAAAGGGTTTGTAGGTAGTTCAAGTTTCAGGAATTCTTTGACTAAGTTAAACACTATTTGATTGAAGGTTTCACACGAGGGAGATTTTTCGCCATGTTTGATTGTGGTAGTGATAACACTTGAAAAACCTATAACTAAGGTAAGGGCTTCTACCAAATTTTTAGTTTGTACATAGGAACTTATATGTGTGATTGATGTATGATTGATGTGTGAATATGTGATGATTAATATTGATGTGATGATGCATTCTTGAGTGATAATACGTGTTGCTACATATTATGAATTTTATTGAGGAGAATATGTCTTGAGTATGCTTTGTGAAAAGTATGAAAAATTATTAGTGTGTAATGAGTATTAAAAGGGAGTCTTTTAATAGCTACATTTACATAATGATTCTTGTGAAAGAGTCAGAGTATGCTCATGCATTTCATAATTAGTGGTGACCGTGATGGGCCACAGTGTTAGTGGTGACTATGATGGGCCACGATGTTAGTGGTGATCGTGATGGGCCACGAGATGGTTCCATGAGTTGATTGGTCCATCTTATCCTTACGAGGATTTATTTGTCGTGTAGGCCTGTGATAGACTACACTATAGTAAATTATGTTGATTTGTGATAGGTGGCACCTCGATAATTAATACTGGTATGTGAGAGACGATAGATATATGATTTACGCCTCTCAAGGAGGGTTTGGAAATTCTAGAAACATGTGCATTGACAAATAAGCATTGCATTAGGGTGCTTGGCATGCGAGCCATGTTTGCTATAATATGATATTTGTATATACATGTTTTGTTATTCTTCGTTATCATGCCGTAATTGCTAAGTGTTATTGTTTGTCTTCATGACATAATGGTTAAATGTTAATTGTTAATTTCAGTTGGTGATCCTTTATATTATTATGAAAATTGGGTTTTTCCCTAAAATGATACCCGAGTTCGTTCCATCGACTGTTACCTTAACGAAGGAAACATCATTAGAATTCTCTGACCGACTACTTGGGCATATGACCCCATCTCAAGCAGGGTTACTTATACGGGGAAGGTAGTTGCGACAAGTATGAGAGTTGGGGCTCTATATCTCATGGAGCTCACTCGTGAGAGGATCGACTATCTGATACCCTTAGGATTGGTTCTCGGGATGAATGGAGCATGAGAAGATGTAGAGGATGCCTCAGGTAGAGTTGAGACATAGGCCACCATAAGAGCTGGGGATATAGTGGTTCGGTTGGGGACTGGTGGGAAGGATAAGAGGTCGATGCCATTGGAAAGAGATATTGCATGACCGTCTAGGCTGGTCGAGTTAGAGCTTCCATTTTCGGTTAATGATCCCTTATCGGCTATCATTGAAGTAGTGGACTGTTTTGATATTCCAACACCGCCGAAGCCACCTATCTCGTGGGTTGATCTGACTTCTAAGGAGACTGATCCTTCTATGGATGATGAGGAGGAGGAAGTTACTTCGAGGAGAGAAATTGCGTCTGAAGGAACTTGCAGAGTGTGTGGAGGTCACCCTTGTTATTGTAGTTGCTAATGGATGATCAAATTAGTTTTTGTTGTATAGGGACTTAGTGTTTTTCTTTGGTGGTTGTATTTATTTTGTTTTGAGATGACTATATCTATAACATATATTGGCAGTTGACTTTTGTTTGGTGAGTCCATCTTCCATTTTTTGACGTAACCATGGAGGGGATAACATTCTTGGAGTAGTACTTTTGTGCAAGTGTCTGCCGAGAATACCCCAGGGGTATGAGCAATGTCTAATAGGTCTCATAGCTCCGATGTATTTTCTATTTGTATATTGTAGACTACTGGCCCAAAAACTATTTTAGCTTGTTTGTATATATGATCTAATTATGTATGACTCTTGTCGTTTGTGTTACGACCTAATATTTTATTAATTTGTTTAAAAAACAAAATGCACTCCGCTGTTTTCAATCGGGGTGTTACAAGGCCTGACTTGATGTCATACACATAAAGAAAATTTTCTTCGATAATATATTTAACACTGCTATGAATGTTAAAGGTAAAGGTAAAACAAATGATAATGAAAAGGCGAGAAAAGACTTGTCTTTATTATGCTTTCGCAGAGACTTGGAGATGCAAGTCTTATCTAACGAAAGATGGGTAAACCAAAGACAAATTATACTTTGATATCATCAGATGCCAATGTTGGTTTGTAAATGACTTAAGGAATTGAGAATGCCTTATGGTTATGCTTCAAACCTTGCTAGGTATGTCGATGTTGAAAATGGTACGATACATGGGATGAAGAGCCATGACTGTCATGTTTTCATGAAATGTTTACTCCCAATTGCATTTCATTCATTTCCAGAATTTGTTTGGAAACCATTAACTGAGCTGAGTCGATTCTTTAAGGATCTTTGTTGCAATACATTGAGGTTGGACGACTTAGTTAAGTTGAGTGATAACATTCCAATTATCATTAACAAGGTTGCATTATTTTATTGTGAATGGTTTGACCCAACAAAATATAGGGGTACAAAGATTCATCCACAATATTAAATTGTGGATATTAAGATGGATAAACGTTATCGTCTTTACGATCCTTTCATCCTTGTGCAAAAATCAAGACAAGTGTATTATGTCCCCTATCCAAGAATGTGTAGAGATAAGTGTAGATGGTGTATGGCAATTACCACAAAACCAAGGGTCGTGTGGAGATTGACAACATAGAGGATGAATTGTCTTATCAGTCTGATGGGATGACACATGTTCTACCAATTGCAGAAATTGAATCAATATATTGTTTACGTGACAACTTATAAGTAGATGTGTTCGAAGAGATTTTTGACTGAAGATTGTAGTGAAGGGAGAAAGGATAATGATAGAAGATATTACAATAGTACTTTGTATTGCATGATATTAGAGTTTATTTTATGTATTTTGCATTGCACTGTTCATGTTGTACGTAAGCAACTTGTTAAGTTATGATAAGTTGTTTACATTTTGTCATGTATGAATTTTTCCTTTCTTAAGTTCTTATATTTTTTTTATCCTTTCTTATAGTTGTTATATGGATAATTTACAAGTTACTCTTTTCTAATTAAGTGACATTTTTTATTCACCATTTTGTTACTTTATGAAAACATATGACTAACAAAGATGACAGTGATAAAGGAAAGGCCGATCCTACTCAATGTAAGCCAAAAATGTTACGATCGGGTAAACTTAATGAGCAATAGGATGTCATATGTCGCAAGTTGTCTACCACTAGGCCACTTCATCGATTGTCTCCAGCCCTGTCTCAATCTCCTGCATCGACTAAGATTGTAGCATCTACTGATACTCTAACACCACCATCCAACCCCATCTCCCATCCATGCCTCAAGCCCTGAGGCATTTGTATTTATGCCGACTCCAGGTTTAAGTCTTCAAACCATGGGTGCCTCTTCACAACATTCCCCACGTGAGACTCTTGTAGAGAAGAATGTGCAACAAACTTCCAATGATCATGAGGATTAGGAGGTGGGTCAAGTGAAAGTTCCTCTTCTCATGTATGTGAGAAATGATAATGGAAAAGTCATTATACGACCTTATGGTAAAGGTTAAGTTACAACACTCGCTTATTTTCTTTAGCGTCAATCACCAAAAGGCCATGAATTATACTAGAAGCATAAGTGTAAACACATTTTATTTACTTAATACTCCGTTTCTTCAATACATTAACGCAGACTCAGTCCTAGCAACGCAATTGCAGATGCCATTATGTATGCCATACAAAAATAGTTCGTGAGCCTATCCATGGTTGAAGTGCAACCAGTGATACAATTAGACAAGATTGGTTTGAAAAATTTGCGGTAAGCCTCCGAATATAATTTTATGTTCAATTCATTTTTCTAGCATATATAAGGAGAATTGTGTTACCTGTTTTGCTGATAATAGTTGGTACATATATACTTTTTTGTCATTCCCACAAGAAGATGTCGTGGAATCCTTGTGATAATGATATTGTAAAATGTGTGTTTAAACAAAAGGCTGCTAAAAGATTATCAAATATGCTTACAAAGCTGAGGAAGAAAGGGACTCGAGCTAGTTGGATAAGTGAGGAAGCTTGGATTGGTCTTCAAGCATATTGGGAAAGTATACCATTCAAGAACATAAGACCAACCAAGCTTCAATAAGAGGCGTGGATGTCCACGCCTCAATCCGCAAGGCTCATATTGATGTTGCACTTGAGCTCGTATGTATTAAATTCACATTTACCTAAAATTAATACAAT
Organism: Cicer pinnatifidum; assembly: GCA_037974775.1. Lineage (NCBI taxonomy): Eukaryota > Viridiplantae > Streptophyta > Magnoliopsida > Fabales > Fabaceae > Cicer > Cicer pinnatifidum. The sequence continues at coordinate 50,118,492 of JBBPBR010000004.1, forward strand.
TTAATGTTATGATATCTACTTGTGAGTTGTGATCTTAAGTTAATTTGACAGATTATGAAATGTTTACATATTCATATGATGCTGATTTTATTTGTCATCCAATAATCTTGATTTTTTTATAGCAATAACCTCCAAAGAGATTTACTCCCCAATGAGTTATTTTTGACAACCCAAAAGAGGGAAAATGATGCTTGGGTTGATAGTCACGCAAAATCTACTATGTATGTTCTTTGTTTATGTAAATTCTTTATGCGAATTCTTTATAATACATATCAACCAAAAAAGAATATGATCTCATTTACACCAAAGAGTCCTAGCAAAGCAATCCATTTATTATACATGTATTAGTTTAAGTTAGTATGTTATCTATATCTTGACTTGTTTGTTAAATTTATTTTTGAAATTGGATCATATATTACCTTTTTAATTTTTTCCATTGATTAGGGAACATTTAAACAAAATTGGAGGAACTACAAACACAACTAGGTGAAACAAGTGGAGATGGTGCTAAAGAGGTAGATGGAGCGACAATACCTAAGTTATGGACACAATCTGCAGGGGTCACACGCATGGTCGAGTTTATGGTATGAGAGACTTGTCTGTTAACCTTTGACATGAGTGTATATAACGACAAGAATGAAAATTACCGTCTTCGAATTGGTTACCGATGCATATAACGACATCAATGTAAGTGATCTTCTCCATGTTGGTTACTAGTTCGTAGATCCACATAATGTAGATGATGGTCTTCGGGTTGGCTACTGATGCGTAGATTGACAAAAATGAAAATGATCGTCTTCAAATTGGTTGTTGATGTCTCGAGCAACATGAATATTGAAGATTATCTCTAGGTTGGTTAGTGGTGTGTTGATAAAAAAAATTAATGCAGGTATAAAAGACCGTAAGCAAGGCATAAGTCTATTTCAAAATTTGAATAGAGAGAGAAACATGTACCTAATAACATCGTTGGGAGCATCATTAATACATAAATGATAGAAAATGAACCAATTGAGATAATTGAACTTAAATAAAATGTAAGTGTAGGATGCGTGAGTTATGCATGCCATCTATTATAGATATGCTTTTGTTAATGTCTTTACTTGTCTAGAGTCCCCGATTCGTAGGATCTTAGACGTCCCAATATTCCATGAGGTACACTGTTTTCACATGATGACACCTTGCACATCCATGAGATCTTATTTGAAAGAAAAGTATTGAAGCAAAGTCCGTAATCTATTATAATATATTAAAATAGAATTACAACTCTATTGTGTGACACATCATATATTTATGTGCCACATCATAGCATTAACATCACATCGTTTATATTTTTACGTGGCACCGTTCATATGTCTCTACTATTCATTTCACATCTTTTATTCCTTAATTTAGCTTTTCCATCTCACATATCATATACATAAGTTAAAAACAATTTCAAAAAAGCTCATCATATTAATAATTACACCATATTCTCACTCCAATCAATATTTGTGGCTCCTCCAATTCTAACTTTGCATATCCTATAGATTAATTGGCAACAAAATAACGTTATCTCATCTCGAATGTTCCAGTGATCATTTTCAAATATAAATTCGATCTTACGAAGCCATATCTGAATCTGATCTCACAAAGTCATATCTAAATCCGATCTCACAAAGCCATCTCTGTTCATTTTTTGGAAAATTTGGGTCATCGATACACTTACCTTCGCCTATGTAACTAACTATAAATTGTCCACACAACTAGACAAATATATACACATATGTATGTCTTTTTTGAAGGTCATCCTTTTTCCATTGTTCCTTCCTTCTTCTTTGTGAACCCCGTTAATAGTTCTCCATTGTTCATTCCATATGCAATTTTTCCATTCCTCATCACACTTTCTATTATTTCCTCTATAATGACCATGTTAGAAAAAATTGATGATTCAATTCCAATTTTTATATAAGTATAACAATGATATTGTTTCAAGAAATAAATATAACATTGTTATACTTATAAGTAAAAAGTGAATTAGGAGCCATTTTCCTACAGGAAATGGTCAAATGGTTTCTCGGGCATCTCGTCCCTCTATACTTCTTAAAATCTGACAATTTGAATTTTGGCGGTACGACCACATGGGGAATGAGGCAAAGATCAAAGGCATTACTTGAACCTAAATAACTCCTTCCTTCTATAGCACTCAGTCTATCTTCAATAACTTGTATCTTAACATCAGGTGGTTGATTTCCAATTGGAATGTCCATTCCAGACTTACCAATCGTTGAAAGCATGGAAATATTGGTAGTATGGGGATTTGAGGACTTCCGTTGGCCAAAGAATGTGTGAACTTATGGTTGAGGGTTCATTGTAAGTGCATCTAGAAGCGTACTGATTCCATGAGCATAACTAGGAGGAAATCTATATGACCTATAAGTAGGAGTCCAATTCTTGACTGGTGGTGCCTTAGATCGTTGTGGCACTAATACATTTTGTGCAACATGTTTTTTAGAGTCAACTTCTGCTACAAGGTCATTAACAAGTGATAAAGTATAACCATGTGGAATACCAAATATTGAGAATTGTTGTGCTTGGGGGTTTTGAGATTTACTAGTTGGTGGTAGTATGTCTCAAAGAGGATATATTGAAAGGAGTATCATCATTCGCTGAGCATTTAAAGTGTAAATCACATGCATTGGACCAAAACCATGTGGGTGTCACTTGATTTTCTTGGTTTACAACTAATGACCCCCCTTTCTACTTCATTTTTTCCTAAAGTTTGCAGTGTCTTCGCGATCTCAACCATTTGATCGTTTAGTTAGTTAATGTCACTTTTCATTTCTTCTCTATATGTGTTCTCCTCCATGCTTCTTTCTTGGGAGCGAGGTCCATGATGATGTCAGGGAATCAACTTGTTCAATTATTTTTATGTTTTTCATATATAAATAATTTCTATGAGCATGTATTAAACTTGAATGGAATGAAGATGAAATTATTTAATTATTTTTCTCTTTTTTACATGATAGTTGGATGTTGGGGAATCACGAGCCTCGTGAATATTCTTAACAAAAATGAATTATTAGGGAAGAAAACACAAGGATCAATAAACAAAACAACAAATCCTTCATTGATGAGAAAAGAGTACATCACATTTAAATTAAAAACTTCACCAACTATGACATTTCAATTTACTCTTCTAATAGAATAATCCATCTTCTCTTCCATTTATTCAATCAAATTTTTGCAATATTCAATGAACATGTAAACTTTACCTGGAGTGTTGGGCGGATACATTACTACATCAATATCTCCTAGATGCTTCAGAATGTTAATGATCGCTCAATTAGCTAACATTGCCAACTTTGAAAAGCAATCTTTTCAACGTTTGCCTTCATAACCCGAGCTCTTTATAGATCTCTTGATTCTTCAACTGACTAAGAAACATCATAAAACATTCCTCCCAATATAATTTCATGCTTTAAGTCATTTAGGAGCTTTTCTTGATATTCAATATAATTCTTCAACTCCCTTGAAGTCTCCATCTTTGTTCTTAGTGCATCTTGATGTTTTAAAGTAATTTTTCAACTTCTTCCTTGAGTTGTCTCTCATTTTTTACCTGATTCTTATACTTAGCTCCTATCTCTTTAAGTTGTTTCTTGAAATACTTAAACTCTTAATTTACATTCCTTTCAGAGCTCCCAAATTTTGTCTACAATTGTTTCCACATATAGGCCTCATCAATAACTTCATTCCTCTCCCACTTTCACACATCTAATTCCTTATTTTCACCTCTCAAACAATCTTATATGTCAAGTTTATTCTCCTCTTCAATTTTCAACCTCTTATTACTTATCTCAATAAATCAATTCTTACAGGTGTTTTCTAATTATAAGTCCTTGTTCTCTTGGAGATTTTTTCTAATTTTGCTTGTAACTGCTTTTTATCCTCTTTAGATTTCAAAAATGATACTTTAAGTTATTCTGTTTCCTCATTTGTAAAAAAGGTAGGTTCAAATATTTCTTGATCACCCGAAGGTGTATTGTCGAAAGGAAAGTTGACTTCTTGCACTTTTTCTTTACCTATTGTTGATAGGGTTCCTCTGTGCTAAAAATTCTTTACCGAGTACTCGCCCTTTTATAATGATCTTTTCCCAAGCTCAACTTTTTTTTTGTAACATATGTGGATCTTCTATACCCATATTGTGTAAAACCAAAGCTTATAGTGACTTACATCTGGTTTGTTCAACATAGGGTAACCAAGTTGCCTCAAAGCTATAATTGGATTGTAATTAATGTATCATTTGGCTCCCATGAGAGGTAGATTTGGAAAATCTCTGCATTGGCATATTACTTCTTACACCCTTTGTTCTCTATAATACCACGAAATTTTGTCTATAGTAAAGTTAGCTATACTCTAAGCCCATTCACGATTATTTTAAACCTCAACATGATACCCTTTCTTGAACATATAAGACATGAACCAAATATACAACACTAGAAGACAACGAAATTGTTCCACCTTTCTTCTCGTGTCGCATATGCAGAGAGTAATATACATCAGCAAAGACCGCAATAACTAAATTTTCTTTATTTTTTTTAAAAGCCAAGAAGGCATTGATGGCAACAAAATATATAAAATTATCAAGGTTTGGAATAAAACAATCCCATAGATAATGAGATCCAAAACTTCTATGAAAGTACACCATTCTTTTTTAGCAACTAAATCTTGTGGCTTTAACTCTAGATATTTTCTTCAAAAACCATGAATAGCTCATTTTTCCTATTTTTTTACTTGTCAACTCTCTTATCTCAATTTTCATCATTTTAAGAATTGTGTTCAAATTTGGGGGTTGTCCAGTATATCGATAAGGATTTCCTTTCTATAATCGAATTTTCATTTGAATTCTTCCAATGATGGGACCAACTGAAAGTCTTAAAAGGTGAAACATCTTAAAAGAGGCTTGTCATACTGGGCTAGTGGAGTGATGACCTTTATTTGCACATTTACTTCCAAAAAGTTTAGGATTTTCACATATTTACTAAAAAATCTATCACAATGTATGGTTTTCATTTGATTGTTGATGTCCCTTAAACTTTCTAAATCAGATGGCTTAAACTTTAAAATTAAAGTTTTTCTTTTTTTTGATATCATTATCCACTTAATTTAACACATGACTAAGGTGCTTATGATTCCCAAGCATACTTGAAAACTAATGCAAAATGCCATTATGTTTTTATTTTTTACTTAGAGAAAAAAACATGAGATATGGATGCAGATATATATATATATATATATATATATATAAAGTTTCGAATGAATGTAAATGTATGAGGTATTCTTATGGTGAAAAAGTCTATTGGATATTCTATTTAGTGAAGCTCCCAAAAGGGTGGTTCTATGGTTCTATACATGATTCCTAGAGCCAAGGTTCATACTTTGGAATATTATCAACAACAATAAGTAAATATTTGTAGTGACAATACTCTCAATAGGATCAAACTCTAGGTGAGATCTTCATGCAAACCAAACATGATGTACATCCAGAAGGCTACCACTACACAACCTCAAAACTAATTTTAGTTTTGCTTAAACCCAGGTATACGGTGTCACTCATAAGTGAGTGTCTTAGTAAAAGTGTAGGACGTAGAATAAACATAATTCAATAGCTCCAACAAAGTTAATAAAACATCTAATAAAAGAATTAATTATAATGACTGTAGTACCCCAATTTTGTGCATTTTTGTTAAAAATAAATCAAAAAGGAAAATAAATCAAAAAAAGGAAATATGTAAAAAAGGAAATAAAAATAATTACAATAAATAATTTCATTATGTCTCATAAATTTACAATTTCACATCTAATTACAATTCTAAAATCAAATCAAATTACAAATTAAAAATAAAGTCAAATTTAAATTACAATAAAAATTAAATTAGATCAAGCCAATTGTTTCCAATTTTGTTTGTGTTTTGTTCTCTATTGTTGCCTTTGTTCACTGCCAAACCCTGCTATGTTGATGCTGACTGCCATTGATGCACAAGTCATGCTCACTGATACATCTGTACCTGTTTTAACTAATTGGAGAAATAAAAAAAAAAACATTTTTTTTACCAGTCAGCCTTTGCACACATGATAAGAACAAAGAGACAAATTTTTTAGTTAAAAAAACAAGAAACTAAAAGACAAATAAAAGCTCAGCAATGAAAAAAACAGAACAAATAATCTAAAATTATGAAGGCATCAAAGGTGCAGAAAAATGCAGATGATAAGCAAAGAGAACGAAACATCAAACATGACATTGATGGAGAAGGACCAAGGCAAGCAAGAAAGCAACTAAACAGATAAAAACTCTATAAGTACACCCTATCAAATTTCAAAAAAAGAAAGGAGGAGTAGAGATCTGATATTAACTCTACTAAAAAAAACACTGAAAAAGAAGAGGAGAAAAACAAGAATAGTAGCAAAGGAGAAACCGAAGTGAAGTTACCACCTTAACCATCTTCAACCATCAGTTGTGCACCATCGCCGCCTTTTTCTTAGCTGCCATACTCAGATCAGCCTCTATCACGTTTGTTTTGTTCTCTATCTTTTTAATACAACACTTCATTGTTTTCGCGCTTAGGAATATGCTTTCTATTTTTTGTTTGTTTGCTGAAATTTCTGATCTTATTCTTAAAAATGATGTTTCTTTTTTATTTCTTTAAATATGAAATTATTGTTAAATGATGGAAAAAATAGAGGAGATGCATTTTGAAAGATAAGAAATACTTAACTTCTAAGAGTGTGCAACGGCGTTGATAGTGAAATTCTTTATCCTTTTGAAATGAATTTATCATATCAACTCCTCTGTATGTATATTTTCTATTAGGACTTTTTGACCACATTTTTCAATATGTTACAACATGGTTTTTAAGGCAAGAGGACCTATAAAACAATTTGAATAGCTCTGGCATATCTATCACATAGTACATATATACATATAGGTTACATCTTCTCTTTTTTTCAATTTGCGCAGAGCAGCTTTAATTTTCTTTTCAACTTTTTGCAGAGTAGGCAAACACGTTATACATAATAGACTTCATTTTCTTTTCAAGTACAACTTGCATTTTTACTTTGTTAATTTATTAAGTTTATAAAATTCTATTTGCTAAAAAATAAAATCAAGAGGAATATTGTTTCAAATTTTGTGTTAAAATAAATTATTATACTGAAATTTGTTCTTATTTTTATTTTATTTTGATAAATTAATAGAATAATCTAAAGTTTATTTATTAAATTTGATTAAATTAGATGTAACATCTTTTTTAATCTTTGAGTTGTTAAGACACAAGTTGTACCACTTGTTGGTTTGAAAACTCAACTTTACATTTAAAAGTAAAATAAAATATTTTTAAAATGATCAATTAGATGAAACATCTTTTTATAATCATTAAATTTTTGAGACACAAATTGTACAATTTGATAGTCTTGAAAACTCGTATTTCAAAATAATTATTTAAATCATACAAACTCTTTTCTTGTTTGGCCAAAATAACTTTTTTTTGTTGTCAATAACAAAACAAATTTTCTTTAAAAAACACTAAACACATCTGCATTAACCAAGATCACATTCTTGTCAAGCACATAAATAATTTTTTTTTCTCTTTTATTTGTTAAATACATATTTATTTCAAAATCATATTTTAAATATAGTAATAATTATTATTCATATTTAATAATAAAGAAAAATAAATATACTTAAGTTAAAATTAATCTTGCACAATTAATTATAGGTAACCGTTTTTAACGGATGTCGTAGGATGCTAATACCTTCCCTACGCATAATTGACTCCCGAACTCAAATTTGGTTTCAAAGACCATTTTTTCTATTTTAAGGGTTTCCCAATATTTTCCCTATTTTAAAATAAATTTTGGTGGTGACTCCATTGAATTCGAGAAACACTCAAAATTTTAGGCCGCAACAGCTGGCGACTCTGCTGGGGACATTTTAGAGAGTCATACCTAATAAATTAATTGTGCATAATTTTTAACTTTTTATTTTTATTTTTGTTTGTTTTTCATTTTCTTTTATTTTATGCGTTTATTATTTCTTAATAAGTATTAGTTGACATTATAATATTTTTTTTAAGCTTGTAGATCATTTTTTATTTATTTATTCATTTATTTATTAATCTATCTATTTATTTATTTAATTTATTCATTATGTATATATGTTTTATTATCATTATGGAGTTATTGAATCATACTTATTCCACACCCTACACTTTTACTAAGACACACACTTATGAGTGTAACCTTACACCCGAGTTTGAACAAAACTTAAGTTTATTTTCGAGGTTGTGTAGTGGTAGTCTTCTGGATGTACATCTTTTTTTGTTAGCATGAAAATCTCAACTAGAGTTTGATCTTATTGAGGGCATTGTCACTCCAAATAGTTTACCTATTGTTGTTGACAATATTCCAAAATGAGATTATTGGCTCTAGGAACCGTGTTTAGAACTATAGAGCCACCCTTGTGAGAATTTCACTACATAAGTCAATAGACCCTTTCATCATAAGAATATTTATATAAGTAAAAATACCTCATACATTCATTCAAAATGTTATATATTCACAACTGTCATTCTACATAATTGCATTCATATCTCATGACATTGTTTCTTTTGAAAATGAATTGACATTTTGCATCAATTTTCAGGATTGTTGGGGAATCATAAGAATCTTAGTCACGTGTTAAATTAAAGTAGACAATGAGATCAGAAAAAAAGAAAAACTTTACTTTTAAAGTTCAAGCAACCTGATTTGAAAAGTTTAAGAGACATCATCAATCAAATAAAAACTATACAACGTGATAGTTTCTTTCTCAAATATGGGAAGATCCTAAATCTCTTGGCAGTAAATGTGCAAACAGGGGCCCTCACGGCTTTGGCTCAATATTATGACCATCTCTTAAGATGTTTCACCTTTCAAGACTTTCAATTGACCCCGACGTTAGAGGAATTTGAACGAATATTGGGTTACCCCCTAGAGAAAGAAATCCTTATCAATATACTGGGCAACCACCGAGTTTGGATGCAATATCTGAAGTATTGAAAATCAACATAAGAGAGTTGGTCAGTACAAAAGAGGAAAAAGGAGTTGTTCATGGTTTTTCAAGAAAATATCTAGAGCAAAAGTGTCATGATTTAGCCGCTAAAAAAGAATGGAGTATTTTTATAGATGTTTTGGCTCTGATTATCTATGGTATTGTTTTATTCCCAAACCTTGATAATCAGGCCAAAAAGTTGACCAAAAAACCTATAGAGGAATGATATGATCCTTACTTTACCTTACTACTTCTAGACCTAACATCATGTTTAGTATATGTGTATATGCAAGATTTCAATTTGATTATAGGAAAGCACATTTTATTGTTGTTAAGAGAATCCTTAGATACTTAAAAGACACTACCAACATTACCTTCTTCTATAAGAAATCTTCTAAGTACAAACTATGTGGGTATTGTGATTCTTATTATGCTGGAGATAAACTTGAGAGAAAAAATACAAGTAGAAACTGCACATATTTAGGTGACAACTTAATCTCTTAAGATATAAAACACATTTGTCATGTTAACTGCAGAAGCTGAGTACATTTCAACAACTAGTTGTAGCTCTCATCTACTTTGGATGAAACATCAACTAGAAGACTACCAAATTCTAGAAACCAACATTTCTTATTAATTTTGACGAAACTTCTTCCACTTGTCTAACCAAAAACCTTATACTGCATTCTAGAGCTAAACACATAGAAACCAAACACCATTTCATTAAGGACGTTGTTCCAAAAGGTGTGCTTAATATCTCGTGTGTAGACACCAAACCTCAATGAGTTGTCATATTCACGAAACCATTAGTTGAAAATAGGTTTGACTTCATCAAGAAAAACCTAAACCTCATTCTTCTATCTAACTAATGTTGTGCCAACCTTAGAGTAGTGTAGTTTCATACTTAGGATAATTTTTTTGTTTTATATTTACGTTATTTTAATTATACTAAAAAACATTTTATAGGAACAATATATTTGACTTCATAGAATATAAAATAAGATTCGCTTTTTTAAAGACAATTTAAAATAAAATTTAATTCAAATTTATAATTGAAGATACTCTTTAACCAAATTAAAACAAAAAGATATAATTAAAACCCTTAACAAATCCTCCGATTTTTTTTGCTATGACTCCAATCTGAGTTTGAGAGGTAAATCATACACTCTCACCAAAATGATCCATAGTCCATCTCTAGCTCTAACGATTGTTCATCCCCATACACTCTCAAGAATAAGAAGATTTCTATTGAAACTCCAAGTGCCCCATCTCACCACCGCATCAGCATCATATTTCGTTGAAAAATTAAAAAGAAAGAGGTTCTTACCTAAATCTTGTGCTTTGACAATAGTTGTTTTCTTGAGGGAGAGTCACATTGCCAACTCTCCCAACACAACTTTGTTATAAAACCCCTTTTGATAAGCTATCAATAATTTTTCCGTAAAATAAAATATATATTAGTTTTATAATATGTTATAATAGATACAAAAAGTAAATATATTTGCTCTCCTAGTGTCTATTCTTTGTTGAGAAATATAAAATCTCTTCAGATAACTACATTCATTTTAGCTTATAACATTTGATACTTTTTAAGAGAAATATTTGCTTAGTTACTATGATATAAATAAAGAAATGTAAATACATTTACTTTGCTAGTTACTATTCTTTGTTGAGAAATATACATCTCTTTCCTTAACTACTCAATTTAGGTTAAAATATTCTTGTGGCCCTTTATCTTTATATTTTTTTTGCCTTAACTTCATTTCTTAATTTTTAAAGTTTCAATTAAATATTTTATTTTTATATTTGTCAATGTAGTCTCAAACCTTTAAATTGTGTTAGAAAATTACTTATTTTTCTATATTTCATTTGTGAAATAAGAGGCTAATTTAAAATAAAATATTGAGCACGTCGAAGTAAGTTTTATAGAATAAAAATAAAAAATAAAATGTGCAGTTTAAGCTTTTAAAAATTAAAAAATCAAATTAAAACTATGATAAATAATTCAATTGCAATTTTTA
>JBBPBR010000004.1:50145788-50166300 GCA_037974775.1 Cicer pinnatifidum
AAAAAAAAAAAAAAAAAAAAAAAAAAAAAAAAAAAAAAAAAAAAAAAAAAAAAAAAAAAAAAAAAACAAATATAGAAAAAGTTAAAAAAATATTATGCACAATTAATTTGTTAGGCTTGACTCTCTAAAGTCCCCAGTGGAGTCGCCAGCTGTCGCGGCCTAAAATTTCGAGTTTTTTCTCGAATTCAATGGAGTCGCCACCAAAATTTATTTTAAAATAGGGAAAATATTGGGAAACCCTTAAAAATGTAAAAAATAAAAAATGGTCTTTTGAAACCAAATTTTTGAGTTCGGGAGTCGATTATGCGCAGGGAAGGTATTAGCACCCTACGACATCCGCTAAAAAAAAACGGTTACCTATAATTAATTGTGCAAAATTGTGTTAACTTAACTATATTTGTTTCTCTTTATTATTAAATATGGATATAAAATTATTTTTATAAATACAATTTTCTCGAAATAAAAGCGTGTTAAAAAAGAGTAAAAAAAAAATAGGTTTTTATTATTGTGCTTGACAAGAGTGTGATCTTGCTCCTACGTATCTCCCGGTGCGATGGAGAAATCAAAGCTACGTAGTTCTTGGTAGAAAATGTTGATGTGTTGATTGCTTTTAAATAAATTGTATTTTTGTTAAAAAAAAAATTAATTTTGACAAACATAAAAAATAAACTTGCTTGATTTGAATAATTATCTTAAAATATGAGTTTAAGACGATCGAGTTGTACAACTCGTGTCACAAAACTCAAAGAGTAAAAAACAAGATGTCACATCTAATTTAATACTCTTAAAAAAAATTATTATTTATTTTTAAATTGAGTTTTAAAACCGATAAATAGTTTAATTTGTGTCTTAACAACTCCAAGATAAAAAAAAACATATAGTTAATTAAATTTTAAAAAAAAAGTCGATTTTAGATTTATTTATTTATAAAAATAAATTTTAGAGTTATCAAAATATATAACTTGTATTACGTAACTCTGGGATTGAAAGATTTTAATTAACTTTAAATAATATTTATGATTAATTTGTTTATGATTTTTTAGTTTATTAATTTATTTGTGATTATGAGATTTAGAACTATCAAATTGTCACAATTTGTATTCTAATAACTCAAAGATTAAAAAGATGTCACATCTAATTAACCTTACCATATTTGATTATAGTTTTATTTTTGCCTTTTTTTGTTTAAAATAATAATAATAATAATAATAATAATAATTGATTTTAACAATTAAATAAATTTAAATAAATCTACGAAATAAAATTCAATAATAAACACATATAAAATAAACGGTAAAAAAAAAATATGGACTTGTATTGTTATTTATTAAATAAATAATAAAAAAAACACTTTAATAATAAAAAACTATATACAAATTATGAGTTCTTTTAAATACTTTTTAGTGAAAGACATGATAAAAACATAACTCATGGCTAAAGCATTTCAATTAGATATGGTAGAAAAAACAATATATTTGAACCTTTCCAAACACAATCCAAATAAAACAAATTTGAACTTTCCAAACACAATCCAAATCATCTCATACAAAAACAGTATACAAAATATCTCAGCCAAAATACCATTCATATACAAACAAGATTTCATCTTTCAATAAAATAATATCTAGATTCAAAATATAAAGTTTGAAAAGTAAGGGAAATACATACCTATTCAAAGATGGAAGACAAACGGTGGTGCAATATTGAAGACAGAGGCGGTAGTGGTGCACGGCTGTGTGAATTTGGAATGGCGGTGAAACACTCTATTTCTCTCTATTTCTCTCTATTTTCTCTAGTTTTCTTAATACTCAAAATTGCTCTCCCTCTCTTTGATTTTTGATCCCAATTTATAGCCTAAATGAGTGAATATTTATGTTCATTAGACAAAATCGAGCTCTAGATCTTGTATTGTTTCGCACTAATTTTAGTTGGATTTTACATTGTTTTTGTAACAATTTTTAAGCAAAGTATAATTAAGGAAATAATTTTTCTCTACCTTTTCTTTCTATTGGTTTATAGGATGTTTATGGAAGGATGTTATAAAATGAAGGAAATAAAAGAATGTACAATGAGAAGTGAAACAAATGCAAAGAAAATAAAAATATGTGTTGATTTTGGCAAGGAAGTTGTGCTAGTGTTTGAGTGTTTGGGAGTGGATTGATTGAGTGTTTGGGAGTGGATTGAGTGTTTGAGAAGCCTTGTTGATAAATCAAAGCAAGAGAAGTCTTATTTTATTTTTATATTTATTTTATTTTTAATACATACTCAAATTTGAAATGTAAAATGATGATGTTTATTTTTTTAAAAATGATTGTAAAATATTTATTAAACATATTATTATATGTTATTCTTATTATTATTCAAAAATAATTTTTAATTATTCGGACAAAATTGAGGTATTACACCTTTAGTAATAGGATCCATACATTAAACTACAATACTTAACTAAAAAATAATATGAATTCCTAAATTTCGATCATAGAAACAACATGCATGACATTTTAAAAATTATTTGAGTAAAGTTTCAAATCATCTATATGCTAAGAATTCTATTTCTTACTGCTCTTATGTAACACCCTAAATTTAATAATAAACTATTTTATTAATTAAATAGGAATTTAAATAATTAATTTGATGTAAAATTATTTTAGAATATATGTTGATAAATTTTATGAGTAATTTTTGTTATAGGTATATTTTCTATGATATGCTGGTTTGATAGATATTATATTTAATGAGCAATATAAATAATAAATATTTTATTTTATTATTTTATATATTTTTCTAAAAATAATAGTATTTTAGTGTAATATTTTAAAGAACAATATTTTATATCATTTTAAGTGTATATGTGAGTTGGTAATTAATATGATATTTTCTTATATGTTTGACTAATGTTAAGTGTGTATGTATTTATATTTTAATAATTTTTAAGTATCTCTTATTTTAATTATTTCTAATTATATATCTTATTTTAATAATTTATTCTATAAATAATTATCTTGAGATCGTAGTAATATTGTGTTTGATTTTCTTTGTTTTTATATACTTATTTTGGAATTGTGATTATATATATATATTATGATTTAGTAATTAACATAAAATATTATTATTATATTTATTTTATAATTTTGACTATTTTCTAATATGACGGTATTATTATAATATAAATATTTTGAGAAATAAGTATAATTGTAGGGATTATTTTGAATGTGAAAGTTTCAATCATTAGTAATATGTTTTTTTATATATTGATTATTTTAATTTATAAAATATTAGTAATTTTTGGAAAATTAAATGGTGTTTGGAGGAATATTAAAAAGGAGATTATATAATTATTAATTTTATTTTAACAAAATAAAAATAATAATAGTAAAACATAAATAAAGAGACCAATGGGTTTGACTCTATGAACCCTACTAGTTAATAAAATAAAACAAACAAAAAACAGAAAGGAGTTGGAAGGACAGCCGTAAAACCAAAGAGGAAACACAACAATAACCCTATCATTTGACACCAGTGATCGATAACTGTTCCAGAAAACTTTCTCTATTTTCGCCCAAATTTGAGTATGTTATTTCATTCATTTAACTTGTCAATTAAACATAACTTTCCAGATTTTTAACAACCCCAATTTCTCTCTAAAATATCCGACTTCTTCGTTTGTAGAATTCGTTATTTTGCACCGTTCTCCTTCACTGTAAGTCCGGTTTGAGAAACCAACGCCAAAACGACCGTGTGAAAAGTGGCTATATTATTCATTGATTGAGTTTATGATTTATGGTAATTTTCCTTGACCAAATTTCGAATTTAGTTTCTAGAGTATCTTCTCATAATTTATTTTTAACATTTACCCATATACAAATGTTAAAAATGTTGTTTGCTCGTGAAATCGTATTCGTGTGTGAAAGCGTCAAAATAAGGTAAGGGGTGAGAGAGTGTTTGAATTCATGAGTATAAATATAATTTGAGATGAACGACAAAACCGTATTTCCCAATAATTCATTTGGGGCTCGCTGCGTACGGTAGTAGCCCTTTGAGTGATAAATTTATTAATGTAAAAATATGGGAATTGTGAGATTAAAATATGGAATTGAAATATTTATAAGGTGTTGATTGATTTAACTTCGTTAATTATGTGGTATTTGATATTGTTGTGATGTTTGATTTATTTTTATTAAATGTGAGATATTTGATATTATTGTGATATTGGATGTCGAATGAATTTTATGTATATGTTTAATTAGGCATGTTTATGTGATGTGATGATAAAAAGTGAATTCATTTTGATAAGTTTATGTGATTATGATGACGTATAATTAATAATAACGATGTTATAAATTTATGATAGGCCTATGTGATGATGTATGGTTGATGATAGTGGTGCTATAAATTTGTGATGAGTTTATGTGATGAGATATGATTAATGATAGTGATGTTGTGAATTTGTGATGAGAATATTGAAGTAACCCCATTGTTGGTGAAATAATTGTGATTCAAATTTGTGTTAGAGATTACAGTCTTAATGGAGTATCATAGGTCAACGAGGGGAGAAAATAAATATTGAGAATTTGCAAAGTGAAGATTATTTTGTTATCATATAGATAGGGTCTGACAAGCCTAATAATTATGGGGAAGTTCAACTGAATGAGCCTGTTCGTGGCGGTTTTCTATCGAGCCTTAAGGCAAGATTGTTAGTCCTTGGAGGTATTCAGGTGGGGAAATCCTAGGTGACTTGGAGGTAGCACTCCAAATGTCGGGAGTTACCACGCAACACACATTTACCTCGACTGTCACCTATATGTGTCTCGGGTTGAGTTGAGGGGATCTATGAGGACAGGGCCAATTTGAATTGTCCGTCCACCGGGATTGTGGCATAGTATCAAACCTCCTAACCAAGTACTTCAGAGTTAGAATGGTACCACATTGTGAAGTAGAGTCTAAGCTCATGCACAGCGTTGCATTTTATTGTAATTGTTTTGTTGTTATTAATATGCATCGTGTGTGGTGATAATTTCTCTTAGAAAATTTGATGTTATAGTGAAATCTATTGATTTTCCTTGAGTGATTTTGACATTTGAATGTGATATTTTCTTGATGAAATATTTGTATAATGATACGGTCCTATTATGATTGTTTGCGTGTTGTTCTTACTTGTATTATACTGTCATCATGATTTCGAAACTCACCTCATTCGTTGCTTGTGTTTGACTGGTTGGGCCATGCGTTTGCAAAATCGCAGTTATTAAGGGTTAATGAGTCTTGAAGTTCAAGTTTGGGAGGAACCCGCTCTAATAGGTGATACCGGAATAAGGGTTTTAATTTATATTTTACTTATTTAATTTGAATCGAATTTTTGTATGAAAACATTAGAATTACTAGTAAGTTTTTAGAATTAAATCAAGTAATTATACTTAAATCAAGCTTATCGAGATTGCACTATTTTAATTTATTAAATAAGTTTAAAGTGTTTTTATTTTTATTTTTGAGAAACGTGATATCCTAGATTATATATAAAGTTTTTATTTTCTTTAAAATATATTTTTATTTATTTGCTGCAAATTTTATAGATATATGATATAAATTATTATATATATTATTTTGGGATTTAGGGTGTTATATCTTATATCTTCTAAGCCGTAATGTCCCCAAAACAGTTTCTGACAAGAAATAAAGGGTTTTAGTGAATGAATTTACATAACCCTTATGCTACAAGAAGTTAATAATATAACTCACATTATTCTATAGAAGTTCTCCCCTTGGACTTAAGTTGATTTGGAGTAGTTATCAATTTCCCGAGCTCTTTACTTCTCCAGTCTTCACATCTTGCTCCAATTGTTGTTCATTAACTTCTCTTCAATGTGATTTGGTTGATTATTGAAAGTAGAGGGTTGAAGCCACATATGCAATGGGTCACAACCAATCTTATGAAGTTTAGTAAACTAATATTTTTTGGAGATTGTAGCATATCAATTTTGTCCGCCCAATTAAAAATAACTCTAAAAAAAATAACAATATAATTAATAAATATTTTACAATTATAACAAAATCTAAAAAAGTCATCATTTTATAAATCTGACTCAATTTTGAGTGCATCATTTACATAGGCGTTCCCATTTAGCATAAAAAATAAAATAATATATAAAAAAAAGAAAGAATGTTATACGACACGTTTCTTGTCCATCTTTCATGCATTTCCCTCTTTCCACCATGTTCATTAATTTGTCTTTGTTTACATGCCTCCTACAAACTGTATTTTTGTTTGTTCATTTGTAGCTTAATAAGGTCATTATTTATGTTACATGCACACTCAATAAAAAACGCATGGACCACTTTTTCCTTAGCCATCTGATTGCATCTGCCTTTGCTTAATATTTGTTACAAAACAATACAAAATTCAAAACTTAATTTTAACTAATGGATAGACAAATTCACTACTCTCCCTATAAAATAAGATTAAAAAAAGAGATCTTATACTAAAAAAAGCACTTAAAGAAGAAGAAGAAGACACTCAAAATAGATTTGTTATGAAGAGAAGAATAGAGTAGTCAAATTGATGGTATTAGAGGTTTTGAACATTTGGATGATCCAAAAAGGAAAATAATGTGTTTTTGTGGAAAATGGGACCATATTACGATTTCTTTTCGTAAAATAAGAGACCATTTTTAAAACCAAAAATTACGTAAGTTTTATATAATAAGAGATCATTTTGGAACAATAGTAAACGATTAAAGATCGAATTCAGACTTTTAACAATTAAGAGAATAAATTAAAAATACAAAAGAAAGATAATATTGGAAAAAATGGATAGAGAAATTAAAATAATACAACTGCAACACAAAAAAAAATAATATGGAATCTCTAAAATTAGTGGGAACAAAAATCATGTTGATCATTTAATGACAACTAAAGAATAATATGTGAGAGAAATTTTTAAAATATATTTGGAATTCTTTAATAGCTATATTAATGTAGTAAAATTAAATAACTTAATATATCACTTGGTCAAGTGGTTGCAATGCTTGAGTTGAATTCAAATCAATGCATCTCTTAAGTTACCAAATGTCACTATTTTTTTCAAGAGTTGTTTTCTTTCACCAATTCGTATGAGTTTTTCTATAAATAGAGATACTTTAGAGGCAGAAAATATAACACAATTTTCATGTTACATGAATCAAATTTCTGTCAAAAATATTTGTGAGTCACTTCTTCTTTTCTTTAGTGCACGAGAGTAAATAAAAAAAAATTTATTCCGTAAAATACCATTGATCCATAGGTTTAATGTGAATGTGCAATTCACTTCAAAGATTCCAAAGTATCCTGAAGGGGATTCGTCGGTTTATTTGTTTGTATTCAATATATACAAATTGGTGGGGGTGAATCGAACCTAAAGCTAAGTGTGATACATATGTTTTAAAATTTATTTGTGCAATCTTCATCATCATCAATTTCATCATCTTCTTATTCAAAATTTTCAACATACCCTCAATAAAATATCCAACATAATATTTTTTGAAAATCGTTACATCACATTTCTATCAAACTTTCCATTACTTTCAATACACTCCCAATATTATTTTAACTGATATAATTTATAATGAAAAACTAAAACTTCATATATATTTCTAAATTTAACTCATTCATCATTTACAATTTAAGTTAGGACTATTTCTAACATTTAAAATTTTCAAAGATTTCTAAGAGATAAATGAGTCAATAAGCTAATAAAGAATCAAATAAAAAATCAAACAAAATTAAAAAAAAAAAAATAAGATGAGGAACAAAATTGTATTTTAAGCTTTAAGTTTTTTTCTTCTGATTTTTAACCTTTATTTTATTTATTTATTTATTAAATATTTGATATATTTCTCAATACATTACGCGAAAATTAGGATTTTACAGCGCTTTTTTTAAACCATTTACAACGCTTTTTTTAAAAAATAAATGCTGTAGAATCTAGCGCTGTAAAAATATACAACAACGCTTTTTAAAATAAAAAAATAATATAAAATAGGTAGATATATTGCGCGCTTGTTATGCACCTTTTACAGCGCTTATTTAAAAAAGTGCGGTAAAAGGTGCATTCAATATATGCATTATTATGCACCTTTTACAGCGGTTATTGAAAAGAGCGTTGTAAAAGGTGCACTCAATATATATATTATTATGCACCTTTTACAACGCTTATTGAAAAATGCGTTGTAAAAGATGCACTCAATATATGCATTATTATGCACCTTTTACAACGCTTATTATGCACCTTTATTATGGCAGCTGGTTTGTTGTGCGGGTGGTTTACTGGATTGAATCTGAAAAAATGAGGTTAATTAGTTTGTTAGTTTATTGAATCTGAAAAAATGACAAACCTTACAAAATAAATGTGACAACCCTTTTCCGGTGATGTAACTGACACGTTTCTGGACAATCTTCTTATCATTCCCTTTAGGTTTTGTCTGAATCTAAATAAATGTGAAATTAAAGTTAACAACGGAAAAAATCAGCAATTAAATATAATCAATCATAATCATATATGGTGCAATTAAACATGCATTTCAATTAATTAAACATACCTTATCAAGGACAACAAGATGTGTGGGCCATGCCACGTAACTACCAACTGCTTCGCCCAAAAACTTCATGTTTGCATCGTTGTCCGGTATAAGCAACGGTGCATTTGGTTCCAAAGCAATAACTGGTGATACTTTGACATGGCCCGTAGGGATCTGTGTGTTGTGCAATATTTCTCCCAAAGTATTGTACAATGTTCCTTTTCCGACCTTGCGCTGAGTAGGGGAGGATAAGTACAACACGCAAGGAGTGACACCCTAAATCAATGGTTAATACATAAGTATGTGAAACAATTAGGTTGAATGAACTTCTTATTTTATTAAGTAATTATTTACCTCGGGAAGACTTTTGAGACCAATCTTGCAACTTTCATTTTCACTCTCCATATGTATTTCACGTTGGAGCTGATCCGAAAGTTGCTTGTCTTTATTCGTCTTCACCAAGAGTGCCACTTGCTCTGATAGGAATTTGAGCTTCTCCAATACTTCCTTATTAGATGGATTTTGGCGTTTCTCTTGTGAAAAAAAGCTTTTAGGAGTTACGCCAAATCCTTTCCCCCTCACGCGACCGGAATATTCAGGAACATTAAACACTTTACCGAGAATGTCCCTGCAACTAGATTTTTTGTCCTCTTGATTTTCCGAACTTTGTTCAAGACTCTCCTAAAATACACGTAGGATTAAAAAGATAAATTCAATATCATTTTTAAAATACAATATTAAAAAATATTAAAGTGATAATATACTTACACAAAGTTATATTACTTTTTTAAACATTTTCATTATCAACCGCTCCATGCTTATTTACACGAGCTTCCTTAAACAAGATATGACGACCCAACGGTTGATCGGATTGGGTGTCTTGTAGCTATTCGTTAAGATCATAAACAAAATATTAGTTATAAACTATAGTTTATAATATAATGTATCGCATTATATAAAAGTGATGTTTAATTACTTACAAGTTTTTGCTCTAGACATACATATCCCATACGTGATTTTTTGTATGGGTGCGTCGGATTTTTTGCCCTCTCGCGATTTGCCTTACTTATATTCTATATAAAAAAATAACAATCGTGTAAAAATTTAAAATACGCTATCAATATGAATAATAAAACACAAATGCTAATAAATTAATCACTTACCACAAACGCGAGATCTGAACGTTTTGCTACAAATGAGATCCATTCTTCATTTGATATATAATGTTTATATATTTTTGGAGCTTCAGCATTCATATTTCCTTCACGATCTTTTAGATAGAAATTTGAGAGGTGAGATCTAGAACCCCGGTGTATTTTCCCGACAACTCTCAACATGTAATTCTTTCTCACCTCGTCAACAACAAAAGCAGGCTGCAAACGAAATAAATATATAGTTTGAGTAAAATATTTCAATGGAAAAAATTATAAATGACAAAAAAGTGGATCAAAAAAGTTACTTGTATATCATTCCACAATATATTTTTCGCATCCTTCAATGCCTTATCTCTCCAATCGTCAATTGTGATGGGGATATTTTGACGAACAACAGCTCCAATGTAACTTACAAACATGGAGCTGTTGGGGTCAATTGGCTGACCACTCTCATTCGATCCAACCTAATAAACTCATATAGTAAGTACATGTTTTCGAAAAAGATAAAAAATAAACAGCAAACAAAGTATAGTATACCTCAAATTTTATGCCAATGCTCCATGCTTTTATGACATTTTGCATGTTGGTTGCACCACATTTGACTTCATATTCGTAAGTTTTAGTCTTGAAAACTTCCTCATTTTGACAATCTAAATCCTTGTTGGTATCCATTTATCTACAACAAGTTCAACATGCAGTTCAATATAACTTCAACAAACTCAACATTCAGTAGTCTAAGTATGTATCCAAATAAGTTCAACATGCATTTTAGTGACAAAAAAATTAAAAACATCAATACCTGAATAGTGAGAAGAAATATGTAGGGTTCGTAGGAGAAGGAACACGTAGGGTTTGTAGGAGAAATGCGCATAAATACAGTTCGCAGAAACTGAAGTATGGTTCGCAGAAATACGTAATGAGGGTTACGTATTTCAATGAGAAGAGATGGTTTGTAATGGGATAGATGATCGTGGAAATATGGTTCCCAATAGGAGAGATGATAGGGTTCATAATGAGAAGAACGATGAAGAGGAGGAGGACACTATCGTAGTGAAGTTTACGTAATGAAGAGGGAACTGAAGCGGTTTACTGTTATATATAAAACCCTATTACAACGCGTTTTTAGAAACCTTTTACAATGCTTGTTGGAAAAACGCTCTAAAAGGCCTCCTTATTTTATTTTTGGCTTAATTGCAGTTTTGGCCCCTCTATTTTAGCTGAATCGTGAAAGTAGTCCCCCTATTTTGTTTCTTCCTAGTTTTGGTCCCCAAAACAGAATTTTGGTCCAAAATTTGATGAAATTTCATTTTTTTAAAGCCATACTACACCATTTATGATCATAGATTTCAGATACAATTGTTGCAAATGAGATCTTGAGGCATGGTGTGACTTAAATAAATGCAAAAAAAAATGAAATTTAATCAAGTTTTGGACCAAAATTCAGTTTGGGAACCAAAATTGGAGAAAAATAAAATGGGGAGACTACTCTCGTGATTCAACTAAAATAAGGGGACCAAAAATGCAATTAAGCCTTTATTTTTAAAAGCCTTTTTACAACGCTTGTGGGAAAATCGCTGTAAAAGACATGTTTGTTTTCTTATGTTATATGACTGTTTTTTAAAAGCCTTTTACAACGCTTGTTGGAAAAGCGCTCTAAAAGACCTCCTTATTTTATTTTTAAAAACCTTTTTACAGCGCTTGTGGGAAAAGCGCTGTAATAAACCTGTTTGTTTTCTTATGTTAATTGACTGTTTTTTTAAAAGCCTTTTACAACCCTTATTGGAAAAACGCTCTAAAAGACCTCCTTATTTTATTTTTAAAAGCCTTTTTACAACGCTTGTGGAAAAAACGCTGTAAAAGACCTCATTATTTTATTTTTAAAAGACTTTTTACACTACTTGTGGCAAAAACGTGGTAAAAGACCTCTTTCTTTTCTTATATTATATGACAGTTTTTTTAAAAGCCTTTTACAGCGCTTGTTGGAAAAGTGCTCTAAAAGACCACCTTATTTTATTTTTAAAATCCTTTTTACAGCACTTTGACATCAAGCGCTTTAAAAGATCCTTTTAACTTGATATAAAACAAAGTTTTGTGACCTCCTTATTTTATTTTAAAGCCTTTTATAGCGCTTATGGACAAAAGCGGTGTAAAATTACAAGTTTATATTCAGTGTAGTTCAAGTAAAATACCTATATTTGGATTTTTTTTCTTCCAAATAATTAGTTAAATACATATATATATATATATATCAATGCTAAATTACATGGTCAGCTCATATTGGGATGATCAGTTCAAGATAAATTTCCAATACTAAAATAAAGCTTTTTCAAGTTCAATATAAGCAGAAAACTAGTTATGGCAAGTCAAACGTATATTAAATTGCATGAACTTAGTATAAAACACTAAGATCAAGCTAAATATAAGCATAAAATAAATATAAGCAGAAAATAAAATACAGTTCAAGCTAATTCTGGTATATCAAACGATTAAATTACATGAACGTAGTTCAAATTACATGGCTTATATAAAACAATTAAACATGTACATTAAGATGCCCTTCTTCTTTTCCTGGTGAAATTCACATTTTTTTGTCCATTAACGATACGAAACGATGAATTAATCCAAATTCCCTTATCATGATCATCTCTAAGATATAAACCATCACCACTTGAATCAATTTCATGTGGTTGTGATGTTGCAAATAAAAGATCATTACCAACATCTTCATCAATATTGTTATCATCATTTATTTTATTGGTCGATAGGACAAAAGACCATTTATCATCAATAGGATCAGTGACATAAAACACTCGTTGAGCTTGCGACGCTAAAATAAAAGGCTCGTCTTTGTATCCCACCCTATTGAAATCAACAAGAAAGAACCTTGACTCATCAATCCGAACACAATTATTATTATCGACCCAGTTGCAAACAAATATAGGAACACGAAACATTGTGTAGTCTAACTTCCATATGCGCTCGATAACCCCAAAATATGATAGATTTGCATATATTGGGTTTTTGTCTTTTGCACTTGAGACATGTATCGCTTCATGTACGAGATTGGCTCCGGTATTTTGCATAGTGGTGTTATCATCTTGTTCTTTGATATAAAACCCGCTACAAATGCGCTCCATTCTTCATTTAATATATAATGTTTA
Source organism: Cicer pinnatifidum (assembly GCA_037974775.1). NCBI lineage: Eukaryota > Viridiplantae > Streptophyta > Magnoliopsida > Fabales > Fabaceae > Cicer > Cicer pinnatifidum. The sequence goes on from JBBPBR010000004.1 coordinate 50,158,653, forward strand.
TATATTTTTGGAGCTTCAACATTCTTATTTCCTTCACGATCTTTTAGATAGCAATTTGAGAGGTGAGATCTAAAACCCCGGTGTATTTTCCCGGCAACTCTCAATACGTAATTCTTTCTCACCTCATCAACAGCAAAGCAGTCGCAAACGAAATAAAGATATAGTTTGAGTAAAGTATTTCAATGGAAAAAATTATAACTAACAAAAAAGTGGATCAAAAAAGTTACTTTTATATTCGTCCACTGTATATCTTTTGCATCCTTCAACGCCTTATCTCTCCAATCGTCAATTGTGATGGGGATATTCTAACGAAAAACAGCCCCAATATAACTTACAAACATGGAGTTGTTAGGGTCAGTTGGTTGACCACTCTCATTCCATCCAACCTAATAAACTCATATAGTAAGTACATGCTTTCAAAAAATATAAAAAATAAACATCAAATAAAGTATAGTATACCTCAAATTTTATGCCACTGCTCCTTGCTTTTATGACATTTTGCATGATGGTTGCACCACATTTGACTTCATTTTCATAAGTCTTAGTGTTGACAACTTCCTTATTTTGAAGATCTAAATCCATGTTGGTATCCATTTATCTACAACAAGTTCAACATGCAGTTCAATATAACTTCCACAGGTTCAACATCCAGTAGTCTAATTACATAGTAGTATAAGTTCAACATGCATTTTAGTGACAACAAAAAATTAATAAATACAATACCTGGATACTGAGAAGAAATACATAGGGTTCGTAGGAGAAGGAACACCTAGAATGCGCATAAATATGAACAGACAGAGTATGGTTCGCATAAATATGTAATGAGGGTTACGTATTTCAATTAGAAGAGATGGTTCGTATGGTTCGCAATGGATAATAACACAGATGGAGATGGTTGGCAATGGAGATGATAGTGGCAATATGGATCACAATGAGATAATAACATAGATGATAGGGCTCACAATGAAGAGAACGATGAAAAGGAGGAGGACACTAGCGTAGTGAAGTTTACACAATGAAGAGGAAACTAAACCGGTTTTCCGTTATAAATAATACCCTATTACAACGCTTTTTTGAAAGAGCGCTGTAAAACATCTCCTTATTTTATTTTTTAAAATCCTATTACAGCGCTTTTTTAGAAGCCTTTTACAGCGCTTGTCTACAAGCGCTTTAAAAGACCTATTTGTTTTCTTATGTAACAGGGCTGTATTTTTAAAAGCCTTTTACAGCACTAAAAGACCTATTTGTTTTCTTATGTAACAGGGCTGTATTTTTAAAAGCCTTTTACAGCACTTGTGGGAAAAACGCTGTAAAAGACCTCCTTAATTTTTTTTAAATGTCATTTTACAGCGCTTTAAAAGGCCTCTTTGTTTTCTTATGTAATATGGTTGGTTTTTTAAAAGCCTTATATAGCGCTTGTTGGAAAAGCATTGTAAAGACCTTCTTATTTTTATTTTTAAAAGCCTTTTACAGCGCTTTGGCAACAAGCGCTTTAAAAAACCCTTTTAAACTGGTATAAAATAAAGCTTTGGGATCTTCTTATTTTATTTTAAAGGCTTTTATAGCTCTTATGGACAAAAGCGCTGTAAAATTACAAGTTTATATTCAGTTCAGTTCAAGTAAAATACCTATATTTGGATTGGATTTTTTTTCCAAAGAATTAGTTAAATACCTATATATATATATATCAATGCTAAATTACATGATCAACTCTTATTAGGATGATCAGTTCAAGATAAATTCCAAGTACTCAAATAAAGCTTTTTCAAGTTCAATATAAAACACTGAGATCAAGCTAAATATAAGCAGAAAATTACACGAAGTTAGTATAAAACACTAAGATCAAGCTAAATATAAGCAGAAAATAAGTATAAGCAGAAAATAAAATACAGTTCAAGCTAAATACTAAAATGCTCAATTCTGATAGATCAAACAATTAAATTACATGAACTCAATTTAGATTACATGGCTTATATAAAACAATTAAACACATTAAGATGCCCTTCTTCTTTTCCTGGTGGGATTCACATTTGTTTGTCCATTAACGATACGAAACGATGGATTAATCCAAATTCCCTCATCATGATCATCTCTAAGATATAAACCATCATCAGTTGAATCAATTTCATGTGGTTGTAATGTTGCAAATAAAAGATCATTACCAACATCTTCATCATTATTGTTATCATCACTTATTTTATTGGTCGATGGGACAAAGGACCATTTATCATCAATAGGATCAGTGTCATAAAACACTTGTTGAGCTTGCGATGCTAAAATAAAAGGCTCGTCTTTGTATCCCACCCTATTAAAATCGACAAGCAAGAACCTTGACTCATCAATCCGAACGCCATTATTATTATCGATCCACTTGCAACCAAATATTGGAATACGAAACATTGTGTAGTCTAACTCCCATATGCGCTCGATAACCCCAAAATATGATATATTTGCATATATTGGGTTTTTGTCTTTTGCACTTGAGACATGCATTGCTTCAGCTACGAGAGTGACTCCACTATTTTGCATAGTGGTATGATCATCTTGTTCTTTGGTATAAAATGTGTAGCCGTTATTTACATAACCAATGTAAGAAAAGACATGTAAACACGGACCATTTTATAGCCACCTCAATCCTTGTGAAATTTATCCGGGGTCTATATCAAAGTTTGGCTTTATGTGATTATTTAACCATGTTATAAAACTTCGATTGTGCTCTTGAGTTATCCAATTTTGATTCCTATTCATGTTCAAACTAGATAACTGATCCATGTGTATTGTAACATATGGTTGAACCTCATCATCATTGTGCAGAACATACAATTGTGTTTGCTCCCATTATGTACTTGATATAGTCATTAGTCTCCTTCCAATTATCCCTTCTCCTGATATTCTTCCCGAATGACAAGACATGGGAATCCCTATGGATTCAACATTGGACAAATATTCAGCAGCTTCTTCGACAATGTACCGTTCAGTAATACAACCTTCTAGTTGACTTCTACTTTTTACGTATCCTTTTAATATTTTCATATATTGTTCTATCGGATACATCCATCTCATATAAGCTGTCCCACAAAGTTGTGTCTCCTTAACGAGATGAACAGTAAGGTGAACAATTATATCAAAAAACGAGGGTGGGAAATACATTTCAAGCTCACACAAAGTAATAACAATTTCCCTCTGCAATGTCGGTAATTTCTGAAGATCGATCACTTTACTACAAATTTTCCTAAAGAAGAAACATAATCTAGTTATGGTTCGTCGAAATTTTTCAGGTAAAATGGAACGTATATCTATTGGTAGCAAATGCTCCATTAGAATATGACAATCATGGGTCTTCAAACCTTTTAACTTGAGGTCTTTCATACAAACTAAATTTGTAATGTTTGAAGAGTATCCTTCTGGAACTTTAACTTCGCGCATAAATTTACGTAAAACAATTTTTTCCTTTCTATATAGAGTATGAGCGGCTGGAGGTATGTATGTGCGATTTCCTTTCTTTACGGGACCCAATTTATTTCTTATTCCCATATTGACCAAGTCCAATCTTGCATTGATGCCATCTTTAGACTTTCCTGGAGCATTGAGTAACATACCAATAATACTTTTAAATACATTTTTTTTCAATATGCATCACATCGAGGAAATGTCTTATATACAATGACTTCCAATATGGCAATTTAAAGAAAATTAACTTTTTCTTCCACCCAGTTTTGACCAGCTCTCCCGCAAAAGGTTTGCCAAATTTATTGATCAAGCCTTGTACTTTTTCAAGTATTTGATATCCATTCGGTGCTAAAGGACCTTTACCTTCCTCATATTTTCCATTGAATGCATTTCTCCACCCACGATACTGGTGACTATAAGGTAAAAATCTACAATGTCCAAGAAAGACATTCTTCTTACAATGTTTCAACCGTATCTAATTTGTACTCTCTTCACATATAGGACATGCACACTAACCTTTTATGTTATATCCTGGTAAATTACCATATGCTAGAAAATCATTAATTGTGCCGAACAACATAGCCCTCAAATTGAAACATTCTTTCTTATACCCATCATAAACTTCCACACCTGTCTCCCACATATTTTTTTAAATCTTCAATTAAAGGAGTCAAGTATACGTCGATATCATTTCCCAGTTGTTTAGGTCCAGTAATTAACACAGACAACATCATAAACTTATGCTTCATACATAACCATGGAGGTAGGTTATAAATCAACAAAATCATAGGCCACGTGTTGTGTGAGATGCTTTGAAGACCATGTGGATTCATTCCATCAATATAAAGCGAAAGCCGTAGATTTCTTGACTCTATACCGAATTCAGGATACTCGTGATCAATTTTTGCCAATTGTGAAGAATCTGCAGGGTGTTGAAACTTTCCATCTCTAATTCTTTCATCTGCATGCCATGTCAAGTGTTTTGGATCTTCTTCACTGTGATACATGCGCCTAAATCTTGGTATTATAGGAAAATTCCACACGACTTTTGTTGGAGTAGATTCTTTCTTCTTATATCAAGAGACATTGCATTTTGGACACACCTTTAGTAATTCATATTCGTTTCGAAATAAAATGCAATCAATAGGACACGCATGAATCCTTTCGTAACCCATGGCAATAGAGTACAAAATCTGTTTAGCCTCGTAGGTTCGACTGAGAAGTTCATTATCATCTAGCAATATATCTTTTAAGAGTGTTAATAATTATGTGAAACTTTTATCAGACCATCCATTACTCACTTTTAAGTTGTATAACTTTAATATCGCCGACATTCTTGTGAATTTAGTACAACCATTATATAATAGCTTCTCTGCATCACTCAACAAACTCTCAAACATTTTAGGACAATCCTGAAGATCTTCTTCAACTACTTTTGCAATATCCTCAACTCCGTCCGGCCCATATATATCGGTGTCGAAATCAGTTGAAGCATATGTCGAACCATTCTCAAAATTAATGTTTCCTTTTTTTTTTCTCACCATGTCTTATCCAACATGTATAGCTTTGATCAATTCCATTCCATACTAAATGTCCTTCCAATTCATCTTCTCTAACGCGTTTTCCAAAACAACATTTTAAACAAGGACAAATGACTCTGTTTGAATCTTTTATATTCTTCACTGCAAACTCAACAAACTCCTTCACTCCATTTTCATACTCTTTTGACAATCGATTGACAAACATCCATTTCTGGTCCATATTATATGACCTATATAAATGCAGTTACAAAAATAATAAGCTACTGATAACATTATACCAATATATAATACACATATCTTATAATGGAAAATGCAAACCAAGGTCCAAGTCTGATTTCAAAACAGAACAGATCAACAAATTTCAAAAAAGTAAAGATTTTATATGATTTATTATGTAACAATTTATTAGTTTTAGTGACAACAACAAATTAATAAATACAGTACTTGAGACAACGTATCCAATTTTTCATAAAGGAGGAGCAGTAGATGATCGCACAGTACGTAGAGGAGAGGAGGATTCCCAGAGTAGAGGAGATGAGGATTCGTAAATTTGTTTTTATTTATTTAAAGTAAACGATTTTTATTTAAAATGAATGATTTTACAGCGCTTGTGTAATAAGCGCTCTAATAGGTCCTTTAATTATGTGAAAGCGCAAGACTTTTACAGCGCTTGTAGAAAAAGCGCTCTAATAGGTCATTTAATTATGTGAAAGCGCAAGTCTTTTACAACACTTGTCCAAAAAGTGTTGTAAAAGCTATGTAACATCAGGTGACATCGCTATATTTTACAACGCTTGTGTTTAACGTGCTCCAAAAATGCTGTAAAACATTATGTGAGGGCGCTTCATTTTACAACGCTTGTGTTCAAGCGCTGTAAAAGCATTGTAAAAATTATGTGCAAACGATATATGACCCTACAACAACGCTTTTTCCACAGCACTTGTCAAAAAAGCGTTGTTATATCCTCTGTTATTTTTAAAATATATTTACAACATCGCTTGTATTTAATAAGCGCTGTAAAAGACGCGCTATAAAATGTCATTTTTGGCGTAGTGTTCTAACAAGATAATTATGACAATGACTATCACATTCTAAGAAAATATTTAGAAAATATTTCTCATACGAACAAGTGTTTCTCTCTTTTAACTCTAAGATGAATTTAGAATTTTGAGCTTGAGTTCTTCTACATTTTTTATTTTAATTTTTCGATGATCTTCTTCTTCAACCTTAAGTATAGGGCTTAAATTTAGCCCTTGTTTAATTTCGAATTGTATCTTTATTCCTAGCTTGGTCAACAATGATCCTATTAAAAAAAAATTATGAACAAGATGTTTTATGATAATATATTTTTTAGTCAATTCTTTCTTTCAAATCCAATATGAATAGTTCTTCTAGATTGATTTTGTTCTTATTTTATACAGATTGATTTTGAAAATTTTTCATATTAATTTTGTTCTTATTTTGTTCAGATTGAGTTTGTAAATTCTTCAAATTGATAGTATATGTATTTTGTTAAGGCTGAGTTTGTAAATTCTTCAGATTGATATTGTTCATATTTTGATAAGATTGATTTCGCAAATATTTCAAATAAATCTTCCTTCATATTATTTGCTTTTGATCTTTTGGATTGGTTCTTGAGCTTTCACAAGTAGGAATATGACTAAGTCCAATTCAGTATTTTGTCCTTTGTCAAAATCTGAATCATATTTTTGCAAATAATAAATATATCTTCTTGTGAGTGTTTCTTCTTGTAAACAATTCTTGATCATATCTTCTTATAATAAATTCATATCTTTTTGTAGATAAATATTGATCAAATATTCTTGTAAATAAATTATATCTTCTTGTTATAAATTTTGATCAAATCTTGTTGTTGTTAAATCTAGATCAAATCTTCTTGAAATCTTGACCAAATCTTTTTTAACTAGGTCAAACATTTTCTTCAATTATAAATCTGAATTAAATTTTATTTTAAATTGTATTCAAAAATACGAATCTTCTTTTCATACTATGTGAATTCAAATGTATTGTTCTCATAAAATTCTTATGTTAACATGAAAACTCTAAGTATAAAACCAACTTAGTTCCAACACAAATTTCACTCTGCATGTGGCTTTTCTGAGTTCAGTTAAATCTCATTTATTGTAGACAAGATTTTTTGATTTTGTGGTTGGGTTTTTTTATTAAAAACTGAGAGTAAAAGGAAACATTGTGTTTTAGCATGTAGGAAATATTGAAAAGCTATAATTAACTCCTTTAATTATAAATGTCCTTCCAATTCATCTTCTCTAACGCGTTTTCCAAAACAACATTTTAAACAAGGACAAATGACTCTGTTTGAATCTTTTATATTCTTCACTGCAAACTCAACAAACTCCTTCACTCCATTTTCATACTCTTTTGACAATCGATTGACAGACATCCATTTCTGGTCCATATTATATGACCTATATAAATGCAGTTACAAAAATAATAAGCTACTGATAACATTATACCAATATATAATACACATATCTTATATTGGAAAATGCAAACCAAGGTCCAAGTCTGATTTCAAAACAGAACAGATCAACAAATTTCAAAAAAGTAAAGATTTTATATGATTTATTATGTAACAATATATTAGTTTTAGTGACAACAACAAATTAATAAATACA
>JBBPBR010000004.1:50194269-50210522 GCA_037974775.1 Cicer pinnatifidum
CAAATATTTAATAAAAATTTATTATTATGTAACTCTACTTTATAACAACAATCTAAATAAATCGTCAAATGCTATATTTTTATTGGACGTTATTATTGTAAGCAAACAAATACAATAGATACGAATATTTCGGTTGATGTGTTGAATGCATAAAATATTGAAAACTAATTAAATATTTAGGGCATGTTTTGAAACACTTTTGCATTTTAGTTTTTAAAAATTGTTGTGTAAATTTGATTTTAAAAATTGTTTTGAAAAATAGAATTAAAGAAAAAACTTGTTTGAGATACTTGTTTTTAAAAACAGTTTTAGAGATGAGAAAAAGCGAAAATCTATTTGATAATATAATTTTTTAAAATAGATTTTAAATAGAGAATTAAAAAAACTATTTGGTAATATAATTTTTAAAATCTGTTTTTTTTTATATTAAATAATAAAAGTAAAAAGAGAAAATTATTTGAAACTCAATTGAAAAAAAAAGTATCTAAAAATTTAGCATAGATATTATTTACAAGAACATAAAAATTAAGCCGAAACAACATAAGTATTTAAAAAATATCTACCAACATTGTATATAATAAAATCTAATAGATAATAATTTGTCCAACTAATTGTGATGGTGTACCCACATCCTATCTCTAATACGATTCCTACTCATTGTCATTTCAATCACACCTTCATCAGATAATCTAGTTAAGTTATCGCCGGAGCTTGTTCCTTCTATGCCTGAACCTTCATTCACCCTCTCAAGTTCCATAGGATCCATTGCTTCCCCATATGTTGAATAATTCATCTGGTAAATTCCACTTACGTATGTAGTTATCAATAGTACAACAAACTGTCACTATAAGTCTTTGTCTTGAAGGTTTATAAGGAGACATCAACTTCAAAATAGGAAATCTATTTTTCAACACCCCAAAACAACGTTCAATTGTCATCCGTAGAGATGAGTGTGTATAGTTAAATAACTCTTCGGGACTCCTAGGTTGTCTACCTTGGCCTCTATATTCTTGGGCATGATATCTTTCACCCCTATAAGGAGGAAGCAAACCTCTAGTACATGGATACCCAGAATCAACGAGATAAAATGAACCTTCATAAAAAAAAAATATATGTTAGCTCTACTAGTTAAATTCATTAACTCATCGACACATTGTAATTTTATTATGATATTACGATTTACCTCTAGGTGGCCAAGGAAAATCTGGTTACAACCTGTCATACAATTTCAAAATATAACAAAACAATTCAAAACAACTCATAAAAAAAATGCATACAATTGTTCAGGAAATAGAAATAAGTACGCAACCATAAAGATCATAAACAAAGTACTGAGAGAAACATATATCCAATCACTATCACCACATATTCAAGTAATGTGTTATCCTTAAAGTCTAAGTACCCATCCACATTTCCTCTCTTTAGACATTGCCATAAACATTTCCCTCCAATTAGGATCCTTAAAATTTTCCAGGGTTTTTCCATAGATGTCATCTGAAATGCCTTCTATCTCTTCAAGAGCAGCCACACACTTAGTTAGAGAACAATCAAATGTTGCACGTGAGGTAGCCTCTGCACTCCTATCCCTACTCTTATCCTTACTCTTATCCTTGCTATACTTCTCTGCTCTCGCCAAAGATGCTTGAGCCCATGTTGCAAGCGCATGTCCCATTTGTTGTGATGTTGACTCTTTGTTATATGTTATATGAAGCAGCACATAAAGAAGAATGAGAGAGAAAAAAACAATGTATTCCAAACCAAAGCATAAATTGCTACCTAATAAATTCAGTTTCATATTTGAGAGTTGAAACAAATAACTCATTGTTGATTTTCTCAAGCTAATGTATTGAAAGGGTAAAGCGAAAGGGGAAAGAAAAAATATATATTTCTTGAAAAAAAAAAAAACGATAAAAATAGTAGTACAAAATATCAAAGGTTGCATCATATGATGAAATGTGAAGATTTGAATGAATATAGTATTTGAAAGGCAGGAAATTAAATAAAAATGGGATCATCTAGCTCTTACAATTCTCCATGTGCTGCGTGCAAATTCTTAAGGAGAAAATGCATATTAGGAAACCAACCATAATAACATATCAAGCTTCCATTCAAATATTTGTTCTGCTTTTTCTTGCTTATGGAATGAAAATAGTAATAATTATTAAACAAACATAATCAAATCAGTGAGCAATGATTATTAAATAGTACCTGAAGATAATTTCGCCAGACCTCTTCGCTTGCAGTAAAAATGTTGGTGTCTGCATTCAACCCAAATCCAGTGTTCTGCAAAAGTGAATAGAACTCGCGATACATGGCTCGTAGTCGGTGCATTTTTGCCTTTAGTTTATCCATTTTAAATGAACGATTAGTTATAGAATTCAGCCTAGTAGTCATTGAGTTCCTTGTTCTAGCATGAAATACACCATTTGGCATATTTTCTTTTGTAAGTTCGTCAACCATAATATCAATAAAAGCTTTAGTTACAAAGTCAGGCCAAAGCTTTGATTCAAGACTGTCAACATTAGTTGCCATCTATAAAAAAATAAGCAAACTCATGATCATAAAAAAAAAATATTTAACTATAAAACAAAAAGGTTAAGAATTAAACAAAAAATTGCAATTGATTCTTAAAGAGAAATTGGACAGAATAAACACTAGTAATATTCCCCATTATTATTTCAAGAGCACTATAAGAAAATGAAGAGCCTAATAAGAAAAGCAAAAGAACAATTAAGAAACAAACAAGTCATACAAGCATAGAATACACAATTCAGTCACTCAGTCAATGAGTTGATAAAAACAATTCATAATCTATAACTTGGTAAGTAACTAGGTTACCTGCGCAACAGAGGCAAGCGCAGCAGCAGGTGCAAGTGCAGCAGGGGGTGCATCATGTGTGGCAGAGACGAGGAAGTCGTAAGGAATTGCGAACGAAAGCTTGAATTCTTCATGTTTTTTTTTAATTCTCCAACCTGTTTAGTAAATTATATGTATCGATGTTATTTTTTTAGAATCCTATAAAATAAATAAGAAACTCATAACACTATATTCCACAACCTGTTTAGTTTGTACACTCTCATGTGTTTCAGCAATAACATCAACACTAATATGATAAAGGCAACTAAGTCTTATGTAATTACAGTGGTTGGTATATGAGAAGAAGCACTTGGAGCCATTGGAAGGATAATGAGAACAACTAAACAAATTCAATATCTTCTTCTTCCTTATAATCCACAAAATATGTGAGTTTGAATTCCACCACTCAAGATCTCATAACAAACTCACGTGTCATTCGTCGTTTTATCGACAGAAGTAAACAATCATTCGACAAAGCCACTCATACTTCGTATGCATTAAACTTTAAAATTACTCTCAGTTTATGCAAATTCTATTCTTAATATTTTTCATTCAATTTAATTTAATTTAATGATGGCTTAACTCTCTGAATGTGTCTAGGCATACATCACATATTGTTGTTCTAACCGTGAACTTAGTTACATTGATTGCAGCACTAGGTAACCATTAATCCATTAGAACCTAGAAGTTTAATTAGTTATTGTATTTGGTTGATTTTCTTAAGTAATTAATGTGATTTAATTGATTGTTTGCTCACTTTGCTATTTTTGATTCAGTTCTAATGCTACTGTATTGGCGTCCAGGATTCACAACACAAAGGAAACACCAAATTTATACTCATTGATATCATATATATGCTAATATTAATTACAAACAGATCATGATTCATAACACAAAGGAAACCAAGGAAATCAACAAATGAAACCAACTTAATTTGAAAAATAAAATTCAATTTAAAACCCAAATTCAAAAAAACCGTAATCGAAAGAAAGGAAAAAAAAACTAACCAAAGAAATTATCAGATAGAATGAAGAACACAACAATGATCAAGAAGAGGGAATGAAGTGGATGAACTTGATCAAATCACGAGCTAGAGTTGGAATTGCAAAGTTAAGGTTTATGCTGAGCGCTATTTCCATGGCTTCCTCTCGTTTGCGTTTTTGTTACTGTCTACACTGAGCAAAATTTTTAATTTTATAAGTTCCACGAAATTACAATTATGCCATTAATGAAAATAACTTTTCCGTGATTTCTTTTTTTACAATTTAAAATTGAAAAACCAAAAGCAAAACACTCTTTACCAGTTTTGCTTTTTTAATTTTAAAAACTACAATATTAAAAACAATTTTATAAATCAGTTTTTAAAAATATGTAACCCAAATAAATTTATTTAATTTTTAAATTTTTAAAAACTATAATAGAGTTTTTAAAATTAAAATCAAACAGGCCCATAGGGACAAATTTAAACCAAAATAATGCTACTATTTAAATTTCACTTTTTAAAGTTGTACTACACCATTTATGATCATATATTTCAAGTACAATTGTTGCAAATGATATCTTGATGCATAGTGTGACATAAATAAATGCGAAAATAAATAAAATTTCATGAAGTTTTGGACCAAAATTCTGCTTGGGGGACCAAAACTGGGGAGAAACAAAATGGGGGACTACTTTCGCGATTCAGCTAAAATAGGGGGACCAAAACTGCAATTAAGCCTACTTTAAATAAATAAAAACAAATTTATGAACTCTCATCTCCTCTACTCTGGGAACCCTCCTATCTTCTACGTATTATGCGGCCAACTACTGCTCCTCATTCATAAAAAATTGGATATGTTGTATCAGGTACTGTATTTATTAAATTGTTACATAAAAAAATCATATAAAATATTTTCTTTTTTGAAATTTGTTGATCTGTTCTGTTTTGAAATCAGACTTGGACTTTGGTTTCCATTTTCCAATATTAGATATGTGTACTATATATTGGTATAATTTTATCAGTAGCTTATTATTTTTGTAACAGCATTTATATACGTCATATAATATGGACCAGAAATGGATGTCTGTCAATTTATTGTCAAAAGAGTATGAAAATGGAGTGAAGGAGTTTGTTGTTTTGGAAAATGCGTTAGAGAAGATGAATTAGAAGGACATTTAGTATGGAATGGAATTGATCAAAGTTATACATGTTGGATAAGACATGGTGAGAAAAAAAAAAAAGAAACATTAATTTTGAGAATGGTTCGACATATGCTTCAACTGATTTCGACATCGATACATATGGGCCGGACCGAGTTGAGGAGATTGCAAAAGTAGTTGAAGAAGATCTTCGGGATTGTTCTAAAATGTTTGAGAGTTTGTTGAGTGATGCAGAGAAACCATTATATAATGGTTGTAATAAATTCACAAGACTGTCGGCGATATTAAAGTTATACAACTTAAAAGCGAGTAATGGATGGTCTGATAAAAGTTTCACCGAATTATTAAAACTCTTAAAAGATATGTTGCCAGATGATAATGAACTTCTCAGTCGAACCTACGAGGTTAAACGGATTTTGTGCTCTATTGACATGGGTTACGAAAGGATTCATGTGTGTCCTAACAATTGCATTTTATTTCGAAACGAATATAGATTACTAAAGGCGTGTCCAAAATGCAATGTCTCTCGATATAAGAAGAAATAATCTACTCCAGCAAAATTCGTGTGGTATTTTCCTATAATACAAAGATTAAGACGCATGTATCGCAGTGAAGAAGATTCAAAACACTTGACATGGCATGCAGATGAAAGAATTAGAGATGGAAAGTTACGACACCCTGCAGATTCTCCACAATGGGCAAAAATTGATCACGAGTATCCTGAATTCGGGATAGAGTCAAGAAATCTACGACTTGCACTTTATATTGATGGAATGAATCCACATGGTCTTCAAAGCATCTCACACAGCACGTGGCATGTGATTTTGTTGATTTATAACCTACCTCCATGGTTATGTATGAAGCGTAAGTTTATGATGTTGTCTCTGTTAATTTATGGACCTACACAACTGAGAAATGATATCGACGTATACTTGACTCCTTTAATTGAAGATTTAAAAAATATGTGGGAGACAGGTGTGGAAGTTTATGATGGATATAAGAAAGAATGTTTCAATTTGAGGGCTATGTTGTTCGGCACAATTAATGATTTTCTTGGACATTAAAGGTTAGTGTGCATGTCCTATATGTGAAGAGAGTACAAATAGGATACGATTGAAACATTGTAAGAAGAATGTATTTCTTGGACATCGTAGATTTTTACCTTATAGTCATCAGTATCGTGGGTGGAGAAATGCATTCAATGGAAAATCAGAGGAAGTTAAAGCTCCTTTAGGACCGACTGGATATCAAATACTTGAAAAAGTACAAGGTTTGACCAATAAATTTGGCAAACCTTTTGCGGGAGAGCTGGTCAAAACTGGGTGGAAGAAAAAGTCAATTTTCTTTAAATTGCCATATTGGAAGTCATTGTATATAAGACATTTCCTCGATGTGATGCATATTGAAAAAAATGTATTTGATAGTGTTATTGGTACGTTACTCAATGTTCCAGGAAAGTCTAAAGATGACATCAATGCAAGATTGGACTTGGTCGATATGGGAATTTATCTTATATTGAACTTGAAAAAGCTTTATTTAAGTACTGAGAATTTATCTTGAACTGATCATGCCAATATGAGGTGACCATTTAATTTAGCATTGACATATATATATAGGTATTTAACTAATTATTTGGAAGAAAAAAAAATCTAAATATAAGTATTTTACTTGAACTGAACTAAATATAAACTTGTAATTTTACAGCGCTTTTCTCCATAAGCGCTATAAAAGCCTTTAAAATAAAATAAGCAGGTCACAAAGCTTTCTTTTATACCAAGTTAAAAGGGTCTTTTAAAGCGCTTGAAGCCAAAACGTTGTAAAAGGCTTTTAAAATTAAGGCTTTTACAGCGCTTTTCAATAAGCGTTGTATAAGTCTTTTAAAAAAAACAGCCATATTACACAAGAAAACAAATAGGTCTTTTACAACGTTTTTCTCACAAGCACTGTAAAAAGGCTTTTAAAAATAAAATAAGGAGGTCTGTGACAACGCTTTTCCAACAAGCGCTGTAAAAGGCTTTTAAAAAATAAAATAATGAGGTATTTTACAGCGCTTTTGGCTAAGCGTTGTATAAGGCTTCTAAAAAAACACTATAATAGGGTTTTAAAAAATAAAATAAGGAGGTCTTTTACATCGCTCTTTCAAAAAGCGATGTAATAGAGTTTTATATATAACAGTAAACCGCTTCAGTTTCCTCTTCATTACGTAAACTTCACTAAGGTAGTGTCCTCCTCCTCTTCATCGTTCTTCTCATTGCAAACCCTATCATTTGTGTTATTTTCCCATTACGAACCATATTTCCACTATCATCTCTCCCATTGCGAACCATATTTCCACTATCAATCTCATTACGAACCATTTCTTCTCATTGAAATATGTAACCCTCATTACGTATTTATGCGAACCATACTATGTCCTTTCGTATTTCTGCGCATTCTCGATGTTCCTTCTCCTACGAACCCTACGTATTTCTTCTCACTATGCAGGTATTGTATTTATTAATTTTTTGTTGTCACTAAAATGCATGTTGAACTTATACTGATACGTACTTAGACTACTCCATGTTGAACTTGTTGAAGTTATATTGGATTCCATGTTGAACTTGTTGTAGATACATGGATACCAACAACGATTTAGATGGTCAAAATGAAGAAGTTGTCAACACTAAGACTTACGAAAACGAAGTCAAACGTGGTGCAACCATCATGCAAAATGTCATAAAAGCAAGGAGTAGTGGCATAAAATTTGAGGTATATATACTTTGTTTGTTGTTTATTTTTTTATCTTTTTTGAAAGCATTTACTTACTATATGAGTTTATTAAGTTGGATGGAATGAGAGTGGTCAGCCAATTGACCCCAACAGCTCCATGTTTGTAAGTTACATTGGGGTTGTTGTTCGTCATAATATCCCCATCACAATTGACGATTGGAGAGATAAGGCGTTGAAGGATGCGAAAGATATATTGTGGATTGATATACAAGTAACTTTTTTATTTATTTATAATTTTTCCGATTGAAATACTTTACTCAAACTATATCTTTATTTCGTTTGCAGACTGCTTTTTTTGTTGACGAGGTGAGAAAGAATTATGTATTGAGAGTTGCCGGGCAAATACACCGGAATTTTAGATCTCACCTCTCAAATTTCTATATAAAAGATCGTGAAGGAAATATGAATGAAACTATATATTTATTTTGTTTGCATACTGCTTTTGCTGTTGACGAGGTGGGAAAGAATTACATGTTGAGAGTTGCTGGAAAAATACACCAGAGTTTTAGATCTCACCTCTCAAATTGCTATATAAAAGATCGTGAAGGAAATATGAATGATGAAGCTCCAAAAATATATAAACATTATATATCAAATGAAGAATTGAGCACATTTGTAGCAAAATGTTCGGACCTGCGTTTGTGGTAAGTGATTAATTTATTAGCATTTGTGTTCTATTGTTGCATATTTAATTTATTAGCATTTGTGTTTGATTATTCATATCCATAGCGTATTTTAAATTTTTACACGATTATTATTTTTTTATATAGAATATAAGTAAGGCAAATCGCGAGAGGGCAAAATAAGAGAGAAACACTTGTTGGTATGAGAAATATTTTCTAAGTGTTTTCTTAGAGTGTGATAGTCATTGTCATAATCATCTTATTAGAAGCAACTATTCAAGTTCCAAATATTTGTATTCAAACTCAATAGTGGTGTTAGTGTACCTTAAACAATATGAGGTTGTTATATTATGTGGAAAAGATTTGGCTGATAGAGTCAAGGTGTGTGTTGATAAAAAATCTGGGGTTGTCAGGTTATTTGAGAAGACTGACTTGGAGAGTTAGGTGCTTTGTAATTCAAGTTGTTGAATTAGTGGATTGAATCCTTCTAAGTGAAGGGATTGAATGTAGCTAAGTTAGTGATCAACTAAGATAAACTACTTGTGTCACTTTATTCATGCACTCATGAGCTTTGTTATTGCTTCTACTCCTAGTAAATCATCAAGTCTAAATTTGTTTAATCAAATAATGAAAAATTATCAACTTAGTCAAACACAATTCAATCTCTTGTTCTCGTGTTTGCACCTTCAATATGTTCTAAGAAAAGAACTCACAATTTTTATAAGGATTATCTCCTTCAACTCGAGTTGGGTTGTGGAAGATGCTTATCTTATCAGCTCTCTATTCCATTTGTTTTATGCTTTGTTTCAAATTCAGAGATTTCTCAATTTGCTCCTTATCTTTCTTCAATACTGTTTAGGTGATTTTGATAACAAAACTCTTTATTTTGGGAATCCTAATTTTCAATGTAACTAGTTGGATAAGTATGCCTACTTATGAAGCTGATTTTGGTTGGGGGGAAACCTGTTTATTTTGGATTAAATACTTTGTCTCAACATGATAAGGCTTTATATTGACTAAAAGATTATAAAAAAAAAAGGTAAAAAATACATCTTTAGGTCTTTTTGATTGACAAGATAAAAGATACAATATAAATAAATTATCATATTATGTCTGAATTAAGTGTTTGATTAATCAACAAGATATGATAAGTTAAGTCAACTCATATGATTTCTCTCTAGTTGAAATTTCTATATCTTGAATATGAGGAGGTTAGAAATCGATAAGATAAGATAAAAATAATAATTTATTCCGTTACTCATATAAAATTTATTTTAAAATATAAAATTGAAATATAATAAAATATAAATATTATTTTTTATAAAATATAATTTAAAATATAATAATATAAAAATTATCAAATATAAATAATCTAAAATATGATAAAGATATATTCATTATTCTTGTATAGTTATAATTAGTTACTGAATTTTATCCGAGGATTTATGGTTTTTTTAACCGATTTAATTGTTTTTGATATGTTTGTGAATGTGTTTGACACGTAGACATTGTTTTAATTTTGACACTTCCACTGTTCTTGATTTTTTTATGTGATCTCTAAAATGTCATCACCTTTTTTATATGAAGACTAAACCTGCGACGACATAATCGTCACATTCAAAAATAGAGTCAAAATCCATTGCTGAATTGGAATCAAATATATTCTACCAAGATCAAATACAAATTGTAAGTCTTTTGCATCCATTGGAAAAATCAACAGATCCATGCGCTCATTCTTTTTATCTAACTATGACAAAGTGGTTGCAAAATTGAATTACATGTGAATCTTCTTGGCGACACAAATGTGTGATTTTTTTCGAAAATTCTAGTCAATGCTGCCAAAAATGATATCAAATTGGCAATTGAGAATTCTCGTGTCTGTGTTTGTTGCGCTAGCTGTAACTACCTGGTTTTAACAATTGAATAGCCACGAAAAATTTCTTATTTATATAAAAGAATAAGGTATTAATAATAAATAATATTATGAAATCTTTAAAATAAATTTTTATAACTGAAAATTGTTTAGTAATTAAAAAATTTAAAATTAGATATTTAATAACTAATCTCGAAATAAATAAAGATATAGACATTTTCCTACTTATTCTTGATCTAATAGCTTATTCTAAGGAAATTATTATTCTCAAAAAAGTAGAAATTACTATTCTAAGAAAATTACGTTCTCAGTGTGGGAAAATACTTTCATGAGATTTCAAATCTCAGTGATAATACACACAAATTTAAAAACAAGTATTATTCTCGGCCGACGCAGTAAGTGAAAAAAACAACCATGAAACCTAAGTTCTTCCAAAAATATTCTTTAGAAAAAAATTCTATAATAAACAATCACTTTCAAGAATTAATTCAAACTCATTCACTTAAAATCAACAATAATTCACATCTATAATAATAAGATAATTCAAATACATACATTTATTTTACAAAAATAAATCAATCAATTCAATGGTGTATTCTATTACTTCCGTAAAATGCGTATCATGTCATCATGTGGAGCACCAACTCATCTAGTGTAGAGTTTCAAACTCATCTCATCTCATGTGGGATATAAGATTTGTCTATATGGAGCACATAGCTCATTGGAGTAAATAAGAGTGGAGTACAAGACTCATATCCATATGGAGCATAATGTCATAACAAACACATACAATGAAGATAATTTATTTTTTTACAATCATCTTCATAAAATTATATTTAAATATATAATAACAATAATCATTCAAGAATACGTAATAAAACAATCTTTCGATGAATACATATTCAAGCAATCATAAAAAAAGAAAACAAAAATTCAATAAACAAAATAATATATACATCAATTTCATAATCTAAGATTCTATTTCATAAAATCTCGATTTTCATAGAATTAAATTTTTGAGAAAATATATTTTTTATAATAATTACTATTTAAAATATCTAACTTTTTTTCATTTCAAATTCTCAAAATAAATCTATAGGTTGAAAGGATCTGATTACTCATTTTTTATCAGAGACAACATAATCAGAGTTAGAGGAAATGTGACCATAGGCAGAGTTAGAACAACATGAACCAAGACATAATTAGAAATAGCATCATCAGAGGTATAATCATAAGCAACATGATCAAAGGCAGAACCAGAACATCGTGCTTAGAGGCAGAATTAGAAGCAGCATGATCAGAGGCATAACCAAACACATTCATTAGAGGCATAATCAAATGCAGCATGATCAGAGGCAGAACCAGAACAACATGATCATAGGAAGAATCAGAATCAACATGATCATAGGTAGAGATAGAAGAAGGAATTCAAGGGCAAAATAACAAAGAGAAATAAAAGAAGAACGACACATGTAGGAATTATGGGAACCCATCAATTTTGTATTCCACTTATCAAAATTAATTCTATTTCCTGGGTTTCTAACACATCATAATAACCACATTAACATATGCAAAATGAATGACTTTTTAAAGGAGTTAATTATAGATTTTCAACATTTTCTACATGCTAAAACAAATAGTTTCCTCTCACTCTCAGTTTTAAATAAAAACCCAACCACAAAATCAGAAAATCGTGTCTACAATAAATGAGATTTAACTGAGCTCAGAAAACCCACATACAAAGTGAAGTTTGTTTTGGAATCAAGTTAGTTTTATACTTAGAGTTTTCATGTTAACAAAAGTATTTTATGAGAACAATATATTTTGACTTCACATAGTATGAAAAGAAGATTCGTTTTTCTGAAAACAATCTAAAATAATATTTGATCAAGATTTATAATTGAAGAAAATGTTTCATCAAGTTAAAAAAAATGATATGGTCAAGATTTTAAGAAGATTTGGTCAAGATTTAACTACATGAACATATGAATTATTTAAAAGAAGATTTGATCAAGATTTATAACAAGAAGATGTGATTTATTTACACGAAGATTTGATCAAGATTTATCTACAAAAATATCTGAATTATTTATAAGAAGGTATTAATTATTTACAAGAAGATATGATCAAGAATTATTTACAAGAAGATACATTTATTATTTGCAAAAATATGATTCATATTTTGACAAAGGACAAAATACTGAAATGGACTTAGTCATATTCCTATTTGTGAAAGTTCAAGAACCGATCCAACAAATCAAAACAAGCAATATGAAAAAACATTCATTTGAAAAGTTTGCGAAAACAATATTATCAAAATACGAACAATATCAATTTGGAGAATTTACAAACTCAATCATAACAAATTACGAATAGTAGCAATCTGAAGAATTTACAAACTCAACCTGAACAAAATAAGAACAAAATCAATCTAGAAGAACTGCTCAGATTGGATTCCAAAAGAAAGAATTGGCTAAAGAACATATTATCATAAAATATCTTGTTCAAATTTTTCTTTTTTTGAATAAGATCATTTTTGACCAAGTTAGGAATAAAGATACAAGTCGAAATTGAACAATGACTGAATTTAAGCCCTATACTTAAGGCTGAAGAAGAAGATCATTAAAAAATTAGAAGTAAAAAAGTAGAATAACTCAAGCTCAAAATTCCAAATTCATCTTAGAGTTCAAAGAGATAAATACTTGTTTGTATGATAAATATTTTCTAAGTGTTTTTCTTAGAGTATGATAATCATTGTTATAATCATCTTGTTAGAAGCAACTATTCAAGTTCCAAATCATTGTATTCAAAACCCAATAGTGGTGTTAGTGTACCTTAAACAATCTGGGGTTGTCAGATTGTGTGAAAAAGACTTGGTTGGTAGAGTCAAGGTGTGTGTGTGTTGATCAAAAGTTTGGGGTTGTCAGGTTATTTGAGAAGATTGACTTGGAGGGTCAAGTATTTGGTAATTGAATTTGTTGAATTAGTGGATTAAATCCTTTTGAGTGAAGGGATTGAATGTAGCCAAGTTAATGATCAACTAAGATAAACTATTTGTGTCACTTTATTCTTACACTCCTTAGTTTTGTTATTGCTTCTACTCCAAGTAAATCATCAAGTCTGAACCTGTTTAATCAAATAATGAAAAATTATTAACTTAGTCAAACATAATTCAACCCTTCGTTCTCGGATTTGCACCTTCAATATCTTCTAAGAAAATAACTCGCAATTTTTATAAGGATTATCCCCTTCAACTCGAGCTGGGTTGTGGAAGATGCTTATCTTATCAACTCTCTGTTCCATTTGTTTTATTCTCTATTTCAGATTTATAGATTTCTCAATTTGCTCCTTATCCTCCTTCAATGTTTTTTGGGTTGATTAATGGGTTTTGGAGAGGAAGAAATGAACATGCAAAGGGTTCTGAGTACTTCAGAGGTTGTTGTCTTTAGAGAAATTTAAAAGGGAATGAAAAAAATGAGTATGGAGCAGATGGTGCACAGTAGCTGGTTGTTAGTGTGTTGAAGTATTTTTGATAAATGGTTGTAGGTAGAAAATGAAGAAGAGGGGATGCAAAAGGAGTCATTAGCCGTAAGTGAGGAAGGAGGAGAGAAGGAAAAGTGGCACGATCTCATTTTGACACTTGGACCTTATTAATACTACTATTTTCTTATTTCTACTTTAACTTATGTCAACTATTACTAAAAATAGAGTATTACAGATAAAATAATATTTCTAAAAATAATTTATTAATTTATATATAGAAATTTTCTCTAAAGTAGTAAGAGTGTTGTTACATTCTCCATCCTTTAGAAAATTTCGTCCTCAAAATTTGAGAACTCGGCTATCGGAAGAGATAAGGATACTCCCTCATCATATCAACCTATGTTTCCCATGTTGCTTTCTCTGGTGATGATCCTCCCCAAACAACCTTTACAAAGGGAATGATCTTATGTTAAAAAAATAAGGGAGTCCAAGAGTGAAAAAGGAATTGGAGCAAGCATGTGAATTTAAAGCAAAAGAAAATCTTTCTAAACAAAATTTAACATAATCCTATGAGAAATCAACTAATCAAATCAACATCTTCAAAATTCGTGTACTGGAAATCAACTAATCACGTCAACGATTAATGAAATCCTATGAGAAACCTGATTTTTGAAGTCCAATTATTAAATAGAAATTCTAACCTCAAATGTGTGATGTAATGGTTTTGAATGACGACAGCAACGACAATGAGCAGTTAAGAAAAGTTGCCACAGCTTCAGAAAAACAACACATTCAAGTCTTAAAATGTCTTAAAGCTTTAAACTGATTCAAAGATATATACCTTAAACATTCCTTTTAGTTTGTTTGTAAACTGACTGCCACACTTAGTCTTCAACTACATTAATGAAAGGGAATCATCATGTTAATAAAAATTTGCTGATGAGCCATCTAATTATTTCAAAATTTAAATGGAAAAAGATGGGGACTTAACCTTGGAGATCATGGATTTCTATACATCAATAGAAGCATTATTTCCTAGCAGTAGTCTTTTAGCAAGATCTTTCTTGTAAAATGCCTCAAACACATCCTTGCCCTTTAACAATACAAGTGCATCATATCACCACAAGCATCAATGAAACATACATGTAGGGCTGTGCAAAAAAACCGGTTATAAGGTCCAAATCCAAAACCGAATCCAAATCCATTTTAAAAATCCGGTTAAAAACATATGGTTATAATCTGGTTATTTATAAACCGGTTGGATAACCACTTATGTTTTATATTTGAATTTGGTTTTTATCCGATTTTTATCCACTACCAATATTTTGTTAATTTTGAGATTTTATTTTTTGAAAAAATTTTAAAATTTATTTTTCCGAAAAAATGTCAGAAAAAATAAAATAAAAAAGAAACTTTTTTTTCAAAAAAAATTTAAATTGAATTTTTTCTTAAAAAATTTGATGAGACAAATTTTAAAAAAATTTATCGAAAAAATCGATTTTTTTAAATAACCGATTTTTAAACTATGAATAAATTATCTTTTAAAAAATAATCAAACTTTAACTAATTTTGAAAAAAAATCGATTTTAAAATTAAAATTTTCAAAACCGGTTGCTTAATTATAAACTGGTTATTTAACTATAACTAATTTTACAATTGGTTTTATAACCGATTTTAAATAAAATAATGGATTTAGTTATAAATCTAAATCCATATGTTGGTTTTAAAATAGATATGGTTTGATTTTTAAAAAAAACCAACCATGTTCAACTCTAGGTACCAACATATACTCACCTTATAGAATAAACTAAAGGGTGTCAATCGATTTATTATAAATTACTTCTAGTGCTAGTGTGCTACAAGAATGCGAATATTTTACTTTTCTACGTGTGGCACTCTTGTTGTCTTTTTGAGACTGAATATGTTTGAGTTGCGGCGTAACAGGCGAGGGTTTGGGGTTAGAGGCAAATAGTACGTACCAGCTACACTTGCCTAATACCCATAAATGATATAAGACTAGATTATGGTTGACTAGATTATGGTTCGCGCGCTGCGCAGATATTAATTAATTTTATAAGTTTTGTAAGTAATATTTTATATATTATAAATATAATTATCTTATAATATTATTTTATTGATTTGTAATAATTGAATATTATTAGGAAAATTAAAATGATAGAAAATTATGTTTATCTCAATCATCTAATTTAATTTTTAAAATATTTTATAAAATTCGTATGATAATTTATTATATAGGATAATTGTTTTACTCATTGTAGTGTGATTGTTAATTTATTTTTCAACATATAATGGTACTTGTATTTATTTGATGAAATAAAATGTAAAATACAAATTCAAACATAAGATATAAAAATTTAAAAATATGATTGACTATTTAATATTTTTTATTTTTAAAAAATATTAACATTGAATTATATTGTAGCGTAGTCTAAATTTATTTGTTTTATTAGTATGATATTTTAATTGTGAGCACGAGAAGTTGTTGT
>JBBPBR010000004.1:50211257-50225271 GCA_037974775.1 Cicer pinnatifidum
ATTATAAATAATTGTATAATAATTTTATAATTTATAAATTTATTATAAAATAATATTATTAGATAAAGAGTATTTATGTCGATATTTCGGAGTGATTAGTCGGTTTTTTTATTGAATTTAATGATTAATAATATAAATTATTACCATTGGTAAATGACTAATAATATTATAAAATAATTTATAATTTTACTATAAAATAACTTATAAAATAATTTGATAATAATATAAATTATAAATTATAAATTATAAATTATAAATAATTGTAAAATAATTTTATAATATATAAATTTATTATAAAATAATATTATCAAATAGATTTTGAAGGTAAGAAAGAAATTGTGGAAGAAAGAGGAAAAATAGAGTAGGATTAAAGGAGATTAGGTATTGAGAGAGTATGATTGAGAGAGGAGAAAGGAGGAGAGGTCCACATCAGCTTTTTGGCATTCGGAGTGGCATTCAGGGGTGAGGTGGCATTCGGGGGTTCTGTTTTAAATATATATAATAGATAATAGATTAGTTATCTAGTGAACATTCGGATGATTATTTGCTACGATTGTAGGCAACTAGCGCATGCGAAAAAAGTGTAGTTTTGTTTTGTTTTATTTTATTTTATTTTATTTTATTTTGCTTAATTATAATTTTGATCTTCTATTTTAGTTGAATCGCGAAAGTAGTCATTTAATTTTGTTTCTCTTTAGTTTTGGTCCCAAACAAAATTTTAGTCTAAAATTTGATGAAAATTTATTTTTTTGAAGCTGTACTACATCCTTTTTTATCATAGATTTCAGGTACAATTGTTGCACCACGAGATCTTAAGGCATTGTGTGACTTAAATAAATGCAAAAAAAAAATGAAATTTTATCAAGTTTTGGACCAAATTTCTGTTTGATGAACCAAAATTGGAGAGCAATAAAATAGAGAGACTACTTTCGCGATTCAGCTAAAATAAGGTTACCAAAACTATAATTAAGTTTATTTTATTTTATTCATTATTTTTGTTTATAAAAGAAAAAATATATCTAAATTAATAATTATTATAATATTGTACAACTTCAAACATACATATAATATAATCTATCCCTATATCACTAAAATATAATTAATAAGAAATTTATGGTGTTACGACTCTTGCAAATTCTAAAAAGTTTTAAAAAATTCATTTGTGAATCTTTTTTAGTAAAAAAAGTAATGATATGGATAATTTTGGATGAAGTGACACATGATGACCGTGTAATTGTTGTTGATTAGATATTATTTAATATTTATAATTAAATTTATTTTATTAATTTATTTAATTTTTTAATTAAAACTTAAAATTAGTTAATTAATAAACCAATAAAAATAAGTTAAAAGAATATATTTAATTTTTATTTTATCACATCAACACTGTTATACACATATTAACATTTTAACAGCCACATAATATATTTTTTAAGGAAACTTATAAAAAGTAACATTTATGTAAGTGAATTATAACTTAAAAGTTAATGTGGCAAATGAGATATAAATTAAATGAATAAATCAAAAATAAATAAATAAAACTTATAGAGAAATACAAGGAAAGTGAGAAAAATTTGAAAGAGTAAGTTTATTTTATCGTGTCAATAATTATTTTTTATTGACTACATATGATAATTATGTTTTTCAAAAGTCTAGAAATATGTTTATTATTAGAGAAATTATCATGCAACCTCGTAGTTGTCAAAGTTTAAACACTTTTCTTACCTCAATAACCCTTCAATGACTGAATAGATGTTGATAGCTCAATATTCTCAAAAGCCAATTAAATAATATATTATTTATTAAATCTACATTTAATTTTCATACCTATTTATTGTGCCGAATATATTAATATTCTTCACAACAATTAAACTCTTAGAAATTGTAGCAATGATGAAAATCAACGCTTTTATTTTGTGTTTCCTTTGTGGATTGTTTCTTTTATCTGTTGTGGCAAGTGAGACATCCAAAGAAGGTATACAATATACAAATAGTTATCATGTACGTACACATAATTATTTTCTTACTATATATATAATTAATTTAATAAATATTGTAATTTAATTTATTTGCAGGTTATGCAAAAGACTCAAAGAAAAATGTTTGGGAAGATAAGCTTGATGGTACCCAAAGAACCAAGGTTATAAAACCTTTTGATCCAAATAAGCCCGTTGGTGCGGGAACTAAAACAAAGGAAGAAAGGATGATGGAAAAGGAGGCAAAGAAGAAGGAAAAGAAAAAGATAGAAAAAAATCATGGGAAAGGGAAAGGGAAATGATAGGCCAATTAACCCTATAAACTAGATGCATAACTTATATCTCATGCTTAAGCATTATTAGTTGTTAAAAAATATATATAAAATAAAACATACACTATAATCATTACATGATTAGGTGAATGTATAATAATAATAATAATAATAATAATAATAATAATAATAATAATAATAATAATAATAATAATAATAATAATAATAATAATAATAATAATAATAATAATAATAATAATAATAACAACAACAACATTGATGTCGTATACCTTTTAAAAAATATTGATGTTTTACATACTATGTATAATTGTTTTGGTAAATTTATGTACGTGATAATTTATTTTTATTATAGTAGATTCGTCTCTTTAATTTACTGTAGTTCCTTAATTTATCATTCACGCACAACTAATTAATTATTTTTTATCAACAAATGTTAAGATGAAAATCCATCTTGAATTATTATTAATAGTTTTAATCTAATGACCGTGTAATTGTTGTTGATTAGATATTATTTAATATTTATAATTAAATTTATTTTATTAATTTATTTAATCATTTAATTAAAACTAAAAATTATTTAATTAAATAACCAACAAAAATAAGTTAAAAAATATAATTAATTTTTATTTTATCACATCAACACTGTTATACACATTAATATTTTAACAACCACATAATATATTTTTTAACGAAACTTATAAAAAATAACATTGATGTAAGTGAATTACAACTTAAAAGTTAATGTGGCTAATGAGATATAAATTAAATGAATAAATCAAAAATAAATAAATAAAACTTATAGAGACATACAAGAAAATTGAGAAAAATTTGAAAGAGGAAGTTTATTTTATTGTGTCAATAATTATTTTTTATTGACTACATATGATAATTATGTTTTTCAAAAGTCTAGAAATATGTTTATTATTAGAGAAATTATCATGCAACCTCGTAGTTGTCAAAGTTTAAACACCTTTCTTACCTCAATAACCTTTCTTACCGGCAACATAAACAATAGCTGGATTTATGATCGTTTTAAGTCAATAATATATTGGAGGAATAAGTAATATGCTTTCTTTCAATGTTCTCTCTTATAATAATCTATATATTTCAATTATAGATGCTTTGTAAGAAAAATTAGAGATTAAAATTTTTAAAGTTTGAATCATATGTGATTTGAAAATGAAGACGAGCTGTGATTTGAAGACGAGCTGCGATTTGAAAATTAGAGATTAAAATGAAGTCGAGCTGCGATTTGAAAATTAGAGATTAAAATTTTTAAAGTTTGTGTTTGGCATTTGCGATGGACGTAGACGAGCTACAAGCGACAAGTGATGACTAATACCCTTAGAGTATCGGAAGCCGTCTTATCTTGAATACTTTTATCATGTCTTTTGTTGACGGCATTTTGGAATGTCTTTTTATTTTTGGAATTTCCGTTCTAATAGAGGCATGAGGTTGGAATTATATTTGCATTTATTAGTAAACTTATTTACGTGTATTTCAAAATAATTTTGTTGTCAAATATTATGACTTTGAGTTGTTAAATTCGATGAATGTTTTTGGATTAATGTGACGTGTTAAGTTATTATGTGATACTCTTTACCTTGTAAAATATTTTTTTCTTGAAGAATTTCATCACTCAATGTCAAAATTCAAAAAAATTTAATTTGAGGTTTAGGGTGTAACAAAGGTATAATTTTTAAAGTTTGAATCATATGTGATTTGAAAATGAAGAAATTAGAATTGAAGATGAATATTATTGAGTTTTTATTATTTTATTGGTTTATTAATTAATTTTAAATTTTAATTTAATGATTAAATGAATTAATATAATAAATTTTAATTTTACATTAAATAGTACCTAGTCAACAATAATTACACCATCACCATGTACTACATTCATTCAAAATTAATCATATCACCATTTGTTTACTAAACAAGATTCACAAATGAATTTTTTAAAATTTATTAGAATTTACAAGAGTTGTAACCCCTGAAATTTCTTATTAATTATATTATATGTATGTTTGATGTGGTACTATATTATTGTAATTATTAATTTAGATTATTTTTTTTTACTTTTATAGACAAAAATAATAAATAAAATAAAATAAAACAAAATAATAATGGAAATGTTCATTTGATAACTAACTTATATCATTAATAGGCATTAAGCAGGTGTTGCTGTTACGCACTAGGGCTGTGCAAAAAATCCGGTTATAAGACTCAAATCCAAAATCGAATTTAAATCTATTTTAAAAATCTGGTTTAAAACATATGGTTATAATCCGGTTATTTATAAACCGGTTGGATAACCACTTATATTTTATATTTGGATTTGGTTTTTATCCGGTTTTTATCCACTACCAATATTTTGTTAATTTTGAGATTTTATTTCTTGAAAAAATTTTGAAATTTATTTTTTTCGAACAAATATCGGTAAAAGTAAAATTAAAAAAAAAAAACTTTTTTTTTTCAAAAAATTTTAAATTGAATTTTTTTCTCGAAAAAATTTGATGAGACAAATTTTGAAAAAATTTATCGAAAAAATCAATTTTTTTAAATAACCGATTTTGAAACTATGAACAAATGATCTTTTAAAAAATAATCAAACTTTAACCGATTTTGAAAAAAAAAATCGATGTTAAAATTAAAATTTTCAAAATCGGTTGCTTAATTATAAACTGGTTATTTAATTATAACCAATTTTACAATTGGTTTTAAACCAAATAATAGATTTGGATATAAATCGAAATCCATATATTAGTTTTAAAATGGATATGGATTGAGTTTTTAAAAAAATCAACCATGCAGAACCCTATATACAGGAAACAAGGTGATTGTTAGCTGCTCCACAATGAAACATTATGCTTACCTGGATGAACCTGAATAAAACCAGGACTTTATCAAGTGTACCCTCTAATTCCTCTTCTTAAGTACCCTTATTACCCGCACGAAGTTTATCATCCAAAAATTTCGCAATCAACTCTTGTCATGTAAAAAAAAAAAGGTAACAGTTAACCGCAAATCACATATATAATAAAATCCACATGAGAGTAAAAAATCAGCACCTAGGTTCAGACCAAGAAGCACATGTTAGCTATTTAACAAAGCCCTCTCAAGGACAAAATATAGTCCTTAAAAAAATATATACCAAGAAGCAACACTCAATGAATTGCAAGAATGGATAAGTGCATTGTTCTAAAGAAATCAAATATGGTTAATTCTATCTTTGTTGGAAATCACTTATGAGAAAATGTTAAATTTCACCAAAACATTTCTTAGATAAACATGATACAGACCCACAAATCATCACTCATATGAAAAGCCAGAATCAACAGAAAATAAATTAAAAATTGAACGAAAAATAAAAAGTTTACCAGGAAGAGGGGGCATGGCGCAAGAAGCAACAAGCTTAGGAGATTTCTTGACCTCAACAAGGGAGATACGACAGTTTGCGGTGATAGAAAGCCTATTGTGATAACAAAATTCATTGATTTTCTTAGTATAAATATTGACAAATAAATAGAATCAAGAGACTGTCAAGAGTTACACTCAATGAGTTTTATAAGTTTGATACTTAAAAAATATAATAATAGTGTTTCACATTTAAAGATAAAAATAATTTTTTACCACTCTTAACTAATAGGTGACTTATATATAGGAGAACTCATTATGGTTTCAATTGTAAGTTAAATTAACTAAATACACATAAATTAAAAATAGTGATGTATCAGTATAGGTTAAACAAGTCCAAACCGAGGTTAATAGATTCAGTATGAATCTACTTTAAACTTTGGGTTTGACTTAATGGCCCAATTTACACCAACTTGAAGAATCAAACTCTGAAAGCAACTAACTACCCGAGCCTAATGGGACATCGTTAGTACTAATCACAACGATTATATCAGTGTCAACTTTTTATTGCATTAAAGAAAACTCTCAGTAGTCCTTTTCGTGATTGAGTTGCAACGACTTTCAAATCAAGATAATACTTGCATAAGAGGATCAATTAGAAGGCTTTAGTTACCTAGTAACTCGGGGATCAAAACTACTAGAAATTAGGGGTTTACTATCAAGTAACACAAACTTCTCATAACTCTAATACAATAAACTATGTTATCACTCTTCTTTACTTTGGCATCAAAGCACCTTTGCATATGTCCCCTCATTTTTGCATCAAAATGTTTTTACAAATATCTACCGCATTTGGATTAAAGCAAGAGCGAACGAGAAGTTCATGAGCTAGCATCAACTTATCATTATCTCGAGACGATCAATTTCGTGTTTTCAGACCATAACAAGTGGTTAAACTCATTTAATTTTCTTGATATATTAAAAGATAAAATAACAATTTTTAAACTACTTTTTCATTATTAAATTATTTATGAAAACTTGTTTCATTGAATAGTTTTTGGAAAAAATAGCATTAATTAAGATAAAAAAATTAATAGTTGGATCATACTTATATTTATGATCATCAAATTTTATTTTATTTTTAATAAATGGGACCGAAAAGTACTTCTTAAAACACTTTTCTTTTTATTTTTGATGTTTTTCCTAATGATACTTAGCGTATGTATTCAACCCACCTGAACTTTTTGGATAAATTAAAAGGAAAAAGCCAGCCAAGACTAATCAATGGGTGGTGATTTTTATAGAATGAATATGATTCACATGTTAGCTTTTAGAAATAGTAGTTTTGTTACTTAGTCTATTAGAAATAGATTGTTTAATTATTTTAAGATGATTTAAAAAATAAGTTTTACTATATCTCATATATTTAGATAAAATAATCAATGTGTAAACAAATTGTTATTTTGAGACTTCACTTAGTAAACAATCATTGATGGAATACTTTTTCTTCTAATATTTCTAATGTTTTTAATAGAATTAAGATCGGTCTCCGTGAACATAGATTTTGTTGATATCTATAAATGTTTACTACATTTTTTTTCTTTTCAATTCACCAATAATTATATGATCTTAAGAATTTTCTTGATAAGGTTTTTAACAAACCAGACCCAAACATCTTATATTTTATTTTATTTTTAATAATATTTTAGATTACTACAATTGATCAATAATTAACTTGAGGTGTGAATATAATTAATATGTCATCTCAATCATTTATGGTTTTACACTTTATTTAAAACTAAAAATTAAAAAAGGTGACTTCGGTAGCATAATTATGATAAATAATTGAACCTTTTTTGTATGTCATCATATTTTTACAAAAGTAGTCATAATTATTGAATATGAATGATTAAAAAGCATAGTATTCGATTTCAGACATGAGCCCTCATGATCCTATTGTTATCATCGTACGGTTTAGATTCGGATCTAAGGATAATAATTGAAATGAACATAAGTTCCAATGTCCCCTCACTTGAATTCCTCTTAGTCTCATTTGTTTCCCTAGATTTACACTTATAATTACAAGTTGCAACATGAAGTAAAAAATCACAACAAAGGCTAGTGAGAAAATCATAGAACCAAAAAATGGCAATAATTAAAGCTTCTTACACCATCACTCCAAATGAATCAACCCCAAATGGTAGTTTATGGCTCTCTGATTTAGATCAAATTTTTCGTCCATACTCCACACCACTTATTTACATTTACAAACCCAAAAAAGAAAACCAAAAAAACTTCACACAAACATTGAAAAACTCTCTTAGCAAAATTCTAGTTCCTTATTATCCTATAGCTGGTCGTTATTCTTACACAAAACTTGGTCGATTAGAATTGAATCTCAATGCAAAAGGAGCCATTTTACTTGAAGCTGAAACTACACAAACAATTCATGATTTTGGTCACTTTTCATCTTTTGACTCCATCAAAGAGCTTATTCCAAAAATCGATTTTAGCCAACCCGTTGAAGAGATTCCCTTGCTTGTTGTTCAACTCACAAGATTCCAAAACAAAGATGAAAACTTTGTTGCAATTGGAATTGCTTACTCACATTCTTTATCTGATGGGGTTGGTTGTTGGAACTTCATCAATTCATGGGCCAAAATAGCAAGGGGAGAAACACTAGAGGCTAATGAGTTACCCTTTTTAGATAGAACAATTCTCAAATTTTCACACACCCCTTTGAAACCATGTTTTGAACATAGAGAGTTGAAGCCACTACCATTCATTCTTGGAAGATCTGATGACAGTATTGAAAGAAAGAAGAAAACAAGAGTTGAATTGTTGAAACTCACAAGAGATGAAGTTGAAAAGTTGAAGAAAAAGGCTAATGAATGTGAAATTTCAAAAGGGTCGATATCGATATCGAAATCGATATCGAGACCTTATAGTAGATTTGAAGCAATTAGTGCACACATATGGAGAAGTGCTTCGAAAGCTCGCGAGCTTAATGCGAATCAATTGAGTGTTGTTCGGTTCAACGTTCAAATCCGAAACAGAATAGTTCCAAATCTTCCTAAGAATTATTATGGGAATGCTTTGATTCAAACAGAAGCAAGAGGGTACATTGGAGAAATCACATCAAAGCCATTGAGTTATGCTGCAAAGAAGATAAGGGAAGGAAATGAGTTGATAAAAAATGAGTATATAAGGTCACAAATTGATGTTATTAGAGGTTTTGAAAATTTGGATGATGCAAAACGTTCGTTTATAGGTGGAGATGGTAAAACTCCTACATTTATTGGGAATCCTAATTTGCATATAACAAGTTGGATGGGTTTTGCTACAAATGAAGCAGATTTTGGGTGGGGAAAGCCTATTTACTTTAGTATGGGGAATGTGACTTCATATGATAGGGCGATAATTATTAAGAGTCCTGATGATGATGGTTCTATTACTGTGTGCATGCATTTTCAGGTTGAATTGATGCAACTTTTCAAGAAGTTCTTCTATGAGGACTTGTATGAATTGATCACATCAGCAAAATTGTGATAATCAGGATTTGTGTGAAAGCTTGGAATTTTATCTATATTGTAATTTACTTTGTTTCAATAATGTGCAATAGTGTAGAAAATAAAAAGATTGATGTTGTTTGGTTTTTCTTTCACTATATATTTTGCTAGGAGCTTGGATTTTATTGTAGTGGTGGAAGGAAACTTAATTATCCTGTTATTTTTGTTGATTAATTCTGTTTTCTGATTTGGTGGGCGTATTATTGTTCAATTGTTTGATATATATATATTAAATTTGGAGATAAAGCAAAATTATTATTTAATTGATACTATTAAAAAATTATGAATATATAAATTAAAAATAATAAAAATATTTAAAAATATAAAATTTTCATTGTCGTAGATTTGTTAGTTTGATAAATACTTTTAAGACAATTAATCTATGTAGAACTCCAATTTTGTCCATCAATTAAAAAAAATAAAAAATAAATAATTTGTTTAATTTTAATATTTGTCATAATTATTATTTTCTTAAAATGGTTTAAAAAATAAAGAAAGAAAAGAATCATTATCAAATTAATAGATTTCGTTCAATAGTTGGACCCATATTTATTCATAATCAATCACAATTGTGATTATTAGTTAATGAAAGCTTAAATTGTATATTAAGTCAATGTCATAACTTTTCTCGTGTTTGTTTCTAGGTTTTGGTTGTCGTTGGTTCGTGGTTGCCTCTAGTTCTGATTTGACAATTATAGTCTTAATTAGAGCTGTCAATTTGACAAGCCCCCTAATTATTGGCCCCGGCCCACATTTTGAAGGGGCCAAAAAATTTAATAATTTAAAAGGCCCCTAAAAACAAGGCCCCCTAAACTAAAAAGCCCCCTAAAAATTTGGGGGCCTAGGAGGCCCATAGGCCCACTTTTTTAAAAAAAGAATCGATTTATTTTTTTTCGATAAAAAATGTTCGAATTTTTTTCGATAAAAATTTTTGATTTTCTTTCGATAAAAATTTCTGACTTTTTTCAATAAAAAATTTCTGATTTTTTTCGATAAAAAATTTTCGATTTTTTTTTCGATAAAAAACTTTCCAATTTTTTTTCGATAAAAAATTTCCGATTTTTTTCGATAAAAAATTTCCGATTTTTTCGATAAAAAATGTTCGATTTTTATCGATAAAAAATGTCCGATTTTTTTTTTGATAAAAAATGTCCGATTTTTTTTCGATAAAAAATTTCCAATTTTTTTTCAATAAAAAATTTCCGATTTTTTTTCGATAAAAAATTTCCGATTTTTTTTCGATAAAAAATTCCCGATTTTTTTTCGATAAAAAATGTCTGACTTTTTTTGGATAAAAAATATTCGATTTTTTTTCGATAAAGAATTTCCCATTTTTTTCGATAAAAAGTTTCTGATTTTTTTTCGATAAAAAAATCTTAAAATTAACAAAATATTGGAGGTCTATGGGCCCTTAGGCCCCATGAAATAAGGGGTCGAAATTAAGAGCCCCTTAAAAGATTATTTTAATAGAGGGCCTAATAATAAAAGAAAAAAAATAAGGGGGCCTTGTAGTTTGGGGGCTTTTTTGACGGCTTTAGTCTTAACCATAGAAAGTTGTCTATGGTTCTAATTGTCTACAGTTCCTAGTGGTCTATAGTTCTTGGCCGTCTCTGGTTCGTGGTTGCCTCTAGTTCTGATTTGACAATTATAGTTAGTTAGTGCTATAACTAGTTGGAGGGAATGGATAAGAATATAAGTCATGGCTTTGTAGTTTGTTGAAATGCATGCCAATGATTGTAAGTATTTTCTAGATCAATTGGTCTCGACTCCGCCACCGGTGGCGCTCTGCAACATATTTTCAACCTCTTTGTTTTTCACTTTTTTTGCTTAAATCAACTACAATATTTTCATGTACAGCCATCTTTTCAGCTTCCTTGCTTTTTTTCTTTCTTTCTAATACACTTGTAATTTTGCCATGTATACAAGCAATTAAAAAGCACATCATCTCTTTTCTAAGTTTACCTTAGTAAATCCAATTTTTCTGCAAAAAACACACAATAATTCAAAATTCAATTTTATCTCATGGATATAAAGATTTATCAATTTTTTAAACAAATATAATATTTAGTTGAAAAAATAGTGTGTAAATAGAATTATCTTGATGAAATGTTTTGAAACTGATTCACTTCAATTTTCTTCATTTATATTGAAAATAAATTTGTTATGACATCAATTTATGTGATATATTATAAACTATCGAAAGCAACATTATAAAGAAAATATATAAGTCATTTGAAAAAACTTGAAACTACATATAATTTTAATTTTGGATAGAAATACACACAATCCTATGAAAATGATTGCTTGTAGAATTGAACAAAAACACAAGTTTGATAGTAAAAAATAATGGTACTTTTTCGATCTTAAAACATACACAAATTATTTTATTAGGAGTAGTAAGAAGATGAGTCTAACTGAACAATTAAAAATTAAACCAAATGCAATAATCTCAACATACACACATATATACTTTGGTTTTGGTCATATTTGGCTCATCTTGTGCTTTTGTTTGGCTTCTATATATTTATCTATTCTTATAAGAAATATAAGGGTGACCTATATATGTTGGGAGTACCAAAACAAAAGGTATTAGTTCAAATTTCTATAGTTCAATTTTACCATTAATTGTCCTATAACCGATCAAGATTTGATAAGGCAAACTATATTATTTGTTCATACTTCACTATATATCAATAGCATGAAAGCAAAGCATTGTTTCTCAAAAATTGTATAAAGGATGATGCATAAAAAGTAAATGAAGCAAACAAAGTTGTACTTTTTTATTACTCCACTTATTCATTGAAAACCATCATGACCAAAAGTTACATAATTTTGATTTATGGAACAATATCCTTAGACTCAATTCCAAATGCAATTGGTGTGGGTGGTGGTGGTGAATGAAGAGCCTCAACTTCATCACAATAACCTTCCAATATATCAGTCTCTTCATTTGTGAATCCAAGTGATGCAACAATGTTAGGCCAACAATCATGTCCAATTACCCTTATTGCTTGGCAACAACTATTTCCTAAGTAAGTCTCA
This sequence comes from Cicer pinnatifidum, assembly GCA_037974775.1. NCBI lineage: Eukaryota > Viridiplantae > Streptophyta > Magnoliopsida > Fabales > Fabaceae > Cicer > Cicer pinnatifidum. The sequence goes on from JBBPBR010000004.1 coordinate 50,223,495, forward strand.
CCATTTACAAAAAATGTTATGATTTCACCACTACATGCTTGGAGTTTGAACAATGAATCCCAACAATTAGAGGTTTCACCAATCAACTTCAATCTTGCTTCAAGACTCATCAAATTGGAAGGGTTTGAGAGTTGCCTAGACTCCACTATAGAAGTTGATGACACCAATGAAATGATCATTAGAGCAACAAGAAAAAACACTTTGTGCGTGGAAGACATTGTAAGTATTAGAACAAAATGTTTGTATTTATCTATGATCTATGATTTTTGTTTGGATTTCTTTGGTGAAAACTTGCTTAGGGTCTATGCACGTATATATAGTATAGCTAGCTAGAGGGAATTAATGTAATTAGTAATGTTAGGATGATGGGAAGATGAAGGACGTAAAACTAAATGTGGAGTGGTTACATAATAAAAGTTTATTATGTTCATCTTCTCTGTTCACTTGAAATCAACACTAATAATGGCATTGAATTTTATTGAAAATTGATTTTGTAGGATCTATTTGTCTCCTTTGTAATATGATGGAATTTTTTTTAAATAGAATGTTCTCTACATCTAACTGTTTAAGATAAATTTCTCGAGTTTTGTGGATATCAAAAAAATAAAAAATCTTTCTAAACTTTTAAGTTTTTGCGGATTTTTATTTTATCTATTGTGTATTGTCTGAATCTAATTGTCATCTCTATTTAAATTTATATTACAACTTCAAACTTTGGTTAGTTTTTTTATTTTTATTTTTTATTTACAATAATTAACCTTGGTTAAGCTTGTGATGGGAATTTGTCATATAACAATTAATTCATAAATTAATATCTTTTATCTATTTTCTTATAAGCCATAACTATCCATTAGTTTTTGGCCGTTACGATGAAATAATTAAATATAGAAACCAAGAGCCAAAAGAAAAATATAATATCAAAAGAAAAATTACATTCTTGTTTCTAGGTTCAAATCGTCCATATATTTTAAAAGTTTTTTCTTAATTCGATCTTTTAATGTACACGTCGAGGTCCAATTAATGAAATTTAGTCCTTAAAAATGTGCACATGTAGTTGCTAGACACTATGTGTTGTCAACATTGTTAAGGTTGAGGTGACAACTCTAAAATAAAAAATAAATAGTACTTTTATGTTTTTATTATCTGTGTTGTAAATTATTTTTTTCTTCTCATATTGGTTTTTGAAAATCTCAATAAAATTCTTATACTATTCTTTCTTTTCTTCTTATCTAAGGAATTGTCAGTTTAATGATAAAAATTGATTCCTAAAACTTTAGTCAAATTATTATCTTCAAAATCTAAAAATTTAACTATTCCTCTAACGAGTATCACCTTTTAGTGTGAGTGAAAAATAAAATCGCCTAAAGTTCTAGTTTCAAGTGAATTGTTTATGAAATTTAATCAATTCATATTTTTGTAAGGAAAAAAAAGTTTGAGTTTCAAATGTCATTTTCTAAAATCGAGAAATGAAAAAAATACAATTATTTCAATTGTCTCAACTACAATTTGAATTTTGGTGTAAAGGTTACAAAGTTAAATTCTTGCTTGAGATGATATGTCTTAAGTTTATGGTTATAAAACTCATAAATTTGAATGGACGTGAAAAACCCTAAATAACTTTAAATTTAGTGGTTTTTATTTGTAATAAGTTTTTTTTTAATAAAACATGATTTTTAGATTGGTTTTTAAGTTAGTGTTCTTTTTAATTTGTGTTCGAGTAATTTTTTTTTTTTCAACTTTAATACTGTAAATTCAAATTTGTTTTAAAACTGTATAA
>JBBPBR010000004.1:50227120-50244182 GCA_037974775.1 Cicer pinnatifidum
AACTACAATACTCTGAAAAAATTATAATTATTTTTTTTATAAGATTCTCTTTGAATTTTTAACCACTTTAACTATTTCTATGTTAATTTTCCCTTAATTAATTTACTTATATATTTTTCTACAATCAACAATAAATACTATATTAAAAATATTAACTAATTCTCTCTTAAAAGACCAAATTATAAAAATATAATTAATTGTTAACAAATTTAATACTAATATCTAAACATTAGTTTTGCTTTGCATAATAATAGTTTGGCTCAAGTTCAACATTTTCTTGATCATGAACCACGAAGTAAAGTGGTTTGTCAAAATTTTGATACGTTTTAACTTGTGTGCATTTGATCTATTTAAAAATAAAAAAATAGAATAGTAATCTATCAAACGAAAATTAATTACAAATATATTATTGATAGTTAAACTAATATCTTGGTAATATATTAGATTAAAGGTGATCAATTTTGCTTATGATCTTCGTAATTGGAGCACACTCCGTTGATTAGTCTATAAGATATTATTAACTAATTATGTGTACTCTGTAATGTTTTTATGTGTATTTTTTTGGGAGTTTTCTGGTGTGGGGATTTTTCTTGTATCTTATTATATTCATTGTACATCTTGTGCAATTAATATCTATTAATTTTATATTTTTAGTTGTTTCAAATTAACAAAACAAAAAATAAATTAAATTAATTTTAAAAATTTCATCCATAATACAATAGGTAAAAAAAAATATATGTAAGAAACATGAACAAGATAAACAGGACATACTTGTGTTTCAAATCATAGCTCATCGACCCATTTGTCTATAGCTTATTTGAATAAAAAACAGAGTTTCTAATATAATCTTCCACTAATCATTTGTAATTTGAACTTAACACTCCATCATATATAAGAGTCAAATTAAAATCCCCATTTAGAATATAAAATGAGATACCTTATTATATCATCCATTAAAAATATAAATATTTATGACACGTTTTTATTTAAGAATAAACATTCAATTTTGAATTAGAGTTGCATATAAAAGTTGATTCCAAGTATCAGGAACACCAGCCAGACACCAATGGGTACAATCCATGTCCCTATGTCCTCCATGTCCATAAACAGAAGGGTGACCATCTTTTCTCAATTGTGATAAAGTGGTAATGTCAAGCAAATTTACAGGCTTTTGCATTACTCTTAGTACTTTTTCTAAAACCAATTCTGCTGGATGTGGGCCTCCTGGATATATGGGCCCCAATAATGGATTTTCTTGTCCTTCACAGAAATTTGCTTTTGGCTCTCCCCATTGCTCTGAACTGGAAATATTTTAGACATAAAATTATTAGACTTTTACAAAATTATATATTACATTTTTGTTTATATTTAAATGTTTTTTTTTATTGAAATGTCATCAAAATAATAATATTTTATATGGTAAAAGTAAGTACAATAAAATGTTTGTGCTCTATTTTGATTTCATTGTATATATTTATTATTTTTTTTTATGAGATAATATAATCACCATATGAAATTTACATATAATTGTAAGTTCTCGGGATTTAAATCTAAAACATATATTTAATTTAATAATATCAATATTTTTCAATTAAACTAAAAATATATATATATATTTATTTTTTTTTTTTGTTTTGAAAATATTTTATACTCTTCATGATTATTACTTGGACTTACATATAATATTCAAGTTTTCAAATTTATAAGAAACTAAATAATCATCCATCTCAACCTAATGAAAACATAATATATATACCTTAATATTTTTTGAGGTTTTGTACGAATCTAAAATTGAGCTTCTAAAATTAGGGAACCTTAACATCAAGATTCAAAATTCTAACATTTAGTGGTGAATGGTAGCACTTGATAGACTGCAGTCACTGTCACATATTTACAATTATAGTAAATTGAATATTTATTCTAGACATAAGTGTAAATATTAAAATTTTAGAGTATTTGACGTACAAAAATTTAATATATTAATGTAATATTTCAAATCTTAGAGTATAGTACTATAAAAAAAAATGGTCATTTTGAGTAATCCATAATTGGAGACCTTGTACCAAATTCTGGTTGTATGGTTGATAGCCGGCCCAGATATGCACATGCTAAATAATCATGCTTGATAATAGATATATGAATGGTAGCATTTATTAACAGTGAATATAGATTTTACATATGTTAAAATTATATTTCACCATTTTCTATATATAATGCAATTTATAAACAAATATTACCTAGTTACTCATTTATCTTTAATTTTAACTTTTTGAAGATTGTTACAAATTCTAAGTGACAACTTAAACTATAGAATGACTAAAAATATTTATGTACATGGAATCTAAATATTTTATGATATTCAACTAGATTCATGTTATCATTGACATATAAAAATTAATTGTCACAAATAACATAATTTTAATTACTATTACTATATGATATCAATTCGTTTTCAGTTATTTTATAGAAGCCCAATGGCACAAAATAAGCTCTAGTCTATAAAACCAAAATGCAAGGAAAATGGAGAAAATTGGATTTTGTATCACTCAATTAGATAAATATTTTTTCAATATGAAAAACAATTTAATTCGTTTTATTTTCATTGATTATATTGTAAACTATTAGTTTCAAATTAGTACCTTTTGATAAAAAAATTTGGATAAGTAAATTTCTTTTCTCAAAATTTAATATGCAAATGATTACTATCAGGAAAAAAAAAATCGTTAGTTAGTGTCTACAATGGAGAAATACTTGGATCTACATTGCCCTCTCAAAACTTTAATTAATTTAGTTGTTAAAAAGATTTAATTTTGAGAGCTAACTTTCAAACGAACAAAATTCCAGTTTTTACCGATTTCTCTATTTTAGATAGAGCTGTCAAAAAAGCTCCAACTATAAGACCCTTTAAATTATTTATTTATTAAACCTCTATTATTAGGCCCCCCATCAAAATAATTTTTTTTTTTAAATTTCGGCCCATTATTTCATGGGGCTCAAAGGAGGGGGCTCAGGGGGCTTATGTCACGAATTAGGTTTGATACCTTTTGCTTTGATATTTCTCACTATAAATAATAGTTACAACATTTATATCTAATAATTACAAATTAAGACGATCAAATCAAATCCTGATTTGTCTAACTTATTTTAGGAAAGCTAATAGATATAATTACAAATTAATATTATTTCTTGATTCACATCCCCCCTCAAAGTGATGCGACTGGTCAAGGAGCATCAATTTGCTAACTAGAAACTGATGGCGCGGGCGAGGAATAACTATGGTAAGAATGTCTGCAACATTGAAACTGAGTATTGATATGAGGGATGTATATAACTTGATTATCACAGGCCTCACTGATAGAGTGACAATCGACTTCAATATGTTTGGTGCACTCGTGAAAAACAACAATTTGAATAGCACTTGTATTGTCAACATAGAGAGACGTCGGCTCTGTTTGAGGGAATCCAAGTTCAGCCAAAAGACCACGAAGCCAAATTATCTCAGAACAAGCAGTAGACATGACACGATACTCTGATTCAGTAGATGATTTAGAAACTCGTGTTTGTTTCTTACTTTTGCATGATATCAAAGATGAACCAAGAAACATGCACCAACCAGTGACAGATCGCCGGGTGTCGGGACACCCATCCCAATCAGCATCACTATAGGCAATCAATTTGGGAACTGTGCCAATGGGAAAGAAGAGACCTCGTTGAGAGGTACCTAGCAAATAACGAATGATGTGACGAACTGCTGCCAAGTGAAGGTGGCGAGGAGAGTGCATGAGCTGGCTTACTTGTTGAACATCAAATGATATGTCAGGTCGGGTAATTGTCAAATAATTAAGACTACCCACAAGTTGTCGATACAAGAAAGGATATGTCAATAGGTCACCCTTATCTCGGTGATATTTCACATTAACCTCAAGAGGAATATCTACCGGATTAGCTGATTGGAGGTCCGCCATAGAAATAAGGTCGGTCGCATACTGATGTTGATGAAGAAATATACCCTTGGACGTAGAATGAACCTCAAGGCCAGGGAAATAATGCAAGTAACCAAGATCTTTCATATGAAATGCAGTTTGTAATTGATGTTTAAGTTCCTGGATGGATGCCTGATCAGAGCCAATAATGACCATATCATCAACATAAAGGAAGAGTAGAATAATGCCTGTAGATGTGCGATGAATAAATAAAGAGGAGTCATACTGACTTTGAGTGAAAGAGAATCCAAGTAGAGTGGAACGAAATTTCTCATACCATGCTCTAGGTGCTTGTTTCAAACCATATAAAGAACGTTTTGAGCTTGCACACACCATTAGATGAAGAAAATAAACCTTGAGGAGGAGACATGTAAATATCTTCATTGAGATCACCGTGAAGAAATGCATTCTTCACATCCATTTGATGAAGAGCCCGCCCATTAGAAGCAGCGATAGAGAGTACAGTGCGAATAATTGTCATTTTGGCTATAAGTGCAAATGTCTCATCATAATCAATTCCATATTCCTTCTTGTTTCCTAAGGAAACCAATCAAGCCTTGTATCGGTTGAGGGACCCATCAAAATTCAATTTAACATAATACACCCATTTGCAACCTATGGGGTTGATATGAGGAGGACAAGAGACAATATCCCATGTGAAATTCTCTTGAAGAGCTCGAAGTTCCTCATTCATTGCGTTTATCCAGCGCATATCTTTAACAGCTTGTGAGTAACAAATAGGAATAGATATGCTAGATAGAGATGCAGGCAAAGAAGTATGTGAGGAATTATACCTGTCTGGTAAATAAAAATCTGGTGCACGAGACGCTCATCAGAACGTCGTGGTGCAACCGCTATAGGATCAGGAGGCGGATCAGGGTCGAGAAGGGGGGGTTATAACCTTTTGTGTTTTTGAACATATACATTTCCTGTTTTAAAATGTTCTATAGATTGAGGCATAATAGAAAAGTTGGGAAGAGTAGCAATATCATTCATGGCAGGAGAAACACAGTGAAACATAAATTGATTATCAAAAAATGTCACATTCCTAGAAATGCAAAAGCGCTGGTTAGAAATATCATAACACACAAAACCCTTATGAGAATGACTATATCCCATAAATGTGCATTAAGTAGACTGCGCTCCAAGCTTATGTCTTTCAAAGGGAGGTAGGTGAACAAATCAGACACATCCAAAAGTATGTAAATCACTATAATCAGACTGAATTTTTAAAAGACGAAAAAAAGGGGAGTCAAGATTAAGAACTGTAGAAGGAAGACGATTGATCAGGAAAACAACTGTGGAAAGAGCCTCCACCCAATATCGAGATGGTACATAAGCTTGAAGAAGTAAGGTGCGCGTTAAATCAAGCAAATGACGATTCTTACGTTCTGTCATTCCATTTTGTTGGGGGGTATTTGGACAAGATCGTTGAGACAAGATACCTTTTTGCTGAAGATACTCCTGAAACTCATGAGACATATACTCACCACTAGAGTCAGAGCGAAAAATTTTAACACTTGCTTGAAATTGAGTTTGAACATATGTTAAAAATTTCTTAAACATAGAAAACACTTCAGATTTGGACCGAAGAAAATATATCCAAGTAAAACGACTGTAATCATCAATAAATGTAACAAAATATTTATAATGAGAATGAGAAATTACAAGAGACATTCCCCATACATCACTATGAATGATCTCAAAACAAGTGGAAGCACGATGAGCACCAGACGGAAAAGGAAGTGTTTTACTTGTAGCCAATAAGTCTTGGGAACAACAGCAAATAGAATAGCAGAGTGTTCTGTCCACAAGTTCAAAAATTCATAATAATAATAATAATCTTGAATTGACAAATTACCTTGTTTGTAGTTGGCTATCTCTAGCTCCAACTGAAAACGTTTGGTCGTATTGTCTTGGTTGTAGATACGCTTCAAATAGTTCCACATTTCTTGAGCAGATGAAAAAGAACGCAAATTATTGATCATATAAGGATCAATAGTATTGAGAATTCAATAAATAATCTGAGCATCTTTGATTTCCCACACATCTAAGGCGACTTGCTCTGTCGGTGCCTTAGAAACCCCATCAATGTGACTCCATAATCCTTTTCCTTTAACATACATTTTAAATTGAAATTCCCAAGCAGCGTAATTTTTGCCGGTAAAACGGACATAAAAATTGCCTCTTTCAGAAGCCATGAATTAGGCCAAAAGGAAATACCCAGCAAAATTGAATTAGGCCATAAAAGAAATACCGAGCAAAATTAGTAATGTGCCACAAATAGAAATACCTAATAAAATTGCATTAGGCCAAAAGGAAATACCCAGCAAAATTGTATTAGGCCGTGCCGTGAGCAAAAGAATAGGTTGTAAGCAAAAATTCACTCAACAGAATGATCCTATTCACGATCAGGCACAAAATTGACGACGACCACGATCAAGCAAGTGAGCAGTAGCAGCGAGAAGCAATAACGAGCAAGAATGACGATCAACAAATCCATAATCACGATCGGGCAGTAGCGAGAAACAACCTAAAAGCACAATCTCAACACCGAAAAATTGTGAAAGACAATCACGAATCGCGGAGATGAAACCAAGAGTCGAACAAGCAACCGCAGGCATCTATGATTGAGAGTTTGCAACGTAACCACGAAACAAGCAAGGACCAAGAACAGAAGGAACGATTTCAAGAGCAACCTAGTGGAGTGTCGCTGAATAAAACCGAAATGAACTAAGAGCTCACAGGTTTGATACCTTTTGCTTTGATATTTCTCACTATAAATAATAGTTACATTTATATCTAATAATTACAAATTAAGAGGATAAAATCAAATCCTGATTTGTCTAGCTTATTTTAGGAAAGTTGATAAATATAATTACAAATTAATATTTTTTCTTGATTCACAGTTTATAATCTCCCAATATTTTGTTAATTTTGATATTTTTTTCTCGAAAAAATTTCGAAACAAATTTTATTCGAAAAAAATTAAAAAATATATTTTTTCTCAAAAAAATTCAAAAAAAAATTATGAAAGTTTTTTATCGAAAAAAAAATTGAAAACTTTTTATCGAAATAAAATTGGAAATTTTTTATTGAAAAAAATCGGACATTTTTTGTCGAAAAAACCGGAAATTTTTTAACGAAAAAAAAAAATTTATCAAAAAATAATCAGACATTTTTTATCGAAAAAAAAATCGGATATTTTTTATAAAAAAAAATCAAAAAATTTTTATCTGTGAAAAAATTGAAAAACTTTATTTCTAAAAAAAAATCGATTATTTTTTTAAATAAGTGGGCCTATAGGCCCACTAAGCCCACAAAATTTTAAGGGACTTTTAGTTTTGGGAGCCTTTTAAATTATTAATTTTTTTGACCCCTCCAACATATGGGTTGGGGTCAATAATTAGGGGGTTTGTCAAATTGACAGCTCTAATTTTAGGTTCGGATGTTAGACCGGTTCCTAATTCAACCGGTTGAACCAATTAGTTGAGTCTAATTTTTAAAACCTTAATTTTTCCACATAGAGATTAAACAACAAATAAAATCATTTGAAAGAAATTTGGGGAGAATACGATAAAGTGAAGTTTCCGATACTTTCGTAAGTATTCATAATTGAGTTAAGTGAATAAGAGCATATATGTTTTGTACATACCAAATCTCCCAACCTATATTTAACAACTCGTTTATCTGTCGTTTCTCATCACATTGTTAATGGAAGATTGTTGGAAATAATGATGACATTAATTAGAGCTAGTGTTGATTTGAATTGAAAAATAAAAAAGTCCCACATATGAGGGATATCACACATTAGTATGTTTATAAGGTGGAGGTATGGAACTTGGGTGTGCCCAAGGGGTACCTCAATTTTGTAAAGGAGAAAGAATGCATGCAAAATTGACCACCACACACGCGCCGTCGCTCCCGCTCGGTCAACTCGGTCGTGCTTGGACTTGGGCTAAGTGGTATATTATTTTTTTAGTATATGAAAAATTAATAAATTATTTATTTATTTAGTATTAAACAAATGTTTGTGTTTTTATCACCACCGAGTCAACATTCAACATCTGATCTAGTCTTCCTTCTTGAATTCGTGCATCTGTGTTCTTGGTCAAAACCCTAATATTTGGTCTCACACATCTATTATTGCCTGGTCAAAAACCTAGGTAAAAACTCTATGTTTGGAGCCACGTTTTTGTGGTCAAACAGTTTGGAGCGCACATTTGTGGTAAAAAACACGGAGCACAAGTTTTGATGGATCGCTGGGTTTTCTCTAATCCAATTGTAGATTTCCTCTATAAGTAGAGGGTTCTCCTCATTTGGAAAAATACACTAAAAGATCTCCACATCTGAGGGTTTTTTCTATTTCTCCCCTTTCTTACTCACTTCTTTTTTTTTTTTTTGAGTGGTCATAGTCTCATATTATGAGTGACAGCCATCTGACTGTCATATTGAGAGTGTAATTCTAGAACGATTTTCTACGGTGCAGTAGAACTCTGATACAATGTATCTAGGTTATTTTATCCTAGGTACTTCATGGTTGATAGTCTACCTTGCACAATTCGGGCAGTCCTTTGAATGTCTTCAAGAGAGCGACCTAGTCTGCGACTCAATCCAATAATATTTTCGGTGACATAAATTGATTTTTTAAAAAAATAGAAACTTAAAAATACAATATCCACTCCATCAAACTTTTTTCATTGAATAAGTTCTTTCAAAATGGCATACCCCTAGCTTGAGAAATTGGGATCATAATTTTGCGATTTCCATTTCATTATAATCAATATAATGGAAACAAATACTTACTTTAGATGATCAGGAGATACGCCTTGGAAGAACACCCTTGTTTTGTTAATGTCAACATTATCATCAACCCATTTGGCCCATGTATTCAATGCTTTCTCATAAGCTACCAAACGATCCATATCTTTGAATGTGTTCTTCCCTTCTTGAATGATATCCCATCTGCGTGCACAAACTAAAAGTATGAAAAGAATAGGCATAAAATTAATGCAAAGTACAAAATAAAAATTATATTTCTCATACCCCACACAACTTGTCCTCACATCTATTTGTTTTTAAATATTCTAGCAATACCTTTTTCAATTTTAACTATATTTTGTAAAATTAAAAATTTAAGTTTTTTTCTCATACAACTCAAATTTATGTTTTATTCAATGTAAATATATTACTCCATAAACTCAAATTCAAATTCATGGACTAAACTTGTATATTATGTAAAACTCACAAAATTTTAGTTTTGTGAAATATTGTAACTCAAATTTTGAATTTTGTAGAGTAAAACTTTTTTAATAAAATACTGTAAAATTCAAAATTCAAAATTTGAATTGACAAAATACATAGATATTGTTATAAGAAAGTAAATACTAAAAAAATGAGTATTTTTGTGTATTTGTATTTATATGGGGAGTGAGAAGATTCAATCCAAAAATATCTATCTATTTATACGTGGAAATAAATTAGACTAATAGATAGGGGTATATAGTTTAGTCTAAGATAGACTCAGGCCAATCAAATTTTTTTCTTCCATATATATATACCAAAACATTTTTAAAAGTCTATATTTACCCCTTTATACGTTATTATAAGATATAAACCAATGAAGAGTATGTGTGAGGTTTTAATTACGGTTGTTTTCTTCCTGTGTGAAGCCACCAATGCCAAGAGTCAAATATCAACACATCAATTCCTTTCCAGGTTTTGCCAGCTTCAATAGAATCTAGTTTTAGGACTCTACCAATATCCTCATAAACAATGTCCACTAGAAATGCATTGCGTGAGAACATCACCTTAACGTCATAGGTCTACAAATCATATGATAAACAATGCTATAAGTTTTGTGCTACTTTTCATTAAAAAAAAAAAATCATACAGAGCACAGGTTAAAAATAAATAAATAAATAAATAAATGTTGATTACAAATTTTTACTTTTTATAATTTTAATGTTTGAATTACACAATTTTCAATATTATGTTTACAATTTACCGTACACAACTTAAAACCAACTTGATTCTAACAATCTTTCTCTTTTTGTAAAGATAAACATCTATTTTTGTGAACAGGTTTAAAAGTTATCTTAATATGATGCAAAGTTATCTTAATAAGATAAACATCTATTTTTGTGAACAGGTTTAAAAGTTATCTTAACATCTATTTTTGTGAATAGGTTTGTGAACAGGTGTAAAGATAAACATCTATTTTTAATAATATAATGTATGCAAAACTTATTCAAAATAAGTCAAAATAAAAGTTATCTTAATATGAACAGGTTTAAAAGAAAGTGATATGTAGTAATCTAACAAGTGAGATTTAAAATTAGAATTTGGACAACATAAAGTAATTGTTCTCAAAATATATACTCCCCTTATGAGTACAAAAGATAGAACAAAAAAAAGTACACATAAGCCAAAAATAAGAAATTGGTAAACTAAGGTTTATGATCGATCAATCTAGCTAAGGTCAGTCCTAAAATATTCTGAATAAACTCTTGATTGGTTGTTCCATGAATGCCTCAAATTTAGCTTCTAGTTGATCAACGTATTCCTTCTTTACAAACTAAGTGGAGTCAAATGCAGGTGCAAAAGGGTTATTTTAATCTTGTCTGATCTAGAGTTGATGACACAAAACTTCATGTGCTCAAGAACCAAGCTTGGTAGATTGGTCTTGATCTTCTGGGAGATATCCCTTGTGGTCTTTATTGACATTGTCAACAAAGACACCTTTAGGTACCGCACATCCATTTTTTGAGAACAATAACCAATAATTTTGAAGTTTGGATTCTTAACAAGTGCCGAACACTAGTTAGCATTTCCCAAAAAGAAAAACTATGTGTTGCAATAACTAAACCCCAAGTTAAGATTGTCCTTTGAACATGTATATATTTCTAGGTTACATTTAATTAATGGTTAAATACCTTGCCTTCAATCACTCCTTGAAGAAGTGGCATAATTACTAATCCTCCTTCTTATCTTCAAGATTTTCATTGCTATACGTTGCAAAGTAACTCTGATAAACCTATTTCTCATTCTACTAATGTTCAAGGTACTCCTTATCCTTGGTCTAATTACTTGTCATATGATGCATTATCTTATTCACACAAGTTTTTGTCTTTCACTATTTCAACTTTGAAAGAAGTCACTTTCTATTAAGAAGCTATTAAAGACTCTAATTAGAGACTTGCAATCCTTTGAACTTCAATCCCTTTTACATAATAATACTTGGAAATTAACTATTTTACCTCCCAAAAAAAGTTGATTGTATACATGTGGATCTTTAACTTAAAGTTTCATGTTGAAAGGTACAAGGCCTGCCTTATTTCCAAATAATTCAACCAAACCAAAAGTCTTGATTACTTAGATACCTTTAGTCTTGTTGTAAAAATGACAACTATTTGCTTATTACTTTATGTGGTTGTTGTTCATAAATGGTTTTTATTTCAACTTGACATAAACACTGTGTTTCTCCAGGGGATCTTATGCAGAATGTCTATATGAAAGTTCCACTTGTTTTTGAAGTCCCTCATTAAAGCCTTGTATGCAAACTCAAAAGATCTCTCTAAGGATATAAACAAGCAAGTCAATAGTGGAATACTAAATTATGTTCTTCTTTGAAATAATTTGGATTTATCCAATCCAAATCAGATTATTACATGTTTTCATATTTTTCTTTTGCTAGTTTTATGGTCATTATTATTTGTGTTGGCGACTTTCTTTTTGTTGGTGACAGTTTGATTGAAATGTAGTCTTTTAAGTCTTCTTTGCATTATATTGTTAGCATTAAGCACATTGTTGTTCTTACATTTTTCCTTGGTTTTGCAGGTTAAGTCAATTTCTATTTGCCCCTACGAACCTACACATGCAAGCTACTCTTTGTGTTGTTGGATTTCTCAAAAACAATCCTAAAAATGGCCTACTCTTTGTGTTGTTGGTTAAGTCAAGTTGTAGACGTTTTCACAAAAGCTTTGCATCCATTTCCCTACTTTCATCTTTTGTCCAAACTTAGAATGTTAAATATCCATTCCAATTTGAGGGGATATTAGAACTAGTTAACCCTTTATTTATATTTTTAATCTATTTTTAAGTTTGTTAATTGTTTAGTTAGAGTTAGTAGTGAATTTCTTCATTATTAGGTGTTTTGTTGTTAGTTATTATTCTTTCCTTACCTTTGTTTTCAGTTACAGGATCATCTTCTTTGTATATAAATGGATGCCCTTAACCTTTTGTAATCATGAAAACTATTCTAATGAATAAAGAAAGATATATTCAGAAACATGATACTTGAACATGATTTCACAAACAGTTAATGTTGATTTGTAAATTATGATAGCTTTTAGTTGTGAATGTGAGCAAGAAAAGAGGAAGGAAATAAGAAATGAAAAATTTAGGATATGGTAACTTTGAAAACAATTTTTTGTTATCATTTTCAAAAATATAGTTAAATATATTGAGTCTCTACAAAATTATGATATTTTAAATTCGATCTCTAATTTTTTTTTTTTACTTTTAGTCCCTATTTAGATTTTATAAAGACGTTTTCTAAGACTAAAAATATCAAAATTTTACGAAAGATTTTAAAAATAAGGATTAGAAGAGAATAAAAAATATTAGGGATTAAAAATTTGACAATTTTTGTATAAAGACTCTTGAAATTTTATAGCAACTAAATATTTAAAATATGTTATTTTAACTTGTTAACATGAAGATGAGACACACTTCAAATAAATTATTGTAACATAGATAAAATACAAAATTAGATAGAGATAATACATTTATGAAAAAATATTTTTACAGAATAAAAGTACGTTTAGGACAGAAATCTAACCGGGAAAGTGAAAATAGAGAGATCACCGATTCTCACTAAGGTATAGTGAGTTTGTGGCAGAGCTATGTGGAGCATGCAAGTGAGTGATTGCCATTGATTCAAGCTCAAAGAGTCTCCTACAAACAAAATACTTTTCCCTCTTTGTCGGCTTAAAAAGTCTTCACCATTGAATCTATATAATAGAGTTAATTCAAAATCATAAGTGGGTCCAAATCAAATTGCATTGCCTTAATAGTCATTAAATGTATATTTTGTTGGGATCTAATATGACATGTGATCCTATTTGAAGACAAAAAGGATTGAAAGCAATTATTTCAATGCCAGTTTATTCACATAAACTTTATATTATATGGTAGTTCAATTATAAAAATAAGCCTAACAACCTTCGATTAATTGTTTGGAGTATGACACCTTACAAAGACAGCCTAGCAAAAACATCGTTGAAAATTTTGACTACATGAAGAAATAGAAAAATAATTAACATAAACTATAAAATTTGAAATGATAATATGAAAAAAATATTATATAATAAAAGTATGATGCGATATTCGGTTATCTAATAAAATTTTACTTAAATATAACTAACTTCTAAGTTAAATTATACTTAATTAAATATAATTATATCTAAGAGTTCTGTAAATTGAAAGTGTATAATAATATTTCTAACTTCGGAAAAATAATACAATAACGAAAGAAAGAAAAATACAATGTATAAAAGAAAATAATATATATATATATATATATATATATATATATATATATATATAT
This sequence comes from Cicer pinnatifidum, assembly GCA_037974775.1. NCBI lineage: Eukaryota > Viridiplantae > Streptophyta > Magnoliopsida > Fabales > Fabaceae > Cicer > Cicer pinnatifidum. Next base: position 50,240,714 of record JBBPBR010000004.1, read on the forward strand.
ATATATATATATATATAAGTCGTCATCAAATTAGTTAAACAAGAAAATTGATGTAGAAAGTGATAGCGGTTGAGATATATAACTTCCAGTGTCTCCACGACACTCACTCTAATATAGAATCAATACCGAATCTTCAAATGTCAAATTTGGCCAACAAAGCTTAAATACTATAGGACATAACCATAGAGAATGACAAAGGTCTAATACCTTAGTGTAAAAGACAAAAGAGAATGATAATTGTTTTATTACCATATGGTAGAAACACAAAGAGAATGCTAATATGGCTAAAAAGAATGAAATTATAGTGAAATATATTACTAAAAAAGAAAATAATTAATCCACAATGAAACTTTCAATGAATTGTATCATAAATCACAAATCATCTTCACTTTTGGATCTTCAAATATTATATAATCAAATTGATAAAGAATAAAGAACACATATATAATTGAGAATTTAGCTTTAGAAAGTTTATCCTTAATAGTGAAAGTAGATCAAAATTTAAATGTTGTTTTGACCGTTTGTATCACGATGTGTTAGTGGAATGTTACGGATCCGTCAAACCAACCCCACCATCTAAGACCATGTCCAATATAGCATCTTCCAAATGAAGCAACGGAAGAGAGAACGATACAAGATCAATGATAAATAAAGATTGGAAACTGAAATTGGATACAAGAATTTGACAAGAGTCTTGATAGAAAATCTCAAGAACTCAATAGAAAATGAAATACTAAAAATGAATCGATCAAAATTTTTTAAAAAAAATCTTGAGAAAGAATATAACAGAATAATTATTATTCTGATATCATATTGAGAATCATAAATGAGTTTAAAAAAGAGACAAATAATTAAAAAAATATAAAATTTGAAATAATAATATAAAAAAATATTATTGAATTAAAATATTATGTACCTTTATATAACGTTCTTAATGTAACTCAACTAACAAAACTTCACCTAAACATAACTAATTTCTAATTATCTTAGACAATATTTAATTAAATCTAACTATATCTAATGGAAATAATTTAGAATTTTGCAGATAGATACAACAAAATGTCTTGTGTTAATTGGAGAAACATCAAGATGGTTGAGTAAAATTAACTAAGGACTGGTAAGAGATAACATACCTTGGAACTTACATATTTTGAAAATTTGATGACCAGATTGGATAATGCTTTATATGGTTAGATTGTTAAAAATGCTTTATATGTTTACTGCCAAATACCAAGTTATGTCCAAGCTTTTTTCCAAATTAGAAGTTCTGTTTCTTTCTTATATTCTTTCTTATATGCCTCTTCGTTTTGTGATGAATAAACATTTAATATTAAACATTATTTCAAATTCAAACACACAATTATAAGTTTTGAATTGGAACTCAAAATATGATGTTTATTCTAAAAATATTAACATTTACTAGTTAAATTATGTCTTATGATTGAATAACTTTTAATTTAATAAATAGATACTTGTCAAACGTTTGCAACATAGAAATTAAAAGTATCCCAAATTGAAGTTATATTTCTACTTTATATGTATAGAATGAAAAGCAACTTTTATATTTATCAACTCTATAATAAATATAAAAGTGAGAAGAATAAAAAACTCTAATCAAGTTAGTTTAACTTATATAATATTAAAAACCGATACAACAATAAGTGATTTATATTAAATAGTGTTTATTTTGGTTGCTCACAGACATCCCTCGTTCCTCAAACCACTAAATTAATTGATTGACAACTCTTATGTATGTTCTTAATATCCATTGATTTATCATCATGTATCACTTTTTTTTTTTTTTAAATAAGTAATGTTAGTAATGTTAATATTCTAATTCGTCATTTCGTTATCACTTTAAATCACATGGTTTTGGTCAGCACAAGAAAAGGAAGGGAAAGAGATATGTCCAAATCAAAACCAATAGAGCTTCTCCCAACTCTGTAAAGTCTCAACCTCACCCTTCAACTAGAAAAAAAACATTTACCTATTCCCTAGAATTTGTCTTTCTCTTTGTTTGTTTAAGCTAGTTGCCATTCTGTTTTTAAAATTCAAACCAACGAACGCTTTGTAACATGCCAAAACATTTTAAAAGCCACCGGCAAAATTCATCCTTATTTTATTGAAAGGGTTTTAAAAATGTATTCCACCGCGATTTAGATAGTGGCATGAAGATTTTTTTTCCTCTTTCGTTGTGATGATGAAGCACTGATATTAACATAAACACTAACAAATATTTGGATTTGTTGCAGTTGACTGCAGTGCAATAAGCACATCTAGACCGTCTTATCTTGATCGAAAAACTTTGATTTTAAGGTTGAGTTTTATATAGTTATAAAAATTTAAAATTAAAGTTTAAAAGTTAGACTTTACGATCTTGATTTGACAATCTAGATGTGTTTGATTGCACTGCAGCCGGAGTCTCGTGACTGCAACTAATCTTGGTACATAGTAATTAGTTGACTTTGATAATTATTTAAGAAAATAAATTAATGAAATTTAATCAAGTGTCACTCGATCCTAACCGTGATATATAAAACTTTAAATCCTATGTCTATCAATGATAAAAAGTAAGTTATGATAAATGAAAAAAATAAAATCAACTAAAGGATATGTTTGTACCTTGGTAAATCACAATCTGTTGGCTGCCATCTATACTTGAGATAAAATTGATCTGGTCTACCATTATTTTGACAATCAAATTGTTTCTCTATAAAAGGACACTGTGAGCTTTCATAAAGAGGGTATGATTCATCATAAACCCAATTCCCTTGAAACAAATCACAACCACTCTTTGCAAAGATTCTATTATGATTGTGATAAATATAATCCTTCTTGGCATGTACTTGAATCATGAGAAGGGCATGAAAAAGTAAAACATATGTGGTGAAAGATTTCATGGTGGTGGTGCTCACAATAAGCATATGATGAAAATGGTTTGGAAATTTGTTGATGTGGTTTATATGTATTTATGCATAAGTACATTTAAGTGTGTGAGTCATACACGAGAGGAGAGAGGGTATATATCTGGAGGGAGAAGAGTTAACATCATATGGGTTTAAATTGGAAACTATAATGTATATGTACTACCAAAAAGAAAACTATAAATCAATAAGTATTTTTTCTTTTTACTCATGATTATTGTTTTTAGTTTAATTTTCATCCAAATATACAAAAATTTATACAATCGACACATTATAATTTGTCATGGGTGATTTTAAAAAATTGTGTCAAAAATCAAATATTATTATTTTAATTTATATAGAACTCTTTTTTTTTTCATGATGTAACTATAAATTAATTATTTTTCTCATAGGTTATTATGATGTAAGTACAATGGATTCGTTTGTTATACTTTTTTAAAAAAGTGATGTTAAGTTTTTAAAAATGATTTTTATTACATATTACAAAGTAGTATAAATTATTTTAAACTTATTTATTACATATTAAAAAATAATTATTCAATATC
>JBBPBR010000004.1:50248898-50263462 GCA_037974775.1 Cicer pinnatifidum
TGCATCGTATTTAAAATTCTCATTTAGATTCTAGATAACTAAAATTTTGTTTTTTTTTACATTGTTACTATTTGTTTTGTATTTTAATTTGAAGTTGTTATTACATGATGTTATTTGAAATTTCATTTGAGGGTCAAATTTTATTACTGCTGCATAGAGGACAAAATTGTAAGTTTGTAGTATTATCTTGTTCCAAAATTCTACTAGAAGAATAAATCAAAGTGGCAACTGCATATTTTATTTTAGAGTTTAGGGTTTAGGGTTTAAGTTTTTTATAAATGAGTATTTCAAATTATACTTTTAATTCTGTCAAAAAATTAGAACTTTTATAGTTTTTTTTTTAAAATTTAATTACCCAAACCTAACCAACATCTATATCACTGGTTGAGTTTGGTTCGGGTCCAATCATAAAAAATACCAAAAAAATTAAACTAAATTAATCTGTACTAATTTCATTAGTTCAAATTCATTTTTCCTTAAAAATCAAATCAATCCGACCCGTTACAATATCCCTCGTCGGGGAATATTGAAAATTTTGAAATGGTGTCGATCTAATAGAGTCTATTATGGTGAGTGTTTGTTCAACACTCTAATTTTTTTAGCTTTTTTTACTAGATTATAGTTTTTAGTAGTGTAAATTATACTATTCGAACTTAATTTTTGATAGTATATTTAAAAGTGGAAAGACAAAATCAAGAAGATAGATGAACATTTAGGATATATTATGGGCTTCCAGCCTTCCACAAAACTAGTAGCCCATTTCTTTTTTAAAATAATATTAGTCCATTTCTTTTACATTCTCGGGACAAAAATTTATAAATATAAATAATTATCAATACCAAGTAACAACTTTCCTTTACATGCTTGGAACTATTGTAATAACAAGTCAACTTTTTTAGAACTTGAATGAGCCTATTGTCCGGTTGAGTTAAATTACTAATGGTGTAAATAATTATGTTAATTTTTACTTGTTTTCTTTATATATTATATTAAAATATATTAAAATAATATATTTAATTACTACATATTCAACCGCAATTAAACTCTAAATAGAGCACCAGTTTAATGTCCGATCTAACTTTGATTATTTTCATTTAAACCACGGAAATCAGAACTGTGGTCAATAACATATATATTATATCTTATTTATTTAGGTATGAAGTTTTTAGAGACAAAATATCTTAATTATTTAATTATTTAAACTACACTTCTATCTAAATAATTAATATATTATATTCCAACAGTTATTGTTTTAGCTAGGGACAACAGATTAAACCATATGTTTTGTTGATTTAGACCATTATTTGATGTGTCACTACTATGATTGATGATTAATTCTGATTCATTTTTATGATTGAATATTAATTGTTGCAATATGCACTAATTGTTGTTAATAATCGGAGGTACATGTTCTAATCTTTTTCGCTTCCATTGTATTCATGATAGAATTTCGTTTTAGATTTTATATCTACCATTTGGTACCAGAGCACAAATTTTATACTTCTGTCTTGTTTGATGGTCATGTTTCAAAAATTTTGAGTTTTAGATATTTTATTTTATCCCCTTTAAATTCAAATTAAAATGAGAAATAATATGAAAATAATTTGTACATGTTTCTAGGTAATTAAATGTTTGTGTTTTAATAGTACAATTATGTATAATTGAATTAATTGTTTACTGTTTTATGCATTTTAATCATTTTGGATTAAAATGTCAAGATGAACTATATATTTTTATTAATTAAGGAATAGCTCCAACATATTTAATTATGCAAAATTATACGTTAAATGTTAAGATCGAGATATTAATGGTAATTGATTATTTTGGACATAGTAAAGCTTATCCTACAAAAGTTCTTATTATGTTTATATACTTAATTAGGATGAAATATCAATTTATATTTTCTAATTTACTCACAAGAATTAAGAAAAGCAACATATTTTGATAGTTTTATTATAATAAGTTATATATGTATCTAATTGAATAAGACTTTAGCCTAGAGGTAGGTTTTATGTCACTAAGTTCATAGTTTGAAACATGATTTACATTGGTTAAACATGATATTTGCTAGTAGTCTATTTTTTGTTTAATTATAAACATGTATATTTAATTTTTTGCAGCTATACAACCCATGAATTTTTCTTTTCTTCTTATTTCAAGTGTGAAATTTTTGAATTGAGGGTTGAAAAAGTATAAGGTGTGAAATGAGATAATTCTTTTTCACTTAGGGTGGATGAATATTGATTATGCTATTCGAAAAGACGAACCACCTCATTTGACTGAAACTAACCTTCTAGAGGATGTTGATTGTTATGAATGTGGGATTGATGTAATCGTATGATGTTTTTGTTGATCAACATGATAATGTTCGAGCATTACTGAACGTCATTATGAGCAATTTGAAACATCTAATAAGGCACTTGCTAGCACCCTAAGTATGGAGTTTTGGACCACGAAGCTTATCACTCTAAAAGGTGTGGGTGAGCAGCACATCGTGCGAATAAGGGACATTGCATCACAATTAAAAACTCTTGAGGTTGATATGTCTAACTCTTTCCTTGTGCATTATATTCTAAACTATCTTTCACCGCCATATTGACCTTTTAAAATTTCATATACCATACATAAGGACAAATATCAATCAATGAACTCATGACCAGGTTTGTTCAAGAAGAAAAAAAGTTGGTGATCGAAGCGAGTGAAGATGTTCTATTGACTTTTGTGGAGAATGTGATATAAGCCAAGAAAAATGAAAAGGCAAAATATAGCCTTAAAGTGGAATTAAGAAAGAGCTCAAGTATTTATTTTGTAAAAAGAAAGGACACGTGAAAGAAGGATTGCCCTAAATTTAAGAAATGGCTTAAGAAGAAAGGTAAATCAATTTCATTTGCTTTTTTATATTTCCAATACCTTGTATGGTATGACAAGTCTAAGGAAACCACTTCCAAACGAGCAATGCATCTATTCAAACATTAGAACACTTATGTGCGTGGTTTTTAAGAAAATAATTAGTTTAGTTAATTTTAATTAAAAATTAATTTCATTTACAAAGATGCATTTGTTAAATATAATTAGTGGAATAGTTAGTTAAAGTATAATTCAATAAATAAGAATATATTAATGAAAAAAATAATAAACGTTTTATTTATCTTCTAAAATAACAATTATTTTAAGATATAAAAAAAAGTACAAATGACATCTTTATTAGGAGACAAAGGAGTAATAATAATTGAACAACTAAAAATTAAAAAATATTGTTTGTGGAATATCCAACAAACAAACTTAGTAAAAAATACATACCACAATTGTTTTGAATTTTCCTTGGTTGATTGTCCTAGATAAAAAATTGAAAACAAAAACAGGACAAAATAATCAAATAATACAAATTGTTTATATATTCAAAGATCAAAGCTCCTTGCAGCATCACTATAACGGTTTCTACTTATGTTATTCTGGCGCTTCCAAAAAACCATTCCAAGGAAAGCTAACAAGGCTGCTCCCATAAGTGTTCCTATTACTATGCCAGCCTTTTGACCGCCACTTAGACCCGACGAACCGGCTCCCCCAACTAACGGAGGTTGCGGCTCGGGTACATTAGAAGTTGTAGGAGGAGAACTAGGAGTCGTCGTAGGCGAAGTTGGTGGACTAGGCCTCGGAGTCGGGGAAGGAGATGGTGGTGTAGTTGTCGGACTAGGAGTCGGAGTCGGGGTAGGAGATGGTGGTGAAGATGGCGGAGTTATAGGACCATGTGAAGGTGAATTAGGAGATGGAGTTGGGACAAATTGAGCATCTAATTTTGTAAATAATAAAATTAGTACCACGAGATTTAAGAAGACACTCCTCATTATTCTTAGCATTATGTTCGTTAAACCAAACACAATATGTGTCATAGTTGATTTAATTTTAGGTACTTAAAGGTTATAGTTAATATGCATTTACAATAATTAAACAGCTACTTCTCTTGGGATTCATCGATCAAATTAAGCATAGTTTTTGACATACAATGACTCTAGTGATTTAAGCATAGAATAATTAACAAGGTTCTCCCTTTGTCCTAGTTATATATAAATAAAAATGATATTAAATTTTTTTAAGTATTTAGTATAAAATTATTATTAAATTGAACTTTATTTTACGTGCGTAGATAACAAGAAAATGCAAATTCCAGTTGTGTAAAGTGGTTAAGAATTTGGAGTACATGTCAAACCGATATAAAAATCAAATAATTTGCATACTGCAAAGTCATTTAAATTTGAGTCGCAACTCATTCTTAGAAACTTGGTTCGGAAAAAGAAAAAAAATGCTGCAGGATGATCTCTTACAAATACTATTTAAACCAATATGTCTCTCTACATAATGGATTAGTTGAAGTTGAAGGGTCTAGATGTAGTTATTTGGTACATAATTGACATGAATCTTGTGTGTTAATTTTCTCTTTTTCTATTCTGTTTACATTTAGTATTATCTCGCAAAGAGATTTCAACTAACTTAGAGTTCTCAAAACTTTGCCAGTGTGATGGACATTTTTCTCTCAAATACTTACATATTGTCATACTATATTGAACTATCATTCTTATACTGATCAATTCGATATTTCTCAACAATCGATTAAACTCATTTTATTTCAACTTTCCATTATCTCCATTGTTTTGATTTCAATGATTGAGTTACACTTGACTACATCAAACATTTTTTTAGTATGTAAGATCTATAGAAAAATCATATTTATTTTAATTATATTTGGTAGAACATGAACTCATAAATTATCAACCAATACCAATAATAATAACAATAAAAGAGATAAAAGTTATAAATGGAAAACTGTCAACTTTAACGAGAAAAACTCCTCAAAACAAAAGTATAAAACATGAGTCGTTCATACCACAAAAACTATTAATAAAAATTATTAGAATAACAAATCTAATTAGTCAAAGAGATAACATTTGTCAAACCAACCTCCATCAATGGTATCCAAAATATTTATTCTCCCTCAATCTACTCTGTTATATTTCTAATGTAACACCCCGTTTTTCAAAGCGATGGTGTATTTTTTTTTAAAAGAAATTAAAATAAAACAGAGAAATAAATAAGGTAACACCTTTGGAAAAATAATTAAGTCATTATAATTTACAAGCAGTGGAAAAAATTCTCAAAATATGAATTTAAAATATTTACATAACAAAAGTGGTACAGTCTTCCAGTTTAAAAATAAAAGCAACCCAAAAGAAAGACATTTGTTCCCTCTGTGTCAACCTAGTCTGATCATTTTACAAAACAACTAAACACCCTGAGTGATCTCCACGCTCCCCGTGAGATCCTCCTAACGTAGCTCCAATCAAGCATTCCCATCCGTAGGGTACGAACCGGTAGGATCATCCTGGCTCTCATCTGAGGGCAAAGCCCAGATTTTCACAATAGTTGTAAAGGGTCACCAACCGAAATTAACAATTAACACATAACATTTAAGTTTTGAATGCACAAAATATCCTCCCAACTAAGCATGCACCTTAAAAGGATTTTTCATATGCTAAAAGTTCATATAATGCTTGTCAAATGTAAATGAAATCAATTAAAGTTCTCAATCCATCAGGTAATATATAACTGACCAAAATATTGATAAATCAATTGAGCAATCAATTATCTAACTCGAAATAAGATTTTCCACTGAGCCAATCGATTGGGTCAATCGATTTCTTGAAAGTTTTTAGTGAAAACTGAACTCTGAACTTACATCAATCGATTGGGGCAATCGATTTCGAGAAGCACTGAGCCCCTGTGTTGGCCAATCGATTGGGCAAATCGATTTCGTGAAAGACAGAGCCCCTGTATTGAAGCCAATCGATTGGGCAAATCGATTTCGTGAAAGACAGAGCCCCTGTAATGAATCCAATCGATTTACTAAATCGATTTCTTAAGTGGTTTTGAAAAATATATTACAAAATCGATTGGGTAAATCGATTTTGGGCAAGGGAAAGTCCTTGTAACTCATCAAATCGATTGGGTAAATCAATTTCCCTGTATATTCTTTCAAAAATACATAAACTAACTCAATCATATTCAAACACCACTCCAAACCTTAACAATTAGCAATACCCATACAATCACCACGACAATATGAGTTTCGAAATCGTTTTACAATCTAACATACTATCACACAATTCCAAAACATAACTCTTAGTAAAATCAACACAATCACCAATTTGAATCAAACACACTTACACATAATTTCAAAACATAACACTTAGCAAAATCAACACAATCATAATTTGAATCAACCACGACTCGTGTGCCAAGCACCCTAATGCAATGCGTATATGCCAAAATGCATGGACTCGGAATTCCAAACCAAAACCCTCCTCGAAGGGCCGTAAATCATAATTGTACCGTCTATCACAGGCCAAAGTACCAATTACCGAGGTGCCACCTATCACAGGTCAGCACGATTTACTAAAAAGCGTAAATCGTAAACGTACCACCTATCACGGGTCAGTACTGTTTACCGAGGTGCCACCTATCATGGGTCAGCACGATTTACCAAAAGAAAAAGCGTAAGTCGTAAGTGTACCGCCTATCACAGGCCAAAGTACTACTTACCGAGGTACCACCTATCACGGGTCAGCACAACTTACCAAAAAGTAAATCGTAAACGTACCACCTATCACGGGTCAGTACAGTTTACCAATGTGCCACCTATCACGGGTCAGCACAATTTACCAAATGAAATGCATGAGCATACACTAACTCCATTCACAACAATCGTTAAGTAAATGCAGATATTAAAAGATTTCTCATTTTTAATACTCATTTAACTTAACCGATTTTCACACCAAACATTAAGCAAACAGACATATTAAGAGATTCCCCATTCTTAATATACTTTTGACTTAAACGATTTCCACAACAAAACATTCAGTAAACAAGACATTAAGAGATTCTCCATTCTTAATACTCATTTAACTGAAAACGATTTTCAAAAACAAACATTAAGTAAACGAGACATTAAGAGATTCCCCATTCTTAATTCTCATTTAACTTAAACGATCTTCAAAACAACATTAAGTAACCAAGACATTAAGAGATTCCCCATTCTTAATGCCCAGTTAACTTAAACGATTTTCAAAACAACATTAAGTAACCAAGACATTAAGAGATTCCCCATTCTTAATGCCCAGTTAACTTAAACGATTTTCAAAACAACATTAAGTAACCAAGACATTAAGAGATTCTCCATTCTTAATGCCCAGTTAACTTAAACGATTTTCAAGACAACATTAAGTAACCAAGACATTAAGAGATTCCCCATTCTTAATGCCCTGGTAACTTAAACGATTTTCACAAACACACATTAAGTAAACGAGACATTAAGAGATTCCCCATTCTTATTACTCATTTAACTTAATGGTTTTCAAATTCCACACAAAACGAACTCAAACATATTATCAAATTCAATCCACAATTCCCACCCAACACACATCAAATCATTTCTCCACAAAATCGTTTTCACGACAACATTAAGTAAATAAGTCATTAAGAGATTCCTCATTCTTAATACTCATTTAACTTAAACGATTTTCACAAACTCACATTAAGTAAACGAGACATTAAGAGATTCCCCTTTCTTAATACTCGTTTAACTCTAATGGTTTTCAAATTCCACCCAGAACAAACTCAAACATACTTTCACATTCAATCCATAATTCACACCAAATCACATCAGATCATTTTTCCACACAAACCACACAAAACACATCTCAAATTCTATAATTATCAATTATGAACACGTCGACTACGACGACACAACTCAACACAATCCATCACTCAAACACAACAAATTTCATTTACTCAAAATCATACATAAATGAGGTAAATTCATTTTCCATGAAACATTCATCAATATCACCAAAAACCCACATTAGAATTTCACCCATAAAGCATTAATTCGTTTTTCCCCAAATCAACGCTTCAACCCTAACAAATTCTTTTCCACACATCCACAAGTAAGTCCCTAAATGCAAACTAAAAGTTTGGAAGGAGCCCTTACCTTCACGTTAGCTTTCACGTGCGATTACAGTACCGCGAGTAAGTCTGGTAAAATCTATGTTCGCAATGTTGCTTCCAAAGTTGGTCCACTAGCACCGTAGCACAGAGGTGAGCAACCTTCCCTTCTATCACTTCTTGAAAGGAGGCTTAGATCTAGATGAAACGGGAAGGTTTGTGTTTGACGGTTTTGAAATCCCTAATACCGTTTTCGAATCCGGGAGAAACGAAGAAGCTGGAAACTTGATCTTTCTCACCCACTAGCCTTGGGTTTCAATTTTCGAACTCAAAGGAAGCAAGGAAGAACGAAAATGGAGGAAGGAGGGAAGATGTTTCACTCGAGCAGGGAGGGAGAGGGAGGAGATGGAAGGCAGCTTCATCTGTTTCTTTTTCCTTTTGTTTCCTCCTTTCTAACTTAACCATATATATATATATATATATATATATATATATATATATATATATATATATTACTATAATAATTCTAATAATAATAATATTATATATATATATATATATATATATATATATACAATAATTAAACCTAAACCAAAAAAAATATCTAAATATCTAGATATTTTAGATGTTTATGAAAATGATCACTTCTCAAACCATTTTGATAAAAATATCTTCTCTCGTCACAACTCAATTGACAGATAAAATTTTCAGCAACCCGAGATATTTTTAACAAAATTGTCCGGTATTAAATCCTTCGTAACGTAAATAAATTATTTTCCGACCAATCATTTTAATCCAATTTCCAAAAATATATTTTTGGAATTTAACTCACTAAATACCAAAAACTGGCTAACAGCCTCAGAAACTCTACACAAAATACCCTAAAATTGTATAATTTATGATTTAAAATTAAGGGTCTTACAATTTCTATGCGGCACTATTCAATTTCAAGAAACGCTATTGCTGCTCCTTCATGAAATAGGGATTTTATTCCCTTTTGTTTCAAAACGGGCAAAACCCAACAAAATAATTTTTCTTTTCTCTTCTTTCTTTTTGGTGTGAGCTCCTACTCCGAAAATCGTTGTCCCTGTGACAATTGTGTCGCAAATCTCAACTTTCTTCTTCAACCATGGCTTTCTCAATAAATCAGCACCATCATTGTATATATCTCCAACCAATAGATTAATAAGAGAATTTTTGTACTGTAAAATTTTATTCTAATATTTAATTAAAGGTTTTGTCACTAAGAAATTAGAGGAAGAATAGTAAAGAGAATGCAACAATAGTTCAATAAGGAAATTCAGTAACTATGATCAAATTTGAAATCAAGATTGCATTCGAAGTGAAGTTCATCCCCAACATTTTTCTTATTATAAAATTTCAATATTATTACTCTTGTTAGTTTCAAAAATTATTTCAATCAATTCAGAAACTTTATGTTTAATTTTAGTAATTAAACATAATTCGATAGTATAACGCAATCATTGAGTTTGACATTCGATACAACCATTTTATTATTACTTGCAACAACTCAGTACACTTTCTGAAACATTATCATAATCCCAATTAACCATCAAACTTTTCTTATTTCCTCTAAAAAAAATTCCTTTTAGAGCTTCCCTAGATTTGAAGTGACACATCTTTTTGCATTCATAGAAGATGATTTGTTTCTTCTTAGATTTTTAATTTCTTTCTTTGCTATCTTTGGGTTGTTCGAAATCTTTTATGTGAAAGGTCGGATCGTCTGAAATCTTTTCTACGAAATGATTTCTTTTTGTTATTCAACATGCGTTAGATTTTCTTTGAGATGAAGTATAGTTATTCATTATTTGAATCTTCAATATGATCATTATGTTCACTTTCTCATATTTTTCATTTCTTTCTTTGCTATCTTTGGGTCGTCTAAAATCTTTTTTGTGAAATAATTTCTTCCTTTTTGGAATCTTTTCAAAATCATGTGAGATGTAGAAACATTTCAACATGTCTTTCTAGTTTTGGAATCTTTTGTTGGGGTTGATTGCAAGTCCCACATCGCTTAGTGTGGGAGAATAAGGAGAAGACCAAGGCTATATATTGAGTTTTAGTCCTTTGTTTTCAAATGCACCAGCACCAGTTAGCATGTAGCACTTTAAGCTTGTATCTGACTTAGTTTAAATATTTGCTTTGTAAGAGTGTGGTTGTACTGGGGTGTTGGGTGTGGGTGAGAGAAGTCTATGTGTTGTAACAATTTTCACATAGTGTTAATTCTTTGAGAGAAGTCTATGTGTTGTAACAATTTTCACATAGTGTTAATTCTCTGGTTGTCGGTTTAGGCAGCGGCCGTGGTTTTTTCTCCGGTTTTGGAGTTTCCACGTTATATTCTTGTGTTGTGATTGTGTCTTAATTCTTTTGAACTTATGCTGTTTTTCCCAACATCTTTCTCCATCAAATAGAGGATGTATGTTCACATTATGATATGTAGCTTCATCACCAAAGTTATTCGTAATAACAAAAATAATAGGATCTTTTCTCAAACACAATTAAGTGATCCGCCAAGCTCTTATATCAATTGAAGAGTGAAAAACACAAGAGAATAGGGGTTTGAATTGTGTTTTGTAAACGTACAAACATTTTCTTAAAAACAATTGCTTATTGAAAAACAAGATGAAGCCAGTAAAGAGATAAAGAAGAGAAATGCAAAACCAATTTATCCTAGTTCATCACCATTAAGGTAGTTATATCAAGTATCTTCACTCTAAAGGATTTAATCCACAATATTAATTAATTTATCACAAGTCCACTAAAACACCTACTAATCAAATTGATTGTGTTCAAGTCTTTTCAACCTTTTAGTTTAATACAATCAAGTTGTTGAGGACAACAACCACTACTGATCTTGGTTACAAGGAAATGTTTTTAGGTTTTCTAAAAAGCTCTCACAAGATAATAATACAAAGATATGCACTCATAATGTAAAAGAATTTTTCAGTAAGTACAAATTTTTCAAGGTTGTTGTATGCTTACAGGTTTTGTGTACTTGTGTATTTTCTTGTTCTTGCACTAATGATCACACGTCTTCATATAGAGAGCTTCCACAACAATTAGGGTTTTTGACCGTTGTAGTGATATGCATCAATTTTGTACGTAAAATATGCATCATGTCAATCTTCAGAAATCTTGAATCAATATTCAATACTTTTCCATATTTGTCTTCAGAATTGATTCAGCGTATCTTGATAAAAACAGCGGGAATATCATATGATGATCCATTAGAGGATAAGTTTAACTTTGAGGAGCATAGGATATTGATTTGTTGACTTATTCAAAGTTTTGGGCTTAGAGGATTAACTTGTAGATCGTTGTCTTTGAGCAGAGCGTTGATTATTTCCATATTTTTAAGACGTAGTAGTATCAAAGTGAGCTTACATTAATCAAATTCAACAGAGGTGCTTTGATCAAAATCAGACGACTAGTAACATATATGTGTTGATTAGAATCAGACGAATAGTACAATTATCAGAGTCACAGAGCTTTCCTTGATGATGATCTATTTAAGTGTAATAGATGATCCAATGTGGAGTCTTTAAGAGCATACATTAGAGAATCTACACACTTAAACAAAATCATTAAAATATAAATTATTCTCACAAAAATACTTTTATTATTATAAAAAATAATTGAGAGTCTTTGTTTTGAAAACCAATTTGGTTCTAACATATATTTGTAATTCTTTCTTTCTCATCGTATCTATTTCCTTGAACATGAGTAGCTCTCATTGCAATCATATCGTAAGACTAGTCCACTGTAGAATCGAGGTTTTGTGGTTAAGGATACCTTTGAGGTATTAGTGTTAAGAAGTCTTACGTAAATGCAAGATATATATTCAGCGGCGGATCTTTTAAGGAGCGGGCAGGTGTCATGGCACCCCCTATAATTAAAAAAAAAAAAATTTATGTAGGTAATAAAAATAGATTATTAAATTAATAGTGAGAATTACAAAAATATCCCTCAAACCTTTGTGATTTTGAAAAAATAACCTTTTCAATTTGTCATGTCTGGCTCCCTCTCTCCCTATTTATTAAAATAATAATAATAAATTGATAATTACTAAAATATCCCTCAAACCTTTATGGTTTTGAGAAACTAACATCTGCCTTTTTAATTTCTCTCTCGTGTCCCTCCCTCTCCCTCCTATTCTATCAGTAATTAGTTCATATTACTCTCTGCTGTTGCCTGTTTCTTCTCTTCACTTGAAGTCTTGAACTCTCCCTATCAAGTATCAACGTAGCTTTTTGGTAAGTAATCAACTTAAATTTATTGTTACTCTATATCTCATATTTAAAATTTATCTTCAAAATATTGGCATATATTTTTAAACTATCATGAAACAAAAACTAACCAATTAAAAAAACATTAATGCACAAGACAAAGAAAATACAATATAACTTCATTATTATTGTTGTATATTATTTTTATTTTACAATATATCATATATGTTATATGTAGTTTGTCTTTAATCTGAGTTTGACATATTCGTATAATTTTTTTAAATCATGCTTGATTCTTATTTATTTTATAGCATAATTTATTATTAACACTAGGTAATGGGTCAAACTATAGTTGATGTTTTATTTTATACCATACTGCCATATAATTGCAAATATATTTCCTTTCCTACATTAATCTCTTTGTTTTATATATCTCATGTTTGATGTTTTTGTGTTGTGTATTTTAGTTAATTTGTGAATTATTTTAATTAATTTGTGTATTTTTTTAGGAGTGAAACAATGTTTAAACATAAGAAAATTGATGCATTTTTCAAGAAGAAAGTTTCCGACAAAGTTGAAAATTGCAAAGCTTCAACATCAACACCTGAAAAGCATCATTCCAGTGATCAAACAGTTCAACCAGATGAGCAGAAATACAAAAATATTAATTCAGAAGTTGAGAGATGATGGTTGGGATGATTTATTGAAAAATGTGATATTATTTTGTGAGCAGCATGATATTGATTCCCCCGATTGTAATGCTATTTATATAGAGCGCGGAGGACGCGCTCGTCATCAACATGATCACATCACAGTGGGTCAACAATATAGAGTGAATCTCTTTTGTGTTACAATTGATCAACAATTGCAGGAATTGAATCACAGATTTTGTGGACAAACAATGGAGCTTTTGAGTCTAAGCAATAGTTTGGTTCCTAAAGATATTTACAAAGCATTTGATATGGATAATATATGTGCTCTTGTAGATAAATTTTATCCTGTGGATTTTAATTATCAAGATAAAATTAATTTGAGATTTCAATTGAAGCACTTTATTCTTGATGTTGTTAGTAATCCAGATTTGAATAGCTTGTCAACTATGTCTGAGTTATGTGAAGCTCTAAAAAAAACAGGGAAGGCGGATACATATTATTTGATTGATCGATTAATTCGTCTTATCTTAACTCTTCCAGTTTCTACAGCTACTACAGAAAGATCATTTTCAGCAATGAAGATTATCAAGACAAGACTGCGTAACAAGATAGAGGATGAATTTCTTGCTGACAATATGATGCTTTATATTGAAAAAGAAATAGCTGAAACCTTTAGTTCTGATTCAATTATCGATGATTTCAAGGCTTTAGGAGAACGAAGGGCACAACTTTAATTCAATGTAAACATCTCTTTTCACATATTATATTTTTATTGTGTATTGATATTATGTTGAATCTTTGATAAAACTACATAACTTTTATGAATTTCAATTATAATCTTTTAGTTAATATTTGTCGCACCCCCAATATTTTAAGCAAGATCCGCCACTGTATATATTGTTGGGACAATCCACTGTAGAAACTAAGTTACTCCGACTAGACATCTTTTGTTCATTGAATTGGAGGTAACTTCTCTATCCGTATCGACTGAGATTTAGTTGAATCCATGTGTTCAAGTTAATTGATGATTACATTGCAATGCAGCCTATGTGTCAATTGCATTAGTTGGGTCATTAGACTATATATGTGTTGATTGTTACTTATAAATTAAAATTGTTGTTTGATTATGATGATAATGAATTAGATAATGATAATGAATTGGTATATAAATAAAATAAAGGTTGTGTGATGCTTGAGCATCTATTATGCTCATTCTATTTTTTCTTTATATATTTGAATTGTAATTGTCACCGTACAACCAACATTTTCGATTTTAACGGTGAACTGATCTTCGTAAAATATCTCACAATAAAACTAAACAAAATGTGATTTCAAAGTATTTTTTAAATTATAAGTTTATAAATGTATAGACTGATACTCGAGGTTTATGTAATATTTTAATAAATAAAGTTTTTACTTTTCAACAAATTTTCAACTATTTTAACTTTAATTTTGCAAATACCAATAGATGGTGTTACATGTTTGATGTTCAAGATAAAAGACAAAATATAAATAAACTATCGTATATTCTCTCAATCAAGTGTTTTATGAACCAACTAGAGATAATAAGTTATTCTTGAATATTATCATATCATGTCTTTTTAGTTAAAATGTTTATCCTCAATATAAGTTGGATTATACATAACAAGATAGGATATGAAAAATGATT
>JBBPBR010000004.1:50303452-50326300 GCA_037974775.1 Cicer pinnatifidum
TTCTACTATAATTAATTCACACAACTGTGAAGTTTCATATTCAACTTCGAATAAGACATTATGTCGAATAAATTTTTTTAAATTATTTCCTTTGAAAGATTTAAAATAATACATAATTGTCTTCATTCAAAATTATTTAGTACAAATGCATATTTGAAGTTTGGATCAAATAATTTATATTTCTCATAATTTACAGTGAGTTTTAATACAATTAATTATCTAATTTAATGGATATTATGAATATAATACTAAGTTTTGAATTTGAAATAATTTTAAAATGTTTTTTATCTGACCGAAAACAATAAAACAAAAAATATGCGGTAACTTTAAATTTAAACTACATGACGGTTTTTGTTGAGGATATCCTTTTTTAAAATAATTAAAGCCTCATTAAACTAAAAAATGACACTATGATGATACTGTTAGACTATCATTGAGGATGGTAATAGACTAAGTCGTCCGTCAATGGTCTATGGTCTGACCTACTTTATGATGTAATCTATTTATTACCTGACTTGACTTATTTAATAAAAATGTTAGCTTTAGACTATTTTTAAAGTCTATTTATTTAAATATCAGACTCAGACTTATAATAAAACCTATTAGACTTGACAGACCGACCTATATATATATATTTTTATTTATTAAATTTATTTTTTATTATTATATTAATAATATTATTTTCTATTTTAAATTATATCAATTAGACAATAACTCAATAGTCATTCTATATTTGGTAGTTGTTCAATTAGTCAATCACTCAATAATCATTTCATATTTGTTTCAAAGATAATAATGGATGCGTTTGTTTCAGATTTTTTAAAATTCATTTTTTAGAAAATTTATTTTTTGTTTGATATATATAAATATGTACATTGATATTGGTATCTGGAGAGCATCATATGGTATGAATAGAACATTTTAATATGAATAAGACTTTAAATAGGCATTCAAGTCACGTCAGACTTTTAAAAATGTCAGACCAGAACGAAAAAAAAAACTTATGATAGGCCGTAGGCCAAATTTAAACCTAAAATATTAATCATTGGTCAAACTCAAGCCTTTAAAAGTTTGACCTGACGTGACCTATTTCTACTCCTAATTATCATATTTCGAGTTTAGATTTAAAAATTTGTAGTTATATGTGTGAATTTTAGGTAGTATTTATCAAATACATCAATAGACACACAAACATAATTGAAATATGTGATTGTATAAAATATGCATTATTAATTTTTTGGACTAAAAATACATTGTTACTATTTTCTAGTTTATTTTTTAAATTAATGATGTTATTATTTATTATGCATCACATTTAAAAGTTATGAATGATTTGTAAATTTTGAATTTTGAGTTGTGATATGCATGTAGCATCATAGTTAAGGAAGCATCCACGCCTGTTTTGAAATAACATTGATGCGGTAGTAAAAAATGAAATTTGTAAACGAAATGGTGGAAATTTGAATTATAACATAATAATCAATATTATATTTTGATTGTTTTATTTATTTTATTACCTTGTACGTTATTTTGCATGTTATACTTCATACGTAATTATTATAAGGAGGTCTTTTTTTTTTTAAGAAACATATAGCTGTTATGATTTATTGAGAGGTTGCTATGTTGGCAAGATGAACTAAGAATGATTCTAGAGAATTTATTTTTAAACTTACAATTGTTTATAGAAATAGATTAGATTGAAAAAATATTAATTGTTTAATTAAAAATCTCAATTATATTAGCCTTCCTAAGTATTCATTTATTCTCTGCGCTTCAATCAATTGTACTAATAATGATAAACAAAATAAAATTAAAAGAAAATAAGCTAATATCAAAGGAAACAATGAATTTTGAAATGTTAAAAACTAATTATCAAAAAAATCTGATGGGATAAAATCAAAGAAAAAATAAAAAGAGTACCGTAACTGACAAGAACAAACATAAATCATATGCAAAATCAAAATTTAGATAGCCATACTCTATTATAGAATAAGTCTTCTTTAATACAGGAAGATACCAAATCTTATCGAATAATATCAATTATAAAAAATCTACATTAACTAATTTATTTGCACAATTGTTACCCTCTCAATAAATATAAGTGATTCTGAAGCGTCGACCTCCGATAAATTGTATGCAATTATTCCATATATTCCTAAGATGTCATGGAACAATAGATGGATCTTTGAAAGCCTGAATAGTGATGTTATAATCACACTCCAAACATATATTAGTCCAACCCCTTTTATTGTCCATTCAATAACCAACGTAACAACAATCAGCTCACTATGAAGAGCAGTCAAGAGTCTTAAGTTAGCTGCAAATCCACTAAGAAAGGAGCCATAACGATCTCTAAAAAGTCTATCACAAGCATAATTGCTAAAGGAACCACTAGAACCACCATAAGTATGCATTTCATCTAAGGCAGTAGAGGGGGCTATCATATCATTTCTTTAATCACCAGAGCATTTGGTGCATGACAAACAATGTTGAATTTTGTAAGGACCCTAGAGTCACACATAGAAGATCTCATGCATCACTTAAAGTTAGTACCTAAGCATTTTCCAAACTATACCCACATAGGTTACAACAAGAGACCCAAGAAAGACCTCTTTTAGTCAAATTATCATCAATTACAATGATATTTTAAAGGATTTTTCAAAGTACCAATAATTTTATCGGGAGAATAATGAGACTTCAAATCAAATTTGTCTCAGAACACAATATTTTGATGACTAATTTGAGTATTATAAATATTCTTAAAGGTTAACCAATCATAAGCTGTAACATTTCAAATAATCCAATCAAGATTAAGAACAATAGGCATGATATAAGTAACCATATAATGCAACTTCTCATTATTTATTTATTTGTATGTTTTTTTATGTGAGAAAATAGAGATAAGAAGATTGAAAATAGAGAATTAATATTTTTTGGATAAAGAAGTAACAAATACGTAGATACTTTAAGTTGTGGAGAAAATATTTTTAAGCATCAATAATATTTGTTGATATTTTTCTTATATATTTAACTAATGAGCACTCAAATGGGTGAATGTTCCAAAAAATCACGCCTCATATTTTTTTATTAATAAAAAGATATGCATTCTTTTAAATTAATAGAATATATCAAATACAATATACATTTAAAATGACTAAAACATAAAAAAGATGAACATGTGAAAAATATTGCAACATTCAAATTAATAACATATATAACGACACAATATTTACAAATATTTTGATATACTCAAAGTAATCCAAATATTCATACATTCAAATTCAAGAATTAATGATCAAATCATTAATTGAATCTGTAATAGATCGAATTGATATGTCAATTTGAACCACAAACAACGCACAAAATGGTGCAGAGGTTTATTTTGAGCCTAAACAATAACTTTAAATAAAAAGATAAAGAAGAAAAACGATGCATAGGACTCATGTCGAGCCAAAAAAAATAGCTTCAAATCACCCCTATTTAGTAAATAAAGAGCAAAAGAAAAACAAAAGAAGAGACATAAAGTATTACCTTCATATATTCTTCTCTCTCTTTTTTCAATTTTAACTTTTTGATCTCTCAAAATATAGAATTACAATCATCTGAAATTCGATCAAAGATAAAAGATATATATTTCATGCATATCATCCTCACTTATGTTCTTCTCATTTTATGAAACATATTTTTCAACCAATTATCCAATAGAAGTGTTTTTAATTTTCTTTTTTAATTAATTCTCTAATTCATTGAATTGACAATATGAGTAGTAAAATATTTAAGAAATTCCATCTAAACATTCTTTTTATCAACAAAATATTTTAAATTTTGTTATAAAAAAATTAAAAAATTTCAAACCTCAACAAGTCATTTACATATATTTTTATTCTATATAAATCATTTTTATCAATTGCATTTAAGTTTTTGTAATTTTTTGCATTCCATAATCTTTTACACTACACTTATGATAGCATAAAAAATAATAGTAGTAGTTAGTTGTAACTAAACAAGTGACATAAATGTGTGCTGCTTCGTGTTTCTTCTCCATCCTTGTTGTGTTTATTATACGTTTGTGTCTTCTTCAAAGAACACGTCACTACGTCACAGACTTTTAAATTAGAGGAGACTTGTGGTGTTGAGTTTGGGTGGATATTTATGGTGATGTCACAAATCAAAGTTTATAAAGGTGAGACGGATAAAATTACAGGACAATTATTGTGGTTTTTCAAAAAATATAAAATGTAGTTTATATAAAATTAATTTTGTCAATATTCACGCAAAATCAAACATGTACAAAATAATTTTGAGTTGAGATTATCGATGTTGATGCCATGAACCCATAATACTTTTAACTATAATTAACTCATGTATTTGCGATGTACGAGATTATTTAACCAAACAATAATTTTATTTTTAGTAATACTTGTACTATTGTAATAGATATATTATATTTTAAAACAAAAATATATTTTAAACAATAATTAAAATAAAAAACTATTTTAAGAAACTCTGTATAAAAATTATTTTTAAAAGCTATATTTTAAAAAAAATTATCATGTTATAAATAATGAACATCTAAATTATTAATGTCAAACTATTATTTTTTAATCGGTAATCAATAAATTTAAAACAACTTACACTATTTTTAAACAAATTATTATAAAAATAATTTAAAAAAATATAAAATCAAAATTAATTTTTAAAAATCTTTAACAAACAAATCCAATTATCAATTGTGAATTCATAATGATTATATTTATAATTTTTAGAGAAAAAGAATGATACCTATAACACCAATATTGGCCCAACAAGGGATACAGGCCCAAATTCATTCAATAAAAAGAAGGCTATGAAGTTAAAATGATTTTCTATGCGAGCACAAAACACATGCATATAAAGAAAAATACCTGCCTCTTTTTCAAAAGAAAAATATGCTAAAGTATCATCTAATAATGAAACCAACATTAAAAATGTGCAGTTCGAGTTAATTACTGTGTCTAACTCATAAATACTTAATTAAGTGTAAGAAATTATTTTGAGCTAAATAATATGAGATTCACTCATTTCTTCTGTCTCTAAATTCTCTCTTCTCTACTCAAGAACTAATTAGTGGTCTAATTTCAATATGATAATGCTTTGGTTCTGATCCAGAACTTTGTCTTCACATGGAGCGTTGCAACAATCTGATTCATGCATGGATTATGAATTCAGTAGTTCCTTCGATTTCTCAAAGTATAGTATATATAGATTTAGACCCAAAATTTTTGGACAACTTTGAAATAAAGATTGTTTTGCGCTTTTCGGCTGGAAATGGGTCGAGTTGAGTTGAACTTAGCTTCAGTTTGGCTCGATAAGAATTAGTTCAACTTGAAATTTGACTCGAGTTCATCATGAACTTATAATTCAGCTCGAATTCAACTTGATTCAAGTTCATGAGCAACTCGGTTCGACTTAATAACTCGAACCAAACGAGTCGAATTATAGATAGCTCACGTTCAACTCATTTATTTAGTGAGCTAATTATTGAATTGAGTCTCAATTTATTTTCAAATTGGTTTGATTCATTGTCAATCCTATTTGCACCAATCATGTCTACGTTTTGGATCTTCAACATGAGTTGTATAGTTTCAAACATATGCAAGATTTTAGTGAGAGTTTTACACTTATTGTTATCTATGTGAGAGTTTTATAACTGAGTATTTTGTGCATATCATTAAGATAGGAAGGGTTTGACCAACCCAATGTTTGAGAAAGTATAATAGTAAGAACCTATTAGTGGAGGTCGTCAACGACCTTGGGGATCCTTAAGGGAAGAATTCCTATGTGGCTTAGAGTTACTCTCCAATGTCGAAAGCTACCACACAATCCTCGTTTACCACGACTAGTCACTTATATGAGTATCAGGTTAAGTCAAATTGGTTTGTGTGGATCATATGTCAGTCATATGTTATTAAAAATTAATGTAACTATCAATTATATTATTTTAGACTTTAAAGTATCACATTAGTGGTATTAGAGCAAAAACGTTAAATCAGATCATATGACTCATGTGTTACTTGTGCTTGTGTGTGTACCTTTATGAGTATATCGTTTGATACTTACCTTGATTGTGTTGTGAACTTTAGATTCTTATTTGAGTAGTTAAATGATTTGTGAATTTGTTAATTGGTGTGATTATGTATCCTTGTATTTTGTTGTGTGTCATATGATTTTGTAACACCCCAATTATTGCTTGTATATTTGTAATTATATGTATCTATGTTTGTGATCATGTGGATATGAAATTTTCAAAGTTACTGGTGCCCAAGTGTTGGAAGTTAGTAAGGGATTAGAATAGGTCGCATATGCAAGGGATTATAACTCACATATTCGAGCAAAGTCAAAAAGTCAATTTTGATCTTTGAGTCGTGTGACATAGGCAACAGTGTGAGTAGGGATGAGAATAGGTCAGACCGATCGACTTGGGCTTACGTTTGGTCCAGGCCAAACTAGACTTTTTCTTAAACAGATAAGACCAAGACTTCTAAAAAAGCCTAATTAGTTAAAAAAAGTCAGGTTACCGACTAACTAATAAGTCTTTTAGGTCTATTAGGTCGAACTATTTAAATAAGTATAAATAATATTTTTTTTTACTACTATAATTATTATATTAAAATTTAATTTTTTTTTGTTATATATTCAACTTTTAGTAATTTACGCATATTAACTTCATTTAGTTTTTGACATATTTAAACGTATTATTATAAAATATAATTTAAATATAATGTTTATAAATTCATATTCTTCGAAATGTGATGTTAAATATCAAAATAGAACTTAATTTTATTGACATATATATTAAGTTGTGTCATGTCAGAAAGGAGCACACATAGGCATCAAAAGGAGTGTTATGAAATGCGACATTTGATAGCATTTCATGTGTATAACGTTGAGGCACACATATACGACGACACACATACATAACTTGTATTTTAAGGGTTTTAGGACATATTTATTTATTTATTTTCTCTTCTCTAAAACTCATGTTATTACATGAAGTTCTTATTTTATATATTAATGTGTTAAAATATTTTAATTATATGTGCAATAGTTATATTTTTCTAGTTTTGTTAGGGTTAACTATGAGTGTATGTCTCATAGGATCTAGTCTTAGTTTATTTTGAGTGATTTCAAAATTAATATTAGATGGTGTACATATCTCTCTCAATAGTTAATCATTAACATCTTATTGATCTAAAAAAAATTACTTTTTAAACATGCATTGTAATCATTTCTTAAGTGATTATGATTTAAAAATATGGAGCTTCAAACATGCATTAAAATCACAATTTCCTCTTACTTTGGCTATGTGATTCTAATAAAGCTTTATGATGCTCTGAATCAACTTGTAGAATTATGTTGATTCAAACCATACTTGTATGTGATTCGAATCACTACTTAAGTTTTGCATTTTTGAGGTAAACAAAATGAATTGATTCGAAAAGTTGTTTATGATTCGAATCACTTTGTTAAAAGTATGCTGATTTGAATCATGCAAATGTTTTCTCATTTCACTACCTATATAAATATTTTCTCATTCATTTCGTTACATTAAGGAACATTCACTTTCTCTCTAAATATTTATTCATTGGTGAGATCCAAGTTGAATATTTTTTTTTTATCCAGAGCATTGGATTATTGTTGTGTAAAGGCTTAGATAAGTTTCTATGTTGTGGGTGTTCATGTTTGTCAGAATTGAAGGATTTTCAATTGGAAACAGTTGAAGGAAAATAATTGAGTTCTTTTCATCTAGAAAGAGTTTATAAGGTTTTAGGTTTCAAAATCTTCAAGTTGTAAAGGGGAAAAGTTCATCTGGATTTGAAGGTTCAAGAGTTGGATGCTTCAAGATCGAATGTTTTCCATTTTAAGTTGTAGATCAAGATCATATTTTGAAAGGTTTTACAATTTAGGGTTTTTCAAGACTCTACAAAAACAGAAGGCAAATTGATTTGGAAGGTGTTAGAATCATAGGGTTCATGGAGTTTCTGCTTGTAATCAAACATTAGTTCAATCATATTAGAAAATTGAAGAAACTATTTCACACATTATGAGGAGACTGGAGTAGACCACACAACGAGTACGAAAGTGGTTGAATGAGTATAAATATGATGTCATTTTTCTTTTAACCCTTTATCCTTTTAGTTTATGCAATTTTCTTTGTAGCAAATTAGAGAATTTTTTATAAGAAAATTTATGTTCTTGAAGATTTTTTTGAATACTTGATACTTGAACTTTTTCATAAATTTTTTTCTGAAATCACCTCGAGAACTCATCCCAGAGAAAGAGAAAGAAGCGACAATTACTTATTATTACTGTGGTCGTGAATATTTTCAATTTTTATTTGTTAAGCAACATGTTGAGAGTTTTTTATTTCAATAACATTTTTTTTTTAAAATATTACCAAAATACTAGCTTTTCAAATTTATATACCAAATTACTCTTTTTCTCTTTTAAGTTACAAGTTGTCATTTGGAACGACGACTTCCTTAAAAAAGCCCGAGTTCTAAATGACGACTTCTCAAATGATTTTTTTAAAACAAAAATTTCAAATTTTTTCAATTTTTATTCAAATAACAAAAATAATATATATATATATATATATATATATATATAATTCTTAAAAATATAAAAATTTTAAATTACGATAAAATTTTAAATTACATAATTTATTCATAAAAAAATATAACAAATTTTACAAAAATTACGATAAAATTAATGTCGAAGGTGGTCTCCAGTACTATATTAATGAGTGTTGAACGTATTATACAACAATTTCTCTTCGCTTGATGCAAAGGATAATATGTGATGTACTGAGGCATCGTCAAAATCTCATAAGTGTGAGAAAACCTCAGCAATGTGGTACTAGAGGTTACTTTCGACATTAATTTTATTGTAATTTTTGTAAAATTTATGATGTTTTTTATGAATAAGTTATGTAATTTAAAATTTTATTGTAACTTAAAATTTTATCGTAATTTAAAATTTATATTTATATATTTTTATGAATTATATTAATTATATATATATATATATATTATTTTTGTTATTTGAATAAAAATTAAAAAAAATTAATTTTTTTTAAAATCCTTTGAGAAATTGCCATTTGCAATTTAGACTTCCGTAAGGAAGTCGCTATTTCAAATAGCGACTTATAACTTAAAAAAAATAATAATAATTTAATATATAAAATTAAAAAGGGTATTTTAGTAATATCTTTTGGAAAAAGAAACATTAAAAAAAAAAATCCACCTGTTGATCCCCAAATAATAGTTTCAATGAATATTATTATGAAATAAGTTGTACTACACTTGAAAACTAGTTGATAATTGTTTTATGCTATTAGGCATGAAATATAGTGCATGTATGCGTTTAACTAAAATTACTCTAAAGCTTAGGCGTGCTTTGCGACTCTGTTTTATTGATATTTCATGATGCGCATGGTTTTGGAATGAAACCAACATGTTATATGTATTAATTTTTAAAATACTGAATATAATGCTTACATTGGTTTTATCTTACTACTTTATTCAATATGACTGTAAGAATGTCTAATTTAATTAACTATCAAATTTTGGTATTGTTAGATTAAAATTTAGTGTTTGATTTAAGGTTTAAATATCTTTTTAATTCTTACAATTATGTCTTGTTTTGATTTGAGTCTCTCTAAATTTTTTTGTTTGATTTATATCTTTATAAATTTTAACTTTTAAAAAAGTAATTTATAAATCTTTTTTTAGTAAAAAATTATGACATAACTAATTTTGAATGAAATGACACATAACAACCGTGTAATTGTTGATTAGACAATATTTAAAATTCATTTTATTAACTTATCTAATCATTCTATTAAAAACTTAAAATTAATTATTTATTAATAAACAACGTAAATAATAAAAATTCAACAACCTTCATCTTTAACCCTAAATTTTTTAATAAAAATTCAACAATCTTCATCTTCAAATCACAAGTTCTCATATCTGATTTAAACCCTAAAAATTCTAATATTTCATTTTTCTTAGACCACACCCTAAATTCTTAGAATCAATAATCAAATTGTTTCTTCAAATTAACTTACACCAATTTGAAAATAAAAAGTTTGGATGAGATGTTTATGACCAAATGTTTATTTGTATAAATTATTTTTCCTACATAAAATTTAGGGAAAGATGTATTGATGAGGAAGCATATATGGGCGGTGGCATTCAACAATATCACTAGGTTGACATTTGAGAAAAGATTCAATATGTGCAGTTTTCACAAAAAAGGTCCAAAAATATACAGTTTTTGTTCTTTTATTGGTTAATTTTTTTTTAATCAATTTGAATATAAACACCCCAAATACCATGTGACAATTAATTTGTTGCTATGATAAACTCCATCAAATCCCAACCTAGATCCAGAAGCATGTGCATTATAAGAGAGAGAACGCGTAAAGTACAAGGGAGTGCAACTTTCTACATATTAATTAAATAATTAAAATCTGCAATTTTTTAATCAATTTTTAACTTTATGATATGAGATGGAATGAAATAAAATAAATTAATGTTCTATTATTTGGATAGCTAAAAAGAGGAGTGGAACATGGTAGAATTCCATCATATTCCATCATTTAGCTTCATTTTTATTCCCTTTCAAGTTGAAAGGAATGAAATGAAAAAACTTATTATTCATTTCATTCTAAAATATCTAAACAATAGAGTAGATGTTTTATTTCATTCCGCTCTTCTCCACTTTATTCTACGCTGTCCAATCCATTCGACTCATTTTGAAATATTCCAACATAGTATAAGAAGGTAAAGGGGGTGGGGGAATACTCTGCTTAAGCAAGGCTTTGAAATTCTCATTTGGCAGTAGACAAGATTGTATTGTACAACTTAACATAAATATTTAATCCGTGTCTTGTATAAATATCAAGAAACTTAGATAAACTGACCTATAATCTCTCTGAAAAGAGGGAATACACACAAGTGAGACATGATTAGAAAAACTAATGCTACAATGTTTGTTTCAATCACTTCTGATGAGCAGGATAGAGCGGATTGGGATTGGGAGGTCAATGAGTTTCACGAAACAGAGTTCTCGTGCAGTAATACATATTCTCGGCTGAAATTAGAAAACAATAGTTCAACAATCAATAAATAAATATAAATATACATTTATATAGGTGAACATAGCATAAGCATCACATGTGCATCCCTTGAAATTTGAATGGTAGAACCCATTGTGGGTTCTTAATTTTTATAGACTCTACAATGACCCTATAAGAATAAAAAGCTGGTAAAAGTTTCCACTCTAATAGTAGAACTCTTATGAATTTAAAACAGGACCCACAATCAATTAAACGTCTTTAAAGTCTCGTCTAGGAAAAGAACCAAATTTCATAAGAACGGTTCTTACTTATGTGACATATCAGCTCATTCTTCACTAATGCTATATAAGTTAAGAACCTATTTTAAAAATTTCATTGGAGAAAGTGTAAGAAATTTCTTCCATTTGAAGTACCAACACAAGAAAAGGCAAGAAAATTCCTTGCATTAAAACGCACCAGACTAACTCAAGCAAGCAAAGTAGTTAAAACGGCAAGTTTGGTATCAATTTCAAATTGGACTCGGTTAAAAATTTGAATTTTAAGAAACTCTGAAATGAAATCAAGTTTACTCAGCTTGACTTGCAGTAAACTCGAGTACATTTGCAGGAAATTTGTAACACAGGGCTTTTTTTTTTTATCTCAGTTTTCACATTTGGTTACTTTTCTTTTCTGTTGGTTAGATTTTGTTCATGTCAATTTTTGGCTTTATAATTGAGTTGACATTTTGAATAATTGAAGAATTTATAGTACTATATAAATATATGCGTCATGTATATACAAAATATTTTATATCACATGAAAAATCATCAAGGAAAGAAAACGATATCCCAGTTTTCACATTTGGTTCTTTTTCTGAACAGGAAATATCTAGTTTTAGATTTTACCGTTTAGGAAAGATTGGAAG
Organism: Cicer pinnatifidum; assembly: GCA_037974775.1. Taxonomy (NCBI): domain Eukaryota; kingdom Viridiplantae; phylum Streptophyta; class Magnoliopsida; order Fabales; family Fabaceae; genus Cicer; species Cicer pinnatifidum. The sequence continues at coordinate 50,315,482 of JBBPBR010000004.1, forward strand.
AGGAGACAGCAAACTAATAAGAGAATGTTCCATGGTTTGGTTTAGAAGAAAAAGTGGGAGGAAAAGAAAAATAGAGGGTGGTCCCACAATTTTGCTTTTCACCCATTTTAGAGAAAGCTCACTAAAGTTGTGTTTGGGGAGGGAATGGGAGAACTTTGAGAAGGAGGGAGGAGAGAGAAAGAGAGAAATCTTTCACTTTATTTGAGAGAATGAGAATGTCAGGCATATGATTAATATCAGAGATTATTAAAGAGATCATAATGTTACATTGAACGTATGGAAAGACTAGGCAAGATAGAATAGAGAATGACAACATTGGAGAGAGAGATTTGGGGTAGCACCTATAATAGAAAGGATGATGAAAACTCGGCTTAAATGACTTGGACATGTGGAGAGAAAACTAGTAAATTCTCTGGTAAAATAAAGGGTAGTCAAATCGCTAGAGACAAAGGGAGACCTAGAAAAAGTATAACAGAACTATCAAGACCTAGAGATCAATTAGATAGAGATATGAAATAAGATAGAACATTATAGAGTCGCTTGATCCATGTAGCCGACCTTACTTAGTGGAATAAGGCTTGGTTGTTGTTGTATTATAGAGAGATGAAAATGATTTTAAGAATCTATCTGTGTTATTGATAGCAGATTGCAGAAAATAGTGGATCGCCAAAAATCCGATGTGAGAAATAGCGAATAGCTTAGCGGACAAATGGTGAAAGCCGCAATGCAGTTGAAATATAAATAATTATACATACAATAAAGCATGCAAGGTTGACGATATTCTGTTATTTTGTTTCTTATTTTGGAGTTTGTTAGCTCTTGTGATCTGGTTAGTTGAATAAGCTATTCATGGGGGGATTTCTGGCTGTATGCACTGTGCAGAAGGGATTTTTTATGTTTTATTTGAATAGAGGATACTTCCTTTGTAGAAGTGTAACTCTGGGGGTTGATGTGAATGGGTTTGCTAAACCAATATTGTCGTAAACCACCGACTAAACTTTGTATTCATCATTCTAATTACAAAATTGTTCTTTCTAAATATCATTGCTGAATGCTGAGTGGAGGTTCGTAACAGTGAGTACATGAAAATATGCTCACGTTATTGACCACAGCTAGGTAGTGGGGTTTAGGTATTATATATATATAATATAATACCCACTCCTCGACTCAGCACTTCACGTTTTAAATTTTATAATTTTTAATGTTTGCAAAAATTGGTCCACCGCAAAAACACAGCAATTCCACTATTCAGTGTTTGCCCCTATAACCGATATATAAAAAAAATGCCGCTATTTGCAAAGCCCTAAAAGGACATGTTTTTTGACAACATCCTTTTAATTTCTTTTCCGACCCAAACAAAGCCAAAGGACGTGATTGGATTCAGACTTCTACAGCAATGCCTGGAAACAGTACTAGTGACAGTTTCCATGCCTCAGCTGGAGGTGAAACAAGCTATAGTTCCATGAATTCAAATATTATTCATTTTTTTCCGTATTTTTTTACCTTTCCACCAAAAGATCCTCCTTTCTATTAATCGCTATACATAACCCTTTTTATTACTAAACTCTAAAATTTTAGACCTGATGACATCAACTATTTTCCTCAATTGACTGTTCTTCGCCCTATTACCACAACAGTTTTGCTCTAATAAACCAATGATTCAGAGGACTATAGGTTAAAACAGCCATATAATAAAAAAATTGCCTAATATTGTGTAATTTTTTTTTCTCAATATTGCCTAGTATTTTTTAAACCAAACAAGAAATATAATGTTTAAACACCATGAAAAACAACTAATATCTACTTGTCAGTTTTTCACTTACCTACTATTACCAAATTTAATGGTGTCCTGCTCCCTAAGTTCATAATAACGTTGAGGTTCAATGGGATTTTCCTGCAAAAACAAAGCATCAGATATTCAATAACACACATCCAATTTCAGCTTACTATTTGCTACCGCATCAATTGAACATAACAAACAAACTAATAGAAGACATTCAGTGGCCACTCACATTAAGGAAAGTTTTGTTTGTGCTTCCGAGGTCCATTATGTAAGGCCTATTGCAAGCCGCATAGATATTAGGGCTTTACACGCAGAAAACTTTAGCAGTATATGTTGAATCATCAAGAAAAAAAAAATCAGGCATTACCTTGTTTGCTTTACTAATGTACCATCAGGTTGCTCCTTTTCAACTTGTCTAATAAGATAGTAAATTAGAAAAATATTAGTGGGAAAACCTAAAACACCAACAATGCAAAGAAACCCTAATGGAGTCTTTAATTGAATGAAATACCGGAATTGAATAACAGCATGTTGCTTGCTGCAAGATGGATGATCTGTTGGGATATCAGCAATCCTTCTTTCCCTTCCAAAAAGGTAACAACTTTGGCGATGTATATATAGGGGCTCTGTCAATCATATACATTTCTTTTAGCAAAAAGCACAAGTAGAAACAAATAGAAGTATCTTTGAATGACAAAAAAACTTGAATTTCCATTTAGCCCCATCAACATTGTCAAAGATTTTTAATTTAATGATTTTACTGCAAGAACTGAAGAAAAAAAGGATGACTAAAATTAACTAATGAAAATTTATGAAAAAAGATAGGAAACCGTACCCATGAAAGCAGATATACAAATTAATGTAGAGATGGAAAAGAAATGGCAACAGAGGACTTATCTAGTTATGAAGACTTTTAGAAACTCTTCTAATGAATTGCAATGGAAAATATATATAGATAGTGATAACTAATTATCAAATGGGTCATGTTTCAGAACTGAGCAACAAGAGCTTACACAATTATACTGCCGCGACGCAGGAAAAGTGGCCAGGGTTTGGGGGTTGGTTATAACAATATAAAAAAAATGTATATATAAAGTTTAAGCAGAAGCCATAATGACTTACCATTCAACACTTCACCACCCTTGAAAACATAGAGCCTCCATTTAATATCAGGTTTTCGAGCCTCTGGTGGTTCATTGAACAACAAAGTAACACCTGAAAAATATATACTTTTTAGCAAACAATTAAATGAAAACATAAACTCACTTAACAAATCAAAACACATATTTCTACATGTTAAAAAGAGTTAGCCTCTCACCTCTGACACGATTAGTTTCAGCTGCAAGTTTTCCAGATAGCTCAAATGAAGGTTTTTGCTGCAAATGACAGTTTTTTAGAAAATCCAACAGGAATAAGTCACTCAAAATCTACATCCTCTTTATTTTTTGTTGCTAAACAATCTATGTCCTCTTTGTACAAACAAAAAAATAATAGTTAGCTTTTAATTTGTTAAAGCATATTACTTTTTTTGAGTTTTTTCTGTTTTTCTATTCGTCATTGAATAACATAAATGTTTTCAGTGTTTTCTACTTCAATAAAACTTCAAATATTAATATCCTCATTTCTTTTTCTTTTTTTACTTAAAAATCATCTGTCCTTTGTTTTTCCTTTTTAGATGGCTAAGTGTCCCCAACAAATTTAGCAGAAGTATACCGGTATCTAGAGACTGGATGTCTCACTCTAACCTCCTTAAAGGAAGAGGACACCAGATTGAAAATTAGGGTAACAGGAGAGGAAAAAAACTGTAGCAAAGAGTTACAAAGTATCCTTGTTTGAGTGCTTTAAGAAGAAAAATATCTATATCTATACGTAACCTTGGTTACATTAAATTCTAATGGGCAACAAAAAGGGACAATCGAATATTGTTCACACATAAAAATACCTAACTCACCAAGTTATCAATAGAAGCCTCCAAAATAAATGCAGAGTTAAATTATCTAACAGGGAGCTAGACCCCTACCCCGACAAGCACAAAGATATGTGGAGGACTACACAATATTACAGGCACAAGATATTTTGAGAAGAGCACAATGTTACCTTCTGTTTTTCTTCCAGAGCCTCTTCCGCAGCCTTCATCTTCATAACAGAATCATTCTCTTCATTCCTGCCAAAACATACAATACAAAGTTATACTTTAAGAAAATATACAAAGTTAATGTCATTTCAGTTTTATTACCATTATTTTAACAATTGAAACATTATTCAAATAAGTGCTGAGCCTCTCCAATCCCATAACAAAGAATTGATCATAATTTTCTCTTGTATCAATGAGACTTCATCTTTTTTCAATTGCATTAAGAAAAACTGTAGGGAACCAAATAAAGGTGTTATGTAGTATTATCAAGCTCGAGGCCGGTAAAACTAAAAATCTTACGAACAAGATTTATTTCTGATGTTCCCATAGAAAATCTCAACTGATATGATCACACACACACCAAGGCTAAGCTGCATAGTAGAACCATTTATGTACTATTGATCAACAAAACATGAACAAGGAAAAGACTCAAAGCATATCCAACAGATGAAAATGTTAAGGAAAAGAATTTTAAAGATAAATATTCTACAAAACATTAATATTAGTATATGAATAGGATTACTTCCAGTGGAGGGAATCTATGGGAAACCAAAAAATAAAAGTATATGAATTGTACACATGAACTACCTTAATCACAAATTATCTGGGTTTTCTAGATCTTTCATTTATATCGATGATGTCTATTGTATGATGTCTAATGTGTATTAATCATATCCAACTAATCATTTGAATTTTGAAATCATATCTCTGATATTATTATTATTATTATTATTTTGTCGGGTCTTTAGATGAAATGGTACATAAATTTGTACACAACTGTGAAGTCTTGGGTTTAAACTCGGGATATGGTATCCATGCCTAACAATTTCTGCATTTTGCCAGTTGAGCTAGGTCTTACGGATCTTTGATATTATTCCTATCCGTACCACAACTAGCTCAACTATCCAACACATTATTTCGAATAGTAAGATTTACATCTCTATCTCTATACTACACATCTAAGAATTATAACAACCTATTTAAATGGTTGAGTATTGTTTGGTCTTCAATTGAAGCTACCCAATTCTTTAAGCAACTGTCTTCATTCATAATAGACTAATGGCTTTGGTCATTATTTATAAACTTTATCATTTTAGTGGGTGCTCTTTCTAGGCATGTTGTCTCTCAGCATCCCAACATTCCGATCCATACACCATAACATAGTAGAAATCTTTTAAACGGGTTTTATAAGGTAAATGCTACTATTTCCTGTCATATACCCACCTAAGATTCACCAAACTTACTTAAACACTTATCTTCTATGCACGCCAGACTTTCTTGTTGTAAATTCTAGCATTTATCCATTAGATTTTTCTTGTCTTAAGCCAAATTACACTAACATCCAACAAAATTAAGTCTTGTCCTACTAAGTGGAGTCAGCTACAAGGATCAATCAATGTGGTAGGGGTTCATAAAAAAGACACATTTTCAATAAAAATGCATTTTCTTAATCCATAAATCAACTAGTTAAAATCATATGCTACACATAATATTAATACATTTGACCCGTTCTGATAAAAAAAGAACTACATCCAAGACAGACTCTGCTACACATGTCCATACAGACCTCCAATCCAATCTCTACATACATGTCAATACAGTATAGCTCCCGTTAACTTAAACATCATTTCACTGCAATTAGGTTTAGTGAACCATCTTAACAAGCATACACATTATTTTAGATTCCTCTTCAATGACTTCATGAGGTCAACAAGTAGCTACCAACCCTCCCTTTTTCTCGTATGCAATTACACACACAAAAATGCGGAAAAACAAGTGTTACTCCAAAATATAGCATTCTTATTAAAAGCTTAAAACCACAACTGACAATTAAACAGTATGAACAACATCAATCAGAGGCAAAACTTGAATACACAATTCAAAGTGGAAAGAACTGCTTACATCATTTCAGCTCCTCTTGAATTTATCACCTGAAAAAATTAAACAGCAACCCGGATAAGCATCAATCCCTGGAATATGAAAGCTTCTCATGCACCGAAGCACAAAGCAGGAGCAAAGAGAGCACAATTGGGAGAAATGAATGTTAAATGCAAACAAAGTTTGGAAGAATAAGTAAAATTTTGGGAACCATGAGAGGATGCAGGAGAAAATAAACTGATTCGATAGAAAAGTAAATAACAGACTATTCCCAATAAGTCAGTTCAAATACATGGATCAAGCAACATCAATCAAGTCTAAGGAGAAATCCGTTAAATATAAATCCTTCTTATTGTTTGACCAAAGCTTTTCTAATCTTTCATCTAACTCAAACTACTGGATTACATTCCATTTAATCTACTGTTGTCACAAGGGCTTCTACAAATCTTCTCTACACATTCCCAACTTTAGTGCCTCTCTAAATCCTAGTCAAAAGCCTGATTCAGGCGGCTCTGCAACCAATTCTGTTACCTCACCACATGTAAATTCCAATCTTCAAAAACAAAGGGACTTCTAACAGGTTGTCCATAATTATTTATATTTGTTTATAACTCTCACAATATCCATAATTTTAGCCATTACCTAAATCAGTTAATCACATAACTAGTGTAGAAACTATCATTCCAATAAGTAACACTGTAACAATCACCTATTTTTTCTCCACTTCTGTCAAACTCATATATTCAATCAACCTCTTGTAACACTTAAACCCTAAATCCAATAACACCCAAGAAAAATTCACTCCCAACAATCAAAAAAGTATGCAAACCATAAATATAAAGCAAAAAATAGCAGCATAACGCCATAACTTCATTACTTAAACAACACCATCATTCCTTCAATTCCAAAAAATCATAAAAACAAAAATGCTTGAATTTTTTTCTATTCAACATAACAACATTCATATATACCAATAAAAAACTAAGTGAAATTGAATAAAGAAAAAAGCTGAAACAAAGGTTTGAACTAGGGTTGGATATCACCAGACACCTCATCACGAGGCTTTGAGTTTGCGGCGGCGGTGGAGTGATGCTGCGGAGACTGAGACCTGTGCCTGCTTCTCCCATTGCGGTGGTGCTCCGGAGACCTCTCATGCCTCGACCTCGACGACCTTCCGTTCCTTCCACCATCATCATCGTCATTCTCCACTCTCTTCCTCTCCTTCCTCTCAACTACATCCTTCTCCGAATCCCTCCCTCTATGGTTCCTCTCGTGCTCGCGTTTAGGTTCGCGTTCGGATTGAACTTTCTTCAACCGTTTCGTTCGTGGAGAAGGAGAACGAGAACGGCGAGGAGGAGGAGGAGGAAGATCAGGTGAACCGGAATCCGACCGAACCGGTTCGTGTCTCGAAGGTCTATGCTTCTCTCTTGGCGGAGGAGATATGCTGCGGTGGCTCCGGTGTCGACGGGAAGATGGAGAATGATTGGAGGAGGAGTGACGGCCCATGGTTGTAAGAGTGGTCCTGACTGTACAGAATCGAGAGTTCTAGAATTTTAAGTAAGTGATACTGTTAAAGTAATTGTTTTTGATGTAGATTACTGTGATGAGTTTCGGAGATTGAAGTTACGATTGGCAGCATCCACCTTTGGTATGGTTATGAGAGTAGACAGACACATACGAATCTACTCCAATTCTGAAGGTCGCTACCACTCTCTCGCTCTCACCTCCCAAGGCCAACTTTGGGCTTGGTGCAGAAACAACGAGGCCCAAATTGGCTGGGGCATCTCCTCTAGTTCAATGTATCACTTTAGATAGTGAGTGTTTGTCTTAGTAAAAATAAATAAATCAAATATTTTACAGATACATAAAATAGATATATGTGGTACCAATTTTTAATAGATCAAACTCAATCTCGTTTATTTTTCTATTAAATCTCTAAATATTTAACATAATAACGTGACATGTGATCAATAACTTGTTGTAATAAATCTTTGTAGTGTAGTAATGATGAAGTTTTTTCATTTAAGGTATTTTCAATATAGACAATGTAACTCTACAATTTCAATAAAAAATATATATTAAAAACAAGATACCTATATTTATTCAAAAGTAAATGAACCATATAAATTAATTTGATAAGAAAATATGAAATGTATTTGTCTTTATGTCTTTTTCAGAAGTAGATGAACAACAATTCACTAAAAATGAAGTAAGGATAATAAGCAGAAGCAAATGCCCAACACAAGATCTATGATCCATATTATCAAGCTAGCAATTAAAGAAAAAACAAAAGTTAATTATACAGATACCAATCATATCAACTAAATTGTAAATTATTTTTACTGTTTGTTGCTTATTGAAAGTTTACACTCTGACAGGTTCAACCATAATTTAGAAACCATAAATTAGATTAAGTAAAAAAAAAGATAAATTAGATTAATGGAATGTTTTATTTAGATAGACTATAAATAAATATTTCATTTAGAGATATTACTATGAAATGAAATGAGAACTATTAGTATGAAATATGAAAGTATAACGAAAAGAAGTGGATTGATGATATTTGTGGAGTGAAGCTGATCTATTTATAGGGGAATAATTAAGAGGAAGCCATAGAGATACCCAAGTGAATGCGTAGTGTGGGTGTGGAGAAAATGTGACTTTTTCTTCATTTGTTTATGAGTCTTTTTGTATGCAATGTTATAGATCTTAATGAGTGTAGTAATCAAGAGAGACATCCATGTGAGTAGTGTTATTGTGACAATGAACAATGGACAATGGAGAATCTTATCACAGCTACACCTTTTATAAAATGGAGAAAACTTGTAACATTGTGGAAAACAGGGTGTTTTAGCAATGGTGACTTAGAATCCTAAAATTTTAATTTAACTTTATAAACTATTATAATGTTTAGTTCTTAGCTTAAAAGTTGGTTTAATGAATAACCGAGCTTTCCACACTTTGTTTCAATAAGAGCTACACCTTTTATAAAATGGAAAAAGCTTATATCTTTGTGGTGTTGCACTCGTTTCTTTCTGTTTTTTCTGATAATGTATGTCTATTTTTGAAGAATACAAGCCAAAAAATTTTATTTGCTAGTGTGTGTCTAAAAAATGAAAGGGGTTAAAAATCACAACAAACACTGAGTTTTATATTACCAACTTATTGTACTTTGTCCAAATTCGGTTACCTTTTTTATTAGTATTGTTTGTGAAGTTTTTTTTTAGTATTAATTTATTTTTGTAAAATTTTGCTAAACCCAACACAAATAATTTAAAGAACAACTAATTCTTAAAAAAAATTATATGAAGTGAATTTTTTTTTTTTTCATTTGACTAGAATTGCAAAAGATTTATCCTGAAATCACATGAAATTGAAGGCTATCAAAAGAAAAATCAAAATAGTTGTTTAGAATTTGTGTTTGTATTATTATTTTTTATTAATTGAAATGGTGTATAGAAATCATTTAAAAATATGGTTTTCAAACGATGAATTTTTTTTCAAAATAGAAATCTTAAAAATCATATTCTAAGTAAGAGATGACACATGTAAAGTCTCTTGTCTAATTGCACTTACCACTCCCCAATAAAATCCTACATCATTCGATCTGCAAGATACAATTCTATCGCATTAATATTTTGTGTATGTCCATCTTTTGACAACAAATTCAATATGTCAGCTTCAATTTAACATGGCACCTACTTTAAAGAGATTGAGCTATTTCCCCAGATGGTTAGGCGTAATATGGTAGGAGTCAAATGTTGACACGAGTCAACTTTAGACACCTCAAATTATGAATTAAGTCAAATTTATATTAAAAAAAATCATATTTAACTTATTTTTATTCCCAAGTAAATTATAATAAATTTATTGATAGATAAACATTTAAATCTATATATATGACTCATTAATTTGTCTTCCTGTAAAGGCTTAAATTAAAGATGATTTTGATAGTCACCTCCTACTCAACAAGGAAAAAAATACAAACTCTAAGCATGTATTGTTATTTGATAAATCCTCCTACTCAATATAATACTATCGATTATATTGTAGATCTGAAATAAAGCATTATATTTAATTGTTATTGATGAAACATAATATAATATACAAAGATAAAAATGAAAAAGAAACTAATTGCAGTATGAATGTTATTATAAGTATAGTCAAAATAATAATTTATCTATCTTTTCCACTGTTAAATCCAATTAAGCAATGAATGAGTATTGCTAGTGATAAGTATATTAAAAAGCATATCATGAAATAAAAAGCATATATCATAATAACATATAATATGATAATAAGTAATAGAAATAGAGTTATTAACAAATCAAGTTGACTGCTGATGAAATTAAGTTCGATAGTGGTGAAATTAAGCAAGAGGTTAATTTATATAGTATAAGGTTAGGTTGTTATGGAAATGATGGTGTTGTGGTGTTAATGAAAGAGGAAGCTAGGAATATTACTATGAAATAAAATGAGAACTATTAGTATGAAATATAAAAGTATAATGAGAAGAAGTTGATTGATGATATGTGTGAAGTGAAGTTGGTCAATTTATAAGGGAAGAATTAAGAGGAAGCTAGAATTCAAGTGAGTGCATAGTGTGAGTGTGGGGGAAAATATGACTTTTTTCTTCAATTGTTTATGTACTTTGTTGTGTGATAAGGAATTGTTAAGCACTCTAGATTACGACAATTATGAGTTTTTTTGTATGCGAATGTTATATATCTTAATTAGTGTAATAATCATAGTTAAAGCTCCTTCTATCTCAACAATGGCCATAGAATACTTTTTGCATGTGATGCACCACTTCTTTTGAGTTTTTACTATTTTATTTAAAATTAAAATAAATAAAATACTATTAATATTCATAATATAGAAAAAAATACATAATATATATATATATATATATATATATATATATATGAAAAGTAAAGAGTGAAAAATGATAAATAATAATATAATAGTATTATTTTGGCCTACCTAATAATTTATCTAACACTAGTATAATATCTTTGTACATT
>JBBPBR010000004.1:50326726-50346432 GCA_037974775.1 Cicer pinnatifidum
TGGAATTCCTATCCTAAAACTTAATAAAACTCCAATTGTTGGTTACCTTCCTTTACTAAGAGCTTACTATTATAAATATTGAGCATCAATCAATAACAAATGATATATTATCTTAATAATTTGATATTTAACTTGATTTACTATTTTTGTCTTAATTATCTGAAAACTATATTTTTAAATGATTTCAATACACCATTCCAATTAATAAAAAATAAGAATACAACCACAAATTCTAAGCAACTATTTTGATTTTTCTTTTGATAACCTTCAATTTTACGTGATTTCAGAATAAATCTTTTGCAATTCTAGTCAAATGAAAAAATAAATTTCATTTCATATAATTTTTTTTAAGAATTAGTTGTTCTTTAAATTATTTGTGTTGGGTTTAACAAAATTTTATAAAAATAAATGAATACTAAAAAAAAGCTTCACAAACAATACTAAAAAAAAAGTATTCGAGTTTGGACAAAGTACAATAAAATGGTAATATGAAACTCAGTGCTTGTTGTGATTTTTCACCCCTTTCATTTTTTAAACACACATTAGCAAATAAAATCTTTTGACATGTATTCTTCAAAAATAGACACACACTATCAGAAAAACAGAAAGAAAAGAGTGCAACACCACAAAGATATAAGCTTTTTTCATTTTATAAAAGGTGTAGCTCTTATTGAAACAAAGTGTGAAAAGCTCGGTTATTCATTAAACCAATTTTTAAGCTAAGAACTTAACATTATAATAATTTACAAAGTTAAATTAAAGTAATGGGATAAGATGTGTCACTGTTGCTAAAAACACTACGTGATAATTTCAATAAAAACACTCACTTTTCCACAATGTTATAAGCTTTTTCCATTTTATAAAAGGTGTAGCTCTGATAAGATTCTCCATTGTCCGTTGATCATTTTCAAACTAACACTACTCACATGGATGTCTCTCTTGATTACTAGACTGATTAAGATATATAACATTGAATACAAAAAGACTCATAAACAAATGAAGATAAAGTCGCATTTTCCCCACACTCACACTACACACTCAATTGGATATCTCTATGGCTTCCTCTTAATTATTCCCCTATAAATAGACCAACTTCACTTCACAAATATCATCAATCAACTTCTTCTCGTTATACTTTCATATTTCATAGTAATAGTTCTCATTTAATTTCATAGTAATATCATTAAATGAAATATTTAATAATAGTATGTCTAAATGAAATATTCCCATTAATCTAATTTTTTTTAATTAATCTAATTTATGGTTTTTAAATTATGGTTGAACCTATGAGAGTGTAAACTTTCAATAGGACCGTAGATCTTGTGTTGAGCATTTGCTTCTGCTTACTAGCCTCATTTCATTTTTTGTGAGTTGTTGTTCATCTACTTTTGAAGTTGACATAAATGCAAATAAATTTTATGTTTTATTATCAAATTAATTTATATAGTTCATTTTATTTTGAATAAATATATCTTGTTTTTGAGATTTATTTTTTTGTTGAAATTGTAGAGTTACATTGTCTATACTAGAAATACCTTAAATGATGAAATTTCATCATTGCTGCACTACAAAAGTTTATCACAACAAGTTATTGCTCACAAGTTACGTTATGTTAAATATTTAGAAGTTTAGTAGAAAAATAAATGAGGTTGAGTTTGACCAATGAATTAAAATTTGGTACCAGATATATCAATTAAGAGAAACACTCAATATCTAAAGTGATACATTATTATTCTTAATCTCTTATGTTAAAACAATAATAGGATCTACAACAATAATTAACCAACAAAATAGAGAAAAAAACAATTGCAGAGAAAAAACGAACACAGAGAATGTTCAGAAAACAAAAAAAAAAAAATAGAAAACCAGAAAACAGAGACTCATTATCGTTCTCCGCTTTCTGCAGTTTTGTAAAACCAGTTTTTCTTTCTGCAGTGCTCTAAAACTAGTTTTCTCTATCAATGCAAACGAAAATTAAAGCAGGATAAGGGAAGAATAACACCAAAATTTTATGTGTTTGGTCTCAATTGATGAGACCTACGTCAAAGACAAGCAAGCAAGATTAATCCACTATTGATGATTGAACTTTACAAGAGTAAAGCGTTCTCAAGATTGATCTCCTCGTATCTGTCACTGTTTATGAACTATCAATACTAGCATTTCTCTCAATCTTTCTTTCTCCCTTTAATCCTCTCTCTTTGATTTTCTATGAATCATGAATTTCATATGTCTATTAATTCTTCCTCTAGTCACATTCAGACTTTCAACATGATTATCATTCTTGAACTCAATTCTTTTATAGCTTTCTTTTGTCCATTTGGAGGCATGCACTTGTTCAAGTGTAATTGGTTGTTCCCTTCCAAACATTATAGCATCCTTGAAATGTTCATATGAACTTGGCAGGGCTCTAAGCAAGATCAGAGCTTTGTCTTCATCATCTAGCTTGACTTCTAAATTTTCTAAATCATCAAGAATCTTGTTAAAATCAACAAGTTGCATTGTAATCGGTTTCTCTTCATCCATTTTAAAAAAGAACAATTGTTGTTTCAAGAAGAGTCTATTTAAAACTGATTTAGTCATGTAGAGAGATTCAAGTTTTAGCCATAAAGATGTTGCAGTTGGTTCCCTTGCAACCTCCCTCAAAGCTTTTGTCTCTAAGACACAAGATGATTGTGCTCTTTGCTTTTTCAATCAGTTCTTCCTTTTCTTGTGCAGTCATTGTTGCAAGAAGAGCCAATTCACCCTTCAATTCGTTCACCAAACCTTGTTGTACCAGAACAACATGCATCTTTATCTTCCATAGACCAAAGTCATTTGATCCATTGGATTTTTGAATGAAAATTTTTGTGGTTCCAACCATTGTTGCTCCCTTCCCCATAGACGGCGCCAATTGTTAAAACAATATTGGGATATTCAACAATAATTAATCAACAAAATAGAAAAAACAAATAATTGTAGAGAAAAAACGAAAATGGAGAATGTTAAGAAAACTAGAAAACAGAGACTGATTATCGTTCTCCGTTTTCTGCAGTTTTGTAAAACCAGTTTTTCTTTTTGTAGTGTTCGAAAACTAGTTTTCTCTATCAATGTAAACGAAAATTAAAGAAGGATAAAGGAAGAATAACACCAAAAATTTACGTGTTCGGTCTCAATTGATGAGACCTACATCACAAACAAGCAAGCAAGATTAATCTACTGTTGATGATTGAACTTTACAAGATTAAAGCTTTCTCAAGATTGATCTCCTAATATCTATCACTGTTTATGAACCAACAATATTAGCATTTCTCTCAATCTTTCTTTCTCCCTTTAATCTTCTCTCTCTGATTTCCTGTGAATCATGAATTGCATATGTCTCTATTAGTTTTCCAACTCTCACTGCTACAATTTACCACTACAACACTACCAACTACTACCATATTACAACTTTATCTATAGTATACAAGAGCAAACTAACTAACCGCCTATCATAACTAACTTGGCCAAAGGTAGTTATAACAACCACTAAAGTTTAACCAACTTTAGTTAGATGATTTGAGACACACATTCACAATTCTCCACCTTGACTCAATATCAGAATAACTCCATCATTGTCATTGCTGCCATTGTACTAGCTTTATGCTTTACATAAAATAATCTATTTGAGACATATCTCCACAATTCTCCACCTTGACTCAATATCAAAATAATTCGTTCATAGCCTTTACTCTTCAAGAACATCACATGATAAATTTTGATCTTGAATTGGACCTATGCTTATTTCTATTTGATCATTTCCTTTTAATTCTTCCTCTAGCCACATTCAGACTTTCAGCATGATTATCATTCTTGAACTCAACTCTTTATAGCTTTCTTTTGTCCAGATGGAGGCATGCACTTGTTCAAGTGTAATTGGTTGTTCCCTTCCAAACATTATAGCATCCTTGAAATGTTTATATGAACTTTGCAGGGCTTTAAGCAAGATCAGAGCTTTGTCTTCATCATCTAGCTTGACTTCTAAATTTTCTAAATCATCAATAATCATGTTAAAATCAGCAAGTTGCATTGTAACCAGTTTCTCTTCATCCATTTTAAAAGATAACAATTGTTGTTTCAAGAAGAGTCTATTTGAAACTGATTTAGTCATGTAGAAAGATTCAAGTTTAAGCCATAAGGCTATTGCAGTTGGTTCCCTTATAACCTCCCTCAAAGCTTTTGTCTCTAAGACACAAGATGATTGTGCTATTTGCTTTTTCAATCAGTTCCTCCTTTTCTTATGCAATCATTGTTGCAGGAAGAGACGATTCACCCTTCAATGCGTTCACCAAACCTTATTGAACCAGAACATCATGCATCTTTATCTTCCATAAACTAAAATCATTTGATCCATTGAATTTTTGAATGACAAATTTTGTGGTTCCAACCATTATTGCTCCGTTCCCCACATACGGTGCCAATTGTTAAAACAATATTGGGATCTACAATAATAATTAACCAACAAAATAGAAAAACAAACAATTGAAGAGAAAAAACAAAAATGGAGAATGTTCAGAATACCAGAAAAAACAGAAAACTAGAAAACGAAGACTCATTATCGTTCTCCGTTTTCTGCAATTTTTTAAAACCAGTTTTTCTTTCTAAAGTGTTCTAAAACCAGTTTTCTCTATTAATGTAAACAAAAATTAAAGAAGGATAAGGGAAGAATAACACAAAAAATTTATGTGTTCGGTCTCAATTGATGAGACCTATGTCACGGACAAGCAAACAAAATTAATCCACTATTAATGATTGAACTTTACAAAATTGATCTCGTAGTATCTATCACTGTTTATGAACCAACAATACTAGCCTTTCTCTCAATCTTTCTTTCTCCCTTTAATATTCTCTCTCTGATTTTCTATGAATCATGAATTCCATATGTCTCTCTTAGTTTTCCAGCTTTCACTGCTGCAACTTACCACTACAACACTACCGGTTGCTACCATATTACAACTTTATTTATAGTATACAAGAGCAAACTAACTAACCACCTATCATAACTAACTTGGACAAAGGTAGTTATAACAACCACTAAAGTTTACCCAACTTTAGTTAGATGATTTGAGGCACACGTTCACATCTTATAATAATGTTCTGAAATTATAAATGAGGAGAGAAAAAATGTTTCATATATCAAAAGAATATTTAGTATATGAAATTTATTAATTACATGAATTTGTTATTTTAAAAATAAATATGATTATTAGTTTTAAATATTTAAATGGCTTTCAAATGTGATAATTCACAATTTTAGTAATCGAGTACCAAAGCCTATACTACAACACTACAAGAGGAGTTTCGGTGGCTTTGTTGCTAATCTATCCAAGGAAGAAGTCAATATATAATGGTTGGTGTGTGAAAGAAACTATTTTTTTCAATTGAGAAATTACACATACTCTTCTTGAATATTCATACATGTTAACCATCGAATTTGTAATGTATAGGACTTGATGGTGCGGTGTCTGTTTTTACTAATGAAAAGATATACTTTCTTACAACCAAATCATGGGATTTCATCGGTTTTCCACAAAAAGTAGAGAGGATAAACTATGAAAGCAATATTATCATTGGTGTTATTGATTCTGGAATTTGGCCAGAATCTGCGAGGTTCAATAATAAAGGTTTTAGTCAGCCGCCTACCAAATGGAAAAGCACATGCAATGCTTACCATTTTTCATGCAACAAGTAATATCCTGACTTCTTAGACTTATATTCACAAGAGTCACAAATATGTCTTATATTATAACATAATGAAAATGGATCAAAAACTGAACTTGAACTTTAAGCCATTTGATTTTCACCCTATGACCGAAATTGCAATTACTGATATGATAATGTTGATTGCATGAAATGCGTAGTATAATTCTTGATTATATAGAGATGAGACAAAGACAAAAAGGTAAAATTGTAATAAAAGTTGATATGTTATTGTAGTAAACTTATTGGAACAAGGTATTACATATCTTTCTTTGATGAGTTAAGCGAGCAAAATTTCGATTTTCCAAGAGATTGTAATGGCCACGAAACACATACAACATCAATTGTTGTGTATAAAGTGTGTTGGGGAAAACTGCTATGATTCAAATGATCTAGCAACATTTGATGATGCAATTGCAGACGAGGTTGATATAATATCAGCCTCAATTGCATCAAAATCAAATGAAACTGTCCATTTTAGAGATGCAATCTCTATTGGAGCATTCCATGCTATGCAACATAGAGTGCTGGCAGTATTGGCAACGAGGAACAACGATCCACATCCTTCAACTCTACATAACTTTCTCCTTGGGCTATTGACATGGGTGCTACCACATTAGACATGAGGTTTATCACTGATGTAAAATTAGGTGACAATACAACATATGAGGTAAATTTCCCTTTTATATTTCATCTTCTTGAATTCAATGTTAGCTAATTCAGTTTTATAAATAACATCAATGGTTTGTTTCATATTTATAGGGTGTTTCGCTGAACACGTTCCATCTTGAGGGGAAACTGTATCCCACTATCTACAGTAGCGATGCACCAAATACAATAGCAGGCTTCGATCGACACACTTCCAAGTAACCAACTAGCATTTCTTTAATTAAAATTAACAAATGATGGAAAATAATAAAGGCAGGATATTTTAGTTCCTTTAAATTTAGAGTATTCGACTTTTGTCTTACAAATTAAAGTTTATTTTATTGTAGTTATTATAATAGCATGTTTATAGGGCCAAAGTTAAAATGTCATAAGAACAAATGACACATTTAAAAATAGACATATATTAAAAAGAAAAACTTTCAAAAGTCCATAATTTGTTAATGAAATTATTCTAAAATTGTAGGAATTGTTCGACCAATTCCTTGGATGATAAGATGGTGAAGGGTAAAATTATTCTATGTGAAACAACCATAGGAGTACCAGAAGCCATTAGAGTTGGGGCCATTGGTATCTTGATACAAGGCCAAATATATGCAGATTTGATATTCTCTTATTCGTTGCCTACATCTTATCTTTGATCGAAGGATGCCATCAAAATAAAAAAGTACATACACTCCTCAAGGTAAGTGAAAATTTCATATAAACTAAAATAATAATTTAGAAAATCACATTTTTTTTAAATTTATTATTTTAATTAATTTGCAGCTTTCCAATGATAACCATATATAAGTCCAGAGAGATGAAAGATACTTTGGCACCTGTAATTGTCTCTTTCTCTTCGAAGGGTCCTAATAATGCTACACCTGAGATTTTCAAGGTTCTTTTTTATAAGTGAATACATTAAATTACATCTCTCTATCATTTAACATATTTGTTGTTAATCTTTTTTATTCAATATTGTAGCATGACTTAGTTGCTCCCGATGTAGATATTATAGCAAGTTGGTCTCCAATTTTTAATACTATTGGTGAAAAAAGAAAATTGGAGTTTAATATTATACCAGGAACATCAATGTCTTGCTCCCATGTGTCAGGAGCAGCACCGTACATCAAATCATTTCATCTTACATGGTCACCCGCTGCCATTCGTTCAACTCTAATGACAACGAGTAATTTAAATGAAGAATATCTCTCCTCTGTTAATTAATTCATGAATAAAGAAACTAAACTCAGCAAATGCTTAATTTTAAGTAGTATTTGAAAAGAAATCTCTTTTTCAAAGTTTAATTTATTATAAACCATTGAAAAGTTACCCTTGGAGAGTTCCAGTTACACTTCTTTTCTTTTGTATTAAAAGTTTTATTCTATACTTCACTTAATTTTATTACATTCAAAATTGTATGTCTCTTTTATGCGGGGCAAGGTGTTAAGGTGTTAATGCATCATATTTAAAACTAATAACGATGGATGAAAGCAATTGTTCTGAGACAATATCGACAAGGGATTTAAATTATCCTTTATTTTCTATCCCTACATCCAAAACATCATCTAAGTGGAAGCTTTAATAGAACTGTTACAAATGTTGGATTGCCGTTGTCTACATACAACCCCTAAATGACTTATTGTTTCAATGAAGCCCGATATTTTGTCATTTACTTCATTTGGAGAAAGGCTAGCATATGTTTTGATCGTGAATGGAAAACTAAAGAGATTTGTTGAGTCAGCTTCTTTGGTTTGGGATAATGGTGAATTTTAGGTGAGGAGTCCAATTATTGTTATTGATGAGAGAGCAGAGAAAGACAAAGGTGTTCGTTTATATTGTAAAAATTTCATATATATTGTAATTTTTAATTTATTATTTTTTATTATTATTGAATAAATTATATACGTTTGTATTAAAGTGTCTGCTTATTTTTCTGTTTTTGTACAAAAATTGTATACTTGTTAAAAAAATAAAAATACGAAATATATGTTCATGTAGTTCATTGATTCATGATGAGACTAATAATTTTTTCCCCACATCTAATATTGCACAATACACAAAAAGAAGTAGTCCAATACTTTAGACTTTAGGTGACTCAATAAAGCAAATCAATTACAAGTTTTTTAAGAAGAGTGGAAAAAAAGGAGTGAGGTGATAAATAACACAACTATAAACAAGATCTAAAAACCATACTCTATAACATAATTAAAGGCACCACCATTCTTTATTTTTTTCCAACATGGGACAACCATTCTTAATATATTTTTTTCTCCAACAATTTTAATGTTCATATACACAAACAATGCTGCCCATATTATATCAAATTGTTGAATTTGTTTTCTGTTATGTTGATTATAGACAGGACATATAAAACTAATAAATAAAGAGTGTCATTGCTTGAATTTGTCGATGTGACGTCAATATAATTGACTTACAATATGACATTTGTTTATTTGGAGTGTAAATTACTATATAAATTTTGTTGGACATTAGAGAAGTCAAAATAAATTTTTATTACCAAGAGCTTATTTCCTCATGTGATTGTAAGTGATAGAGACCTTTCTCTTATGAAAGTGGTTGAAGTTGTATTTTCACATGCTGTTAATTTACTTTGTGGGTTTCACATTGATAAAAACATTAGAGTAAAATGCAAGCAATGTGTGATAGAAAATAGTCAGTGATAAAGTCGAGAAAATATAATCTTTAATTTTATGTCTTTGATGATTTGTCTTTTATTTTTAGTCTACAGATGTACATCTAGTGCTCTAAAGAACTAACTATAAAACTCGTCATCAAGCAGTGGATATTGTAAGTCCAAGCTCTATTGTACAAGGTCAACAACCATTTGGCACATGTTGTAGTTATCATTAGTATAAGGTTCTTACAACAATGGGTGGGACGTCAAACACTAGAAGATGGGGTCGCTAAACAACATCTTGAATCGATCACAATAGATGAAGATGTGAAATCCTATAAAACCAGTCTAAGTATCTCTCATCACTCAAATAGATATGTCATCAATGTATTCTTCCATGGATCTCTGCAACACTGCTCAAATATCCAATCCAATTGACATCTACATCAACTACATTAAGATTTAGATTTTTTAATGGAATATGTTGAATATATCAAAATTGTTGAACGCCCCTCTCAAGAAAGTAAATTACTATAGTGGCACACTAACAAAAGTAACTTGTGTACATATAGATATCTCGTCAAATAGGGTGTGATGCATATGCTTCTTAAATGAACTTTATATGACATTGGCAAATGTCAATGTATCAATATCCTCTTGATATTCTCAAACCTTAGTCACCACTTGTTAATATTGTCACATATTTTGCAGCATACTCTTTCCTCTAAGGAACAAAATGGCTAGCAAACAAACCTCGCAACCGCTCCAACCTATAATGAGTATCGTTGGTCTTCTTCGTCTTAGAAATAACTTTCTCAAAGGACGCTCACAATAATTTTATACAAGAGTACATGTCTTAATAACATCCATATTTATCGATGGAGTGGAAACTCACTCTTGATCGATATTTGCAATAGGTTGGCTACATCATCAAATGTATTAGTTATTTCACTGAATGACATGTGAAATGACAATATCTCTATTGTACCACGTCTCCATAACTACATATATGAAGTTGTTGTTCATCAATTTAAAATTGTCCCATGAACTAGGCTTAATCTAGACAACTCCACCCAATCCATTATCACCTAAGGCAATCCTTGCAAAATAATTTTTCTTAACGTCTTTCCATGGTCAGACAACTTCAGCCCGAGGCGCTGTTGGATACATATATAATATACATTCATTATATTATATAAGAAAAGTAATAAATAAATAAAATATGTCAAAACAATTTATATATCTCTCCATAGCACACTCTTCAAGCAATATGATGTTCATACCACAAAGAATAGAGAAAATCATATGAAACTTTAGGAAACTTCTTCACAGCTCATCCTCTTGTTGCACAGACTCCTCCATATGTTGCACAAGCTCTTTCTCATGTTGTAAGTTCATCATACTACTCAGGGTCCCACTATATATCTCTGGTGGTTCCTCATACTTTTCATATTGTTGTTTGAATTGATGATATCGATCAAGTTGATCTCTATAAGGAGATTTGTAAAAGTTTCACGTTCCACATGTAAAACTTTCGTCTAGCCCTTTACATCATTTACTCATGTTTGTCGGAATTGATCAATATTACAAATATTTGGTTCAAGTATGTAGAAAATGATGAATGTTATAAGAAACTTGTAACCAAGCTTTTTCATGTATAAATTTGTTCTAATAAACTTAAGTTTACTCTACTAGAAATATTGGAAATTTGGCCACCCAGCTTACTGTTCCAGAAATCTTTGTGGTGAAATGTGTGAAGATATTATTATTGTTGTTTATAAGGAATAGCAAAATCAAAAGTTAAGTTTATTGTAGGGGTAGAAGTATAATTATGGAGGTAAACTATTCCTAGTACAATGGGAGCTTTTTTTACCTCATATATCTTCTTAAAAACTCTCTTTTTGAAAAAATTAATGCTATATATGAAAGTATACTTTGAGACCACTTGTTTGTGCAATATTTACTATTTGTTAGATGTTATAATGCTTAGACATCAATATAGGATAGCCAACAGTTTCTTGATGACTATAATTCAACATTTAATCGATTAAGAAGAACACTTAATTGATTAAGAAGAACCCTTAAATTCTATATACGTAAGTTTGTAGGTGAAAGTAAGAGAAACAAACGCAAGAAAAAATGGTTGAATTGTAGTTTATAAAACAATTTCTTGAAATATTTTCAAAAATTATTTTCAAATTATCGAAGAACACTTAGTTTGTATAAAAGAATGTTATGAAATACTTTGATAAAAATAGTTTAAAAACACTATTAGTTATTAAACAAATGTTACAAAGATAAACATATATTAGAGAACAAGATAGAGTAGAAGCACATATCGATGTATCTTGGTTCACTATCAATCTAATAACGCTAACACATCTAAATTTTGTATTTAAATTATTAACATCTATCTAAAGTCTTTATTTCAATGTATATGGGTTAACATATTTTTTATTTTAGATGCAACAAAGATAAATATATATTAGAAAACAACGTACAATAGAAACACACATCAATTGTATCTTGATTCACTATCAATCTAAATGAATAACATCTATCTAAATTTTTTATTTTAATGTATGAGTTATTGGTTTATCTTGGGATAAAGAAGAAATTGCCTTAAGAAATAGTAGAATTGATGCGACCCAACTCAAATGTATGAGCGCTCTTGCGAAGATGTTTTTTATCTATCCATCCTAGAAAAAAAAATGTGTCTTGGTCCATTTTTTTTTTAATGTTCAGTCCAAAAAAAAATCAAAGACAAGGTTTTTATGGCTCTTGATTGTGTTGTCTTGGCTTAATCACACTTGCATATACCATCATCAAGATGAATTTCAATTTTCTTCGTTCCTCTTAGTATAATTGTTGAAGAATAAAAAGAAATTAGATTTTATTCTCTTTTATTTTATATTATTATGTGTATTTTTATTTTGTCATTATTACTCAGTATTACTATTGTTATTTCTTTTCCTATATAAAACAGCTTAGGGCTGTAGTAATAAAATATGAAAGTATTTTGTCTTTTACTTTTTTCATGGTATCAAGAGCTCTGGTTAGGGTTTTGTAAACCTTTCCACAACCAATTAGGGTTTGGCGCTCCAACCATTTCACAATCAGTGTTTGACGCTCTAACAACCTGAGCTAAAACTAATGGCACACAATACCCCATGGAAGGTAGCCCTCATGGGTAGCGGCGACAACGACGATGGTTTAAGTAAAAACTCAGACGTAGTCAACAACGCCGATAATTTAGGCAGCGGCCCAGGCGGCAATGGCAGCGGCCCAAGCGGCCATAATGGTTTTTCCAACAACCTTTTTGGCCATGAGGGAACTTCTAATGCCCTCAAGGTTGAAATCCAGAAACTAAACGGATAAAATTATGTTGAATGGTCCCAAACCTCAAGATTGATTTTAGACGGTAAGGGAATATATGGTTTTCTAACAGGAGAGGTGCAAATGCCTGCCACAACTGATCCAAATTACAGGTTTTGGAAATCTGAGAACTCTGTTACTATTGCTTGGCTGCTTAGTAATATGGAATCAACAATCAAAAAACCTTTTATGTTTTTGCCTACTACGAAGGAAGTTTGGGAGACTGTCAAAGAAACATATTCTGATATTCAGAATTCTTCTCAAAATTTCGATCTCAAATCATGATTGTGGCATGCCAAATAAGGAGATAGAGATGTCACTACCTATTATAATGAGTTGATGACATTATGGCAAGAATTGGATCTCTGCTATGATGATCATTGGAAGTGCTGTGAGGACAGTGTTTTGTTTCTTAAGAGGCAGGAGAACGACCGTGTATTCATGTTCTTGGTTGGGCTTAATAAGCGGCTTGATGAAGTCTGAGGCAGAATATTGGTAAAGATCCCATTTCCATCACTTCGTGAAGCGTTCTCAGAAGTTAGAAGAGAAGAGGCGAGACAATGTGTTATGATGGGTAAGTCACCTTCTGTTGGTGAGGTTGAAAGCTCTGCCCTAGTCACTAAGAATGAAGACGAGAAGAGCGTTGGCAAGAAACCATGGTGCAAACATTGCAAACGTCCAGGGCACACACGTGATACATGTTGGAAGCTCCATGGAAAACCTCTAAATTGGAAGAAAAAAGAAAGAAACGAAGGTCATGCGCTCCAAGCTGGTACATCTGATCAAGATCAAGAGAAGCAGTCTCTTTCAAGCCCATCTCCTTTCACCAAGGAACAGTTAGATCAATTGTTCAAACTTCTTGAGTCTCAAACTTCTTCTTGCTCTATAGCTCAAAGAGGTAATTTTTCAAATACTGCTCTACTTAGTGTCACTCCCAGCCATACTTGGATTATCGATTCTGGTGCTACTGATCATATGACTGGGGAGTCGAGTCTATTTTCTTCTTATAGTCCTTATGCAGGTAACTACAAAATTAAAATTGTAGATGGCTCTCTTTCAACCATTGTAGGGAAAGGTTCTATTATTTTGTCACCTAAGTTAACCTTAAAAGATGTCTTACATGTTCCTAATTTATCATGTAATCTGTTATCCATTACTAAATTAACAAAGGATATAAATTGTCAAGCTAACTTCTTTCATTCTCATTGCACTTTTAAGGATTTGAGCACGGGGAAGATGATTGGCAATGCTAAGGAGAGTGGAGGACTCTATTATCTTGACAATGGACTCGATTTCAAAGACTAACAAAAAACAAGTACCTGCTTTGAATCTATTTTTGTTTCTTCTAATAATGATGATATTATGTTATGGCATTTACGGTTAGGACATCTTAGTTTTCCGTATTTGAAATGTTTGTTTCCTAAATTATTTTCTAAGAAGGATCCGTCTTTATTTCATTGTGAAACTTGTGAATTTGCTAAACATCACCGTTCTTCTTTTTCTACACAACCATATAAACAATCAAAACCGTTTGCAGTTATTCATAGTGATGTTTGGGGTCCTAATAGAATACACACCTTTTCTAATAAAAAATGGTTTATAACTTTTACTGATGATCATACTAGAATTTGTTGGATTTATTTATTGAAAGAAAAATCGGAAGTTGGACAAGTTGTTAAAAACTTCTTTTAAATGGTGCAAACTAAATATCAAACAAATATTCAAGTCTTCAGAAGTGACAATGGTAAAGAATATTTTAATATACTTTTGTCTGATTTTTTTCTTGCAAATGGGGTTGTTCATCAAAGTTCTTGTGTTAATACACCGCAACAAAATGGAATTGCAGAGAGAAAGAATAGGCATCTTCTTGAGGTTGCTAGAGCTTTACTATTTGCAAATAAGGTTCCAAAATACTTATGGGGTGAAGCTGTTTTAACTGCATCATATTTAATTAATCGAATGTCATATAAAGTTTTAGATTTCCGTACACCTCTTGATGTTTTTCGAAATTATTTTCCTTTGACTAGTGTCTTTGCTGATTTGCCACTAAAAGTTTTTGGTTGCACTGCTTTTGCTCATGAACATAAACATCTTGATAAACTCGATCCACGAGCAATAAAATGTGTGTTTATCAGTTACTCTCCAACTCAAAAGGGGTATCGGTGTTTTGAACCAAAATCAAAAAGAATTTTTGTAACCATGGATGTTACTTTTGTTGAAAATCAACCATTTTTTACTGACATTCATCTTCAGGGGGAAAATTTTAAGGAAGATTCATCTTTTACTTTTGAAAACATCATTACTTTAAGTGATATAGTGTTGTTACAAAATTCTGAGACTTATATTGATGCACCAAAAGAAAATACCCAATAATCTATATTGGAACTCAATCCACTTATGAATGAGGTTTCGACAGATTTGGGGGCAACAATTTCAAATCAAAATCACAATGATAAAATTCTTGATCTCAATACTAATGAAGGACCCATTCTCCGACCCTTCCAAGATTCTGAACTAATAGATAATCCAACACATCATCTTGATACAGGTAAGTCTTCTTCTATTCTTAAGAGTCATGTCGAGTATCCTGATCTAGACCTTCCTATTGCAATTAGAAAACCTGTTAGATCATGCACTAAATATCCTTTGTCTAATTATATGTCATACTCAAAATTGTCTTCTTCATTTGTTGCATTTACCTCTAAGTTGTCTACTGTAGAAATTCCAAAAAGTATACAAGAGGCTCTAAAAATTCCAAAGTGGAAGGAAGTTGTTCTTGAGGAGATGAGAGCTCTTGAGAAGAATCAAACTTGGAGAGTCATGATGTTACCTACAGGAAAGAATATTGTTGGCTGTAAATGGGTATTTACTGTGAAATATAATTCTGATAATACAGTTGAAAGATACAAGGCACGCTTGGTTGCTAAAGGGTTTACTCTAACATATGGAATTGATTACTCAGAGACTTTTGCTCCCGTTGCCAAATTAAACACTATTACAGTTCTCTTGTCCTTGGCTGTGAATTTAGATTGGTCTCTTAACCAACTTGATGTAAAGAATGCTTTTCTGAATTGTGATTTGGAGGAGGAAGTATACATGGATAGCCCACCTGGCTTTGAAGACAAATTTGGTTCAAACGTGTGCAAACTACAAAATCCCTTTATGGTCTCAAGCAATCTCCAAGGGCTTGGTTTGAGAAATTCACTCAGTCGGTTAAAATGCAAGGATATATGCATGGACAATCAGACCATACTATGTTCATGAAGTTCTCTAATGTTGGTAAAATTGCAATTCTAATTGTATATGTAGATGATATTATTCTAACAGGAGATGAAATTGTTGAGATGGAAAGATTGAAGAAAAATTTGACAAAAGAATTTGAGATCAAAGATTTAGGCGCACTGAAATACTTTCTTGGTATAGAAGTTGCTCGCTCAAAGAAGGGAATTGTTGTTTCTCAAAGAAAATATATCTTAGATCTCTTGGAAGAAACTGGTATGAGTGGGTGTAGACCAACAGATACTCCTATGGAATTAAATGCTAAACTTTGGAAGAAAGGCAGTGTTCCTGTAGAGATTGGAAGATACCAGAGGTTAGTCGGCAAACTTATTTATCTAGACCACACTAGACCTGACATCGCTTTCTCTGTGAGTGTTGTAAGTCAATTCATGCATTCTCCCTATGAAGAACACTTGGAGGCAGTTTATCGAATCTTAAGGTACTTGAAATCCAATCCTGGAAAGGGTTTGTACTTCAAGAAAACTAATGACAAAAAAGTCTCTATATTCACATATGCTGATTGGGCAGGATCAATTACTAATAGAAAATCCACCACCGGATATTGTGCCTATGTTTGGGGAAATTTAGTTACTTGGAGAAGTAAGAAACAAGGGGTTGTTGCTCGAAGTAGTGCAGAAGCTAAATTCAGAGCAATGACTCAAGCAATTTGTGAACTTTTATGGATTCGTAAACTCTTGGACGAACTGAAAATGAAAGTTGACTCACCCTTAAAATTGTTATGTGATAACAAAGCAGCAATAAGCATAGCTCACAACCCTGTACAACATGATAGAACCAAGCATATTGAGATTGACTGCCATTTCATAAAAGAAAAAATTGATGCTGGAGTCATATGCCTACCATTTGTGACTTTCAATCAGCAAACTGCTGATATCCTGACAAAAAGTTTGGCAAGACCCAATTTTGAGCGACTTATAGCCAAGTTGGGCATGACAGATATCTATGCACCAACTTGAGGGGGGTGTTGAAGAATAAACATAAATTAGATTTTATTCTCTTTTATTTTATATTATTATGTGTATTTTTATTTTGTCATTATTACTCAGTATTACTATTGTTATTTCTTTTCCTATATAAACAGCTTAGGGTTGTAGTAATAAAATATGAAAGTATTTTGTCTTTTACTTTCTTCAATAATCTCAAAGTAATTTCCGTTGAACACTTTCTTTTGATTTCTTTCATTAAGGGAATATAACTAATACAAGTCTTCATCCCAAGAGCTTTGAGCTTTCTCTTGGTCTTCGATTTGTGGGGCTTATAATGTATTATTAGAAAGGAATGCGTCAACGGTAAGGGTTTTTCCTCTTGCAATTCAAGTTATACTTTAATTTTGTGTATGAGCGATCCAATATATCTGTTCTTGGAATTTTGTTGTTGTTAGTTAATATATACTTATGATTTTAGGGTAAAAATGGATGATTTGAAAATAGGAAGATAGTGTAGAGTTTATATAATTGTCTAAATGAATATATATCTTTAAGAATATATTAAAGTTGTTGCATTGTCTTTTAAATTTCTTATGATGTATATATAAAGAATATTTTTTTTAACAGATGATCACGTGTATGTGAAAGGAATAAATTTTTATGCAAAAAATATTTAAATATATTTTTGGTCTTTACAAATACGATTCATTTTGATTTTAGTCTCTATAATTTTTTTGGGTTAATTTTTACCCTTGTAAATATTAACAAGTTTAAAAAAATATTTTATTAATCTTTTTTAGTAAAAAAAATAGTGGAATGACCAATTTTGGGTAAAGTGACACATGGTCAATGTGTAATTTTTTTTACTAGACAATATTTAATAAATGAGAATTGAGAATTCTCCTCAACTAAATCAGACTCTGAAGAAGGCCATATGAACATCTCCAACCTCTTTATGGTAAACGTTAAAAATGAAGACTTCTTCTATGAAGAATCAATTGAAGATGAACATGCCACCGGAAAACCAAAGATAAACAGTGGTCATTGGTTTACCCTGGATGATATACCTCCTAACCGTTGGATGAATAGACTCCTAGAGTTTGGAGCATGGCTTGACACCCACCTCATGAAACCTGGTTTAGATTCCTACAAAGTCATTGAAGAATTTTGTTGCAGAATGAAGGAAACCTTGAAAGAATGGTACCATAATTTGGGTACGTTTAAGCAAGATGAGTTGCACAGACTAGGAAATGTTGTCGCAGTTCTTGGAGCTCTACATGAAGAATTCGTAGGTGACATGGAGATATTTGACAGGAAAAATAGACAAGAATTCTTTGAAATGAGATGTTGTTCATTTAAGGAAAGGATATACAAGTGCTTGGATATAATTTTTGGGTTAGGGTTTGTCCTCTAAAGAAGGAGAAGGGTACCCTTCTCTTGAGAGTTGTTTATTGAGACTCATTGAGGTAAATGTACAACGCTAATTCTAGTATGAATTCCTAGAAAAATGTAGTTTTGTTTAAAAATCTTATTTTGTACTTAGAGTAGATTTAAATGATTTTTATGGTTTCCTAGAGTTAGCTAAACTTTAGAATAATTTTTATAAAGTCTTGGAAATATTTTTTGATACTCAGATTTGTCAGTTGCGATCCTGCCGGCTACTCTGAGAGTTGTTGGAGAGCAAACTTAGACGATTATCCATAGTTGTGAGTTGAGACGATCATCGTCATATATTTTATAATGCTATAATTATTATTTTACTTGTTTTCTATATTAAAGTATTTATTGAAAAATTTAGGGACACAACCTTTGAAATTTATCTCGATTTTGTCAATTATTTAATTTAATGGTCTTTTTTTTTATATAATATGTTATTAATTTGATTTACGTATGAGTTAAAGTATTTAAATATTGAATTGTTATGCGATTGAATATGTTTTCCATGAATTACGATGAAATGATTTTAAATATGTGTTTTGGGAAATCGTTGTTATAATTATTAAATCGTTAACTGTGTTACATGCACCTAGTTACCTTGTTTTGATTAGGGAGAGTTATCCGTTATAAAAGATCCATTCCCTCTCATTCTCATATTTACAATAAACTCGATTTAATCCAGAAAATAATTTCATAATTAATGAAGATTTTTAAATAATTTATCCAAGAACTCTCATGCTAAATACATTTTAATCTAAAAGAACTTATTGTTTCTAAGACTTGTCCTTTGAAATTTTCAATAATTGGAGAATGAGTCGGTTCCAGTAGTTCTTAGTTTTTCTTTAAGTCGTGTCCTTTGTTCCAAGCTTGGAAATTCCACTTTCTGGTCCGTTCTTTCCCTACTCCACTACTCTTGGTTGATTCTCGAAGATGGAGAGGTAGGATCTTGCATGTAATACTTCAGGGCATATTTGAGGGACTTAGGCAAGCTTTTATTTTTTTAGAATATTTTGAAGATAATGGAAAAATAGAGGATTATAAGGGATGATGAACAATACTGTTTTTTGGTGTTCTTTCAAGTTCAGCAACGAGAAAAGAAGAGAATAAGGGAAAGAAAATGATTATTCCCGATTTTTTTTTTCCAGAGAACGAAAATAAGTGAGGGAAATGAGTGGAAATTTCCCTTTTTGATTTTGGAATATTTTCCATTTTAACTATTGTCCATTTCTATTTTAACTAAAATTCATCATTTCTAAATTGATATCTTAATAGTTAAATAAATCTTTATTTTATCCAAATTTTAATTAAGTGGGTTGTTACAAGGGAGAATTAGTTTATGCTTTCATCATTTTTTTTTTAAATTATATATAGCCAAAAAAGATACTCCTTCCATGTCATTTTAAATGTCTCATATATTTGTATTTATTGTATTTCAACTCATCAATTTTTTCAACTAACTGCAATTAATAATATTTGAGTAAATGAAACTCATTTTTTCATTGAGATCAACAAAATTATTTATTTTCTTAAGAATCACGTACAACTCAAATTAGACATATAAAATGAAACAAAGAGAGTATAACATCAGAGACAAAGTTCGAACTTCGTGCTAGACAATTGTAAAATAGCTATAATACAACTAACAAATAAGAATGGTATATCCCTTC
>JBBPBR010000004.1:50346694-50382622 GCA_037974775.1 Cicer pinnatifidum
AAATGCAATTAAAATTTTGAAAAGAGTCTAATAAAAAAGAGAAAAAAAAAACTCAAAAGGATTTTATATTTAAGGAAGAAACAAGTAGTTATAAACTTATCAAAATTTAAAAATTATATTTAATTTTTTTTGTTACAAAATATAAATTTAATTATTTAATTTAATCTTCTAAGAGAAAAATATATATTTTATAAAGTAGATTCTATCCATTTATAAATGAAGGTAAATTTAGAAAATCAATTAAAAAAATTTCAACTAAGGTTCGATTTATTTTTTTGTTTTTATATAAGAAATTTAGGATGAGAGAATGATGTGTCATTACTCTAAAATAGAAAATACCTTAAGACTCACGTAACATTTAGAAAGAGATTATTAGACTCCATTCTCCTTGACAACCGGAGAGTTAAGACCAATAAAATTTAGAAAAAAAAAATCTATAATGATATATTAAATTATATTTATTCAATATTTCTTTGAAAGTTATGTGTAAATTATGTGATTAATTATTTTTATATAATTAAAATTCATTGTATTGATTATTATATAATAAAGTCAAGAATAGAGTTAAGGCTCTTTATGGATAAAGTCTTTTTTATTTTCACTAAAATATGAAAAAGAATCTTTAAAATGGAAAACTTTTTTTTTTTTTGTAACGGTTGGAAAACTATTTTTTGATACGTATTAAAGGTAAAAGAAATATTTTTTGTGCTTTCTTGCTATATTATATAATGCCCCTTTGGAGATATCATTTATCTATAATGTTCATCAACTTCACATAAGAGTATAACACCTTGAATTATTTGCATCATTTGCTTTCTTCTCTCTCTCTCTCTCACACACACACACACACAAACATACACACTCCCCTCCAATATCAAACCAATATTGATAACTAGCTAGATATGACTACACTACACTAAAAATGTCATTTAATAGCGCTCATTTTACAGCGCTTACTGAATACAAGCGTTGTTGTCAAAAGAGTATGAAATTGGAGTGAAGGAGTTTGTTGAGTTTGCAGTGAAGAATGCAAAAGATCCAAATAGAGTCGTGTGTCCTTGTTTAAAATGTTGTTTTGGAAAACGCGTTAGAGAATATGAATTAGAAGGACATTTAGTATGTAATGGAATTGATCAAAGCTACACATGTTGGATAAGACATGGTGAGAAAAAAAAAAGGAAACATTAATTTTGAGAATGGTTCGATATATGTTTCAACTGACTTCGATACAGATGCATATGAGTCGGACTAAGTTGATGAGATCACAAAAGCAGTTGAAGAAGATCTTCGAGATTGTCATAAAATGTTTGAATGTTTGTTGAGTGATGCAGAGAAACCATTATAAAATGGTTGTACTAAATTCACAAGACTGTCGGCGATATTAAAGTTGTACAACTTAAAAGCGAGTAATGGATGGTCTGATAAAAGCTTCACAGAATTATTAACACTCATAAAAGATATGTTTCCAGATGATAATGAACTTCCCAGTCAAACCTACGAGGCTAAACGGATTTTGTGTTCTATTGGCATGAGTTACGAAAGGATTCATGCGTGTCCTAACGATTGCATTTTATTTCGAAACGAATATGAATTACTTAAGGCGTGTCCAAAATGCAATGTCTCTCGATATAAGAAGAAAGAATCTACTCCAGCAAAAGTCATGTGGTATTTTTCTATAATACCAAGATTTAGGCGCATGAATCGCAGTGAAGAAGATTCAAAACACTTGACATGGCATGCAGATGAAAGAATTAGAGATGGAATGTTTCGACACCCTGCAGATTCCCCATAATGGGCAAAAATTGATCACGAGTATCCTGAATTTGGGATAAAGTCAAGAAATCTAAGACTTGCACTTTCTACTGATGGAATGAATCCACATGGTCTTCAAAGCATCTCACACATCACGTGGCTTGTGATTTTGTTAATATATAACCTACCTCCATGGTTATGTATGATGCGTAAGTTTATGATGTTGTCTCTGTTAATTTCTGGACCCAAACAATCGGGAAATGATATCGACGTATACTTGACTCCTTTAATTGAAGATTTAAAACTTATGTGGGAGACAGGCGTGGAAGTTTACGATGAGTATAAGAAATAATGTTTCAATTTGAGGGCTATGTTGTTCGACACAATTAATGATTTTCCAGCATGTGGTAATTTATCAGGATATAGCATTAAAGGTCAGTGTGAATGTCCTATATGTGAAGAGAGTACAAATTAGATGCGGTTGAAACATTGTAAAAAGAATGTGTTTCTTGGACATCGTAGATTTTTACCTTATAGTCATCAGTATCGTGGGTGGAGAAATACATTCAATGGAAAATCAGAGGAAGGTAAAGCTCCTTTAGCATCGACTGGATTCAAATACTTGA
Source organism: Cicer pinnatifidum (assembly GCA_037974775.1). NCBI lineage: Eukaryota > Viridiplantae > Streptophyta > Magnoliopsida > Fabales > Fabaceae > Cicer > Cicer pinnatifidum. Next base: position 50,349,073 of record JBBPBR010000004.1, read on the forward strand.
AAAAGTACAAGGTTTGACCAATAAATTTGGCAAACCTTTTACGGGAGAGCTGGTCAAAACTGAGTGGAAGGAAAAGTCAATTTTCTTTGAATTGCCATATTGGAAGTCATTGTATATAAGACATTTCCTCGATGTGATGCATACTGAAAAAAATGTATTTGATAGTGTTATTGGTACGTTACTCAATGTTCTAGGAAAGTCTAAAGATTGCATCAACGCAAGATTGGACTTGGTCGATATGGGAATAAGAAATGAATTGGGTCCCGTAAAGAAAGGAAATCACACATATCTACCTCCAGCCGCTTATACTCTATCTAGAAAGGAAAAAATTGTTTTATGTAAATTTCTACACGAAGTTAAAGTTCCAGAAGGATACTCTTCAAACATTAAAAATTTGGTTTGTATGAAAGACCTCAAGTTAAAAGGTTTGAAGACCCATGATTGTCATATTCTAATGGAGCATTTGTTACCAATAGGTATACGTTCCATTTTACCTGAAAAAGTTCGACTAGCCTTAACTAGATTATGTTTCTTCTTCAGGGAAATTTGTAGTAAAGTGATAGACCCTCAGAAATTACCGACATTGCAGAGGGAAATTGTTGTTACTTTGTGTGAGCTTGAAATATATTTCCCACCCTCGTTTTTTGATATAATGGTTCACCTTATTGTTCATCTGGTTAAGGAGACACAACTTTGTGGGTCAGTTTATATGAGATGGATGTATCCAATAGAACGATATATGAAAATATTAAAAGGGTACGTAAAAAGTAGAAGTCGATCAGAAGGTTGTATTGTTGAACGATACATTGTTGAAGAGGCTGCTGAATTTTGTACTGAATATTTGTCCAATGTTGAATCCATAGGGCTTCCCATGTCTCGTCATTCGGGAAGAATATCAGGAGAATGGATAATTGGAAGGAGACTACTGACTATATCAAGGACAAAATGGGAGCAGGCACAATTGTATGTTATGCACAATGATGATGAAGTTCAATCGTATGTTACAATACACATGGATCAGTTATCTCGTTTGAACATGAATAGGAATCAAAATTGGATAACTCGAGAGCACAATCGAAGTTTTATAACATGGTTAAAAAATCATATATAGTCAAAGTTTAATATAGACCCCAGATCAATTTCACAGAGATTGAGGTGGCTAGCAAATAGTCCGAGCTTACATGTCTTTTCTTACACTGGTTATGTTATTAACGGCTACATATTTTATACCAAAGAACAAGATGATCAGACCACTATGCAAAATAGCGGAGTCACTCTCGTAGCTGAAGCGATGCATGTCTCAAGTGCAAAAGACAAAAACCCAATATATGCAAATCTATCATATTTTGGGGTTATCGAGTGCATATGGGAGTTTGACTACACAATGTTTCGCGTTCCCATATTTGGTTGCAAGTGGGTCGATAATAATAATGGCGTTCGGATTGATGAGTCAGGATTCTTGCTTGTCGATTTTAATAGGGTGGGATACAAAGACGAGCCTTTTATTTTAGCGTCGCAAGCTCAACAAGTGTTTTATGTCACTGATCCTTCTGATGATAAATGGTTTGTTGTCCTATCGACCAATAAAATAAGTGATGATAACAATAATGATTAAGATGTTGGTAATGATCTTTTATTTGCAACATCACAACAACCACATGAAATTGATGCAACTGATGATGATTTATATCTTAGAGATGATCATGATGAGGGAATTTGGATTAATCCATCGTTTTGTATTGTAAATGGACAAACAAATGTGAATGCAACATGAAAAGAAGAAGGGCATCTTAATGTACATGTTTAATTGTTTTATATAAGCCATGCATGTAATCTGAACTGTGTTAATGTAAATTTGCATGTAATCTGAACTGTGTTAATGTAAATATGCATGTAATCTAAATTGTTTGAACATTTTAATATAAGCAGCCATGTATTTGATTTTCTGATTAATTTATTTTCTGCTTATATTTAGCTTGATTTGAGTGTTTTATACTAAGTTCATGTAATTTAATATAAACTGGTAATTTACATGAACTGAACTGAATATAAATTAGTAATTTACATGAACTGAACTGAATATAAATTAGTAATTTACATGAACTGAACTGAAAAAGAGCCTTAAATATAAAAATAAAACAATGAGACCATTTACAGCGCTTATTTGAAAAAACGATGTAAAAGACCATTTTAAAAATAAAATAAAGAGACCTTTTAGAGCGCTTATTTGAAAAAGCGTTGTAAAAGGCTTTAAAAAATATTCATGTAACATAATAAAACAAGGAGGACTTTTACCGTACTTGTTCAAATAAGCGCTATAAATGACCCTTTTAAAAATAAAATAAAGAGGCATTTTACAACGCTTATTTGAGAAAACGCTCAAAAAGGCTTTAAAAATAACATTCCTATAACATAATAAAACAATGAGGCCTTTTACAGCGCTTATTTGAAAAAGTGTTGTAAAAGGCTTTAAAAAAACATTCATATAACATAAGAAAACAAGGTGGTCTTTTACATCGCTTGTTCAGATAAGCGCTGTAAAAGACCCTTGTAAAAATAAAATAAAGAGACCTTTTACAACGCTTATTTGAAAAAGCGTTGTAAAAGGTTTTAAAAATAACATTAATATAACATAATAAAACAAGGAGGTCTTTTACAGCGCTTATTGGGAAAAGCGCTGTAAAAGAGCCTTTTACAAAATTAAATAAAGACGCCTTTTAGAGCGCTTTTCAAACAAGCGCTATAAAAGGCTTATAATAAAGCGTTGTAAAAGGGTTTTATATATAACAGTAACCGCTTCAGTTTCTTCTTCATTACGTAAACTTCACTATCATCTCAACCTTCATCGTTCTTCTCTTCTTTTGCAAACCCTATCATCCCGTCCATTACGAACCTTATTTCCACGATCATCTCCTTCATTTCGAACCTTATTTCCATCCAAGATCATCTCTCCCATTGCACACACTATATTTTCATTGAAATACATAACCCTCATTATGTATTTCTTCAAACCAAATTTCTGTGAACCATATTTTTGCGAACTTTCTGCGAACCCTCTTTTCTTCACATTTCGTCTTTCTTCGAACCCTCATTATTCAGGTGTTGATGTTATTAATTTTTTGTAATCATTAAACTTCATGTTGAGCTTGTTTAAGATATACTGATACTAATATGTACTTAGAATAATGCATGTTGAGCCTGTTGATGTTATACTAAACTGCATGTTGAACTTGTTGTAGTTAAATGGATATAAACAAAGATTTAGAATGTCAAAATGAAGAAGTTTTCACCACTAAGACTTATGAAAATGAAGTGAAACGTGGTGCAACTATAATGCAAAAAGTCATTAAAGCAAGGAGCAATGGCATCAAGTTTGAGGTTATACTATACTATACTATACTATACTATACTATACTATACTATACTATACTATACTATACTATACTATACTATACTATACTATACTATACTATACTATACTATACTATACTATACTATACTATACTATACTATACTATACTATACTATACTATACTATACTATACTATACTCTGTTTGCTGTGTATTTTTTATCTTTTTTTAATAACATGTACTTACTATATGAGTTTATTAGGTTGGCTGGAATGAGAGTGGTCAGCCAATTGATCCCAACAGGTCAATGTTTGTAAGTTACATTGAGGCTGTTGTTCGACAAAATATCCCAATTACGATTGATGATTGGAGAGATAAGGCGTTGAAGGATGCCAAAGATATACTATGGAATGACATTCAAGTAACTTTTTTGATCCACTCTTTTGTCATTAATAATTTTTTTCATTGAAATACTTTACTTAGTCAAACTATATGTTTCTTTCAATTGCAGACTACTTTTATTCTTGATGATGGGAGAAAGAGTTATGTATTGAGAGTTGCTGGGAAAATCCACCGGGGATTTAGATCGCACCTCTCTAATTTCTATCTAAAAGATAGAGAAGGAAATACAAATGCTGAAGCTCCAAAAATATATAAACATTATATATCAAATGATGAATGGAGTGCATTTGTATCCAAACGTCCGGACCCCGCATTTGTCGTAAGTGATTAATTTATTAGCATTTGTGTTTTATTATTCATATTCGTAGCGTATTTTAAATTTTTACAAAATTGCTATTTTTTTTATATAGAATATTAGTAAGGCAAATCGCGAAAGGGCAAGAAATCCAACCCACCCATACAAAAAATCACATATGGGATATGCACGTCTTGATAAAAAACTTGTAAGTAATTAAACATCACTTTTTATATAATGAAATAATTTGTATTATAAACTATAATGTTTAACTAGTTGTATTATTTTGTTTATGATCTTAACGAATAGCGACAAGACACCCAATCAGATCAACAGTTGGGTCGCCATATATTGTGGAAGGAAGCGCGTGTAAATAAAGATGGAGTGGTTGACAATGAAAATGTCTAAAAAGTAGTAGAACTTTGTGTAAGTATATTATCACTTTAATATTTTTTAATATTGTATTTTATCACTTGAATACTTTTTAATATTGTATTTTAAAAATGCTATTGAACTTATCTTTTTAATCCTACATTTATTTTAGGAGACTATCAAAAAAAGTTCTGAAAATCAAGAGGGCAACAAGGATAGTTGCAGGAACATTCTGGGTAAAGTGTTTAATGTCCCTGAGTATTCCGATCGGGTTAGGGGAAAATGATTTGGCGTAACTCCCAAAAGCTATTTTTCTCAAGAGAAGCGCCAAAAACCTTCAAATGAGGAAGTATTAGAGAAGCTCAAAATCCTTATAGAGCAAGTGGCACTTTTGGTGAATACGAACAAAGACAAACAACTCCCAGATCAGCTCTAACATGAAATACAAATGGAGAGTGAACCGTGAGTTGCAACGTCGGTCTCAAAAGTATTCCCGAGGTAATTAATTACTTACTTACTTATGTATTAAACAAACTTATATATTAACCGTACTTATGTTTTAACTATTGATTTAGGGTGTCACTCGATGCGTGCTATACTTGTCCTCCCCTACTCATCGGAAGGTGGGAAAAGGAAAATTGTACAATACTTCGGGAGAAGTATTGCACAATACTCTGATCCCTACGGGCCATGTCAAAGTATCACCTGTTGTTGCTTTGGAACCAACTGCACCATTGCCGATATCGGACAACGATGGAGATATGCAGTTATTGGGCGAAGTTATTGGTAGTTATGTGGCATGGCCCACACATGTTGTTGCCATCGATAAGGTATATTTAGTTAATTGAAATGTATGTTTAATTGATATGTATATTTAATTGCTGATTTTTTTCCGCTCCTAACTTTAATTTCACATTTATATTTAGATGCTGGAAAAGCCTAAAGGGAATGATAAAAAGATCCCAATAAACAAATCAATTACATCTCCCGAAAAGGTTTGTCACATTTATTCCCTAAGGTTTGTCATTTTTTCAGATTCAATAAACTAACATTTAACCTCATTTTTGTAGATCCAATTAAATAAACCACTCGTACAACCAAAAAAAGTCAGCAAACCTCAAAAATTGGAGGGTAATAGAGCTGGCAAACTACAAAGGCTGGAGGGTAATAAAGCTGCCAAAGTTGCAACAAGAAAACTGGATCGGGGAAAATCGGTCGCTGCTGCTGCTGCTCCTAAAATAAGTTAGCCATGTCTTGCTAAATACGGGGCGTGTCTTGACATCCAAGTAAAAAGGATCATGGGCAGCAATGACGATTCGCGCATCATACCCATGACTAAAGCTATATTCGGAGATGAGTATGATGAATTTCTCGAAAAGGAGCATATTTACGAACTTCTCAACCATAAGGAGCTTAGTGCTACTGTCATGAGCTTGTACATAAGGTAAAAAATACTTTTAATTGCATTTATTGATAATTAATTAAATGTATTGGTAATTAATCTAGTTTAAAATTTTCATTGAAGGTTTTTTTATGAGAAGGTTGTGTGCACGCGCAAATTGTCAAATAAATACTCATTCTTGTCTTCGCATAAGTTGTCGATGTGCAAACTCGATCCAGTAAATGTAAAGAATTACATTGTAGATATGTTATTAGGAAATATAGAAAAGGATAAATTGTTCTTCGCACCATATAATTCAGGGTACGTAATTATATATTATTTATTTATATCTTTTTTAATTGATGAGATTTTAATTTATTAGTTGTGTATAAACAAAATTGCTTAACCAAATTTTTGTTTTTGTAGGGCACATTGGGTGCTATTTGCAATCAATGTGGTCTCTGAAGTTATATATTATTTGGATCCCTTGCATGACAATTACAACAATCACTCTGATATAAAGACTATGTTCGACACGTAAGTAATATTCATTTATTTCTTACATATGTATATAAATAATGTGTTTGTTAATGCTATAATAATCACATTTATTCATTCGATAGTGGCTTACAAGTTTTTCGAGCTCAAAGAGGTGCTACAGTGTCGAAGTAAAAGTCTAATAGCATCACATGGATCCCAATAAAGGTTTGAAATATATGCCTTTAAATTTTCATTTACAAATATATGCCTTTACGATTAATGCACAAATATTTTATTGACTTATATGTTTTATTTTACAGTGCCCTCGTCAAACAAACTACATCGACTGTGGGTACTACGTATTGCGATTCACGAAGGAGATTGTTGACAAGAATAAAACTATTATCCCAGAAACGGTATGATATTTTTCATTATATGATTTTCATATAGAAATTATCTATATATTTGATACTAACTTAATATGTTCAATTTTTATATTGCAGTACTTTGACAATTTCAGTCCATCATATTCTGAGGAATATCTAATGAAATTAAAGGAAGAATGGTGTCAGTATGTGCTTGAAATGAAAATTATTTGATTTTCTAGGAAATAGCATGCTGCAAGGGATCTGAATATTATATGGTAGCTAATTAGTTATATTCTGTATATTTTGTTAGTTAATTATATGTATATGATCATAGGACATAATATATGAACATGTATATGAATATGTGTTGTTGTACAATATTGATTCAATGTATATGTAATTAATTAGGTTGTAAATTAGGTTATATATATGTATCTGAATGTAGTTAATTAAGTTGTAAATTACAGAGTTAAGAGTTACATGTTAATTAAGTTACAGAGTTCTGTTTTTTGTCTACTAATTGTGTGAACTGATTATTAATATGTATTTGAATATATGTTTTATTGTTGTGTGAACTGATTGTGAACTGATTCTGGATCAAAATAATTTTGGATAAAAAGTTAAAAGACAACGCTTTCTAAAAAAATGCCATAAAAAGCGAAAAAGCACTTTTGAAAAATTTAATTTGCAACGTTTTAAAAATAAAAAAAAAATTGCACATTTTACAGCGTTTTTTTGAAAAAGCGCTGTAAATAGATTAAAAACAACGCTGTAAAATCCTATTTTTCGCGTAGTGCTAAAAACCTTGATAGGTTCAATTTGTTACCTAACTCATTACTTTTCAATATCATTTAACTTCTTCCATTCAAGGAAGCTGCAAGGACATCCGTCCTTTCAAAAAGATGGTTGCATTTGTGGGAAAACACAACCAACATAGAGTTCAATGAAAACATTTTTGTTAGAAGGAAGGAATTTCTTAACTTTATAGAATTATGGCTTCAAAACCAGAGAAAATTATATTGTTGAAAAATTCTCTTTAACAATATTAGAGCCAAAAATTGTTAGTGAGATGGTAGAAAGTAGTGTTGATTTTGCAACACAACATGGTAGAGATTTAGTGTTAGATTTTTCTGATCCTGATTGGAGTGAAGAGGATTTTGATACACCTGAAGCTTTGTTTGAATTGCCGATAAATGTATATGAGCATAAAACCCTAGAATCATTGAAGTTGTTTTCTTGTAGTTTTATTGAAAATGAATTGATCAAGTTGCATGCACTCAAAGAAGTTTCTTTTGGTTGGATAGAATTGAAAAATGATGCTATCAAAACTTTGTTATCCAATTCTAAGACGATTGAGAGTTTAAGCTTGAAAAAGTGTTGGCAAACAACTAAATTTGAATGTGGAAATGATGATTTGAGTTTGAAAAGGCTTGTTGTTGATAGTTCCAATTTTTTGATCCTGGATTTGCAATCAATGCTCCTAATCTAACTTATTTCAAGTATCGTGGCAATTCGATTTATTTTGAAATCGAAAAATCCTTCGATCTAGAAGTGGTTTATCTCGATTTTCGCCTTGAATATGAATCTCCTGAAGAAGATGATTTTATTTACAAAGTCATTACATATTTCAACCATGTTAAGGTTCTTAGTGTATACAGTTATGTGCACTTTAGGTAATGCCTTTAATTTATATTTTCTTTTTAATGATTCTTTGTATTTTTTAGATTTACCCTACATTATTATTAATTGATCTAATTTATTTCTTCTAATGTATAACTAATTATATGAAAATTATTATGATCAATTACATTGTATTTAAACACTTATTATTTGATATGCAAGGTTCTTCCTAATCATCCGGGACAAATACGTCTAGAAGATAGTATGAATACAAAACATTTGAAAATTATGACGGATTTGCATGATGAAGAATCTCTTGGAGTCTTATTCTTCTTAAATAGTTGTACTATGTTGGAGATTCTCACCTTTAAATTAGGGTTTGAAAGACTATTTGATGTAAGTATCCCTTTTTGTCTTTTAATTATATGCATGTGAGTCAGTATACTAGAGGAATATGTCTCAAATTTTTACTCAATGAGTATAATTTTCAGAGAGAATTAATTAGAGTAATCTATTATATTTTCTGTCTTTTATTAATGAAGACAGAAAACATGATGTCTATCTTTATTTTTTTATCGTCAATTTAACTTTTTTTTTGTGTGTTGTTTATGCTTGTATGAATTATAGGAGGATTCAGGTAAATATTATTTATCAGATGGTGGTGATGATAATCCAAAACATTGGATAGGCAATTTAAGAATTTATCAATGCATGACATCAACATTGAAGGTGGTGGAGATAGATAACTTTACTGGGACTGAAAATGAGATTATTATGCTCAACTTTCTTATCTCTAATGGGAGTGTCTTGAAAAATGTTAATATCAATGTACAAAAGGGAGGGGCTCAAAAGGTAGAACAATTTGTGATGGCGTTTCCAATGGCTTCGAATGATTTAGAGATATCATTCCATAGTTAAATTGATAATTGTTTTGTTATGCTACTTTGTTTATTGAGTTTGAATTTTATAAGACTTGGTTTGACTTATTTTTGGAAATATCAAACAACATATTATGAACATATTGGTCTTTGTTGGATTTATTATTATGCCCACATATGTGTGTACTATTGTATGAATATTTCTTGGTTTTTAGTTTAAAAAGAGGATTTTAAAAGAGATTATTATTATTTTGTTTGCAATGGTGTTTTTTAAAAGAGATTGACTATTATACACTAAGATGTTTTAAATATTGGTTGTTCATGTTCTCTGAAGACTTCTTGATATTTCTCAATGTGATCATTTATAGAATATTTTCTTTGGAATGGTCCTAATTATTTTAAGTGAATTTTAGAGATTATTGTGGTTGCATTTATAATAACCTTTTTATTTGTGTACGGTGAATCTATTAAAAGTCACCCGTTGTTTAATTTTTCAATAAATTCAGAATTTCATAGATATATGTTCTAGAAATATTTTTCAGCCTTTTTTCTTTTGCCATGGTTAGAATACTTATGTGATTAAGCAGTCTAGATATATCACATGATTTTCAATTTATAGACATAGTAGTGGAGACTCATAAAATGTGCTTTCTAACTTGCCGAGGATAACTATACTGTTATGTTATGTTTTGTCAATATTGTAGCTTTTTCCTTAATTTTGAAAATTTAAGACTAAATTACATTTGCAGTCCCTTAACTTAATTTCAGGTAATATTTTAGTTCTTTATATTTTTTTTCTTTCGAGTTACTCCTTTATTTTAATTTTAAGTGACAATTTGATATTTTATGTTTTAAAATTTTAATAATGTTGTACTTATTTCTACAAAAATTCAAAAACATCATCAAATTTTTTAAATAAAACCCACAAAATTCATTATCATCTTCAATAAAATACAAATTTAATCAAATTCATATCTTAAATCTTGAAATAAACTCATATTTTCATTCTTTATTTGATGTTGTTGGAGATGAAAATATAAGTGTATTTGAGTATTTGAGTTATGAATTTGATAAAATTTGCATTATATTGAAGATGATTATTAATTTTACGAGTTTTTGTTGAAAATTTTAATAATTTTTTTGAATTTTTGTATAAAAAAGGATAACATTGTTGAAATTTTAAAACATAAAATATCAAATTGTCACTTAAAATTAACTCGGGTTAAAAAAAAAGATAAATGATTAAAAGTTATCTGAAATTAAGTTAAAAGACCACAAATGTAATTTAGCCAAAATTTAATATCATTGTTTGTTTAATGAGAATTTCATGACTACCAAAGTTGTTTGAAAATTATTCATGTCCTGAATAAAATTTTGAATTTTTTGGTGATAAAGGTGGAGTAAAGAAATAGGAGATGAATATGTTAATAGAAGTCTCATTCTTTATGTATCCCTACAAGTAAGGAATGTTGTTCTTTTCTTCTACGTGTCGAGTTTAATATCGTCCACTTGATTCTTATGTTCTCAATTCCCATTGCCTTCATCTCAAGCAAATCAAATTCCCACAACCCCTTTATATTATATTATGTTATTTTGAAGAAATGTGCATACCACATCAAAAGTATTTACAAGAATTTGTCTTTACCGCAAGCGCTCAAGGATTCATCACTTTGATAAACGCTAAAGTGTAAGTGCAATATTTTAATTTATCTACTTTATTCATCTTACTCTTAATCTTATTTTATTTTATTTTAAATTGTCGATCATATCTAAAATATTTTGAAGTTATGATTGTGAGTTTATTATACAATATATATTTTTTAGTTTATTATAGTTATAATTGCTCTCACGGCCCTTTAACTTAATTTTAAGTAATACTTCAGTTCTTTATATTTTTTTTTTCTTTTTGATTTGGTCTTTTATTTAATTTTAAATAACGATTTGATCCATTATGTTTTAAAATATCAACAATATTGTCATTTATTACAGAAACTTAGAAAATTCATCAAAATCTTCAAACAAAATCCATAAAATTCCATATCAATTTCAAACAAATTCATATACTCATCAAATTTATAACTCAAATATTCAAATAAAATTCATATTTCCATCTCCAACAACATCAAATTCATCAAAATTTTCAAATAAAACCTATAAAAGTGATTATCATCTTCAATATAATGCAAGTTTAATCAAATTCATAACCCTAATCTTCAAATAAACTCATATTTTTATTCTTTATTTAATGAATTTGACGTTGTTGGAGATGAAAATATGAGTTTTATTTGAATTATTGAGTTATAATTTTGATGAATACATGAATTTGTTTGAAATTGATATTAAATTTTATAGATTTTGTTTGAAGATTTTGTTGAATTTTTTAAGTTTATATAAAAAAGGACAACATTGTTGACATTTTAAAGCATGAATGATCAAATTGTAACTTAAAATTAAATAAAAGACAAAATTGAAAAGAAAAAAAAAATAAAGCACTGAAGTGTTACCTGAAATTAAGTTAAGGGAACGTGGGAGCAATTTACTTACATTATAATATATATTTTTCTTTATAGACAATATAATTTCTTTCGGATTACTTATTATATATAGGAAATCAAATTACATAAGAAAAGTTTCATTCACAATTATAAATTAGAATGCAAACTCTTATAAACAATTTTCTTTTATTATTGTCAGGATAGGATAATAAAAGAGAAATAAGGAATTAGACTTCTAATGGTTCAAAGCTAGAAACCATCAAGATCGAGAGCAAAGGGCCAAGACATTACAGGAAAAGGCACAAACTTTATAAAAATTAAGGTAAATAATATATATATTACTTTTTTTTCATTCTATTTATACATGTATTTTAATATTGAGTAGGACTGAAATTTGAGTTATATACTAACACTTTTATTTTAAGAGTTTAATTCATATACAACATCGGTGTAATTTTTTGTCAATTATTTTTTTGCCTTGTATAGAAGAATGCATGTGAACTTTATTTCAATCTTAATAAAAGTACAATCAATACTATGTTTAAATAGAGTATAGTATGTCTGTAGTTAAGGCTTCCACCTCTTTTAAACAAAAGTTCTCTCTCTGGAATGGCTTTGAGATATTGTAGAACACTCTTTACAGTCTGTAAGTGTCTCACACTCAAATCATGCATGAATTGACTTAACACAATGATTGCATATGCCAAATTTGGTCTAGTGTGTGTCAATTAAAACAACTTTCCTATTAATCTTTGAAACTGACCCTTGTCAACATTAGCACTTTCCTTCCCAAAGCTCCTCCTATGATTTGCTCAAATAGAACACTTGTAGGTTTACATCCAAGTTTGTCAGTTTCTTGCAAAAAATCAAGCACATACTTCCTTTGAGAGATAAATATGCCTTGCTTGGAGTAGGCTACCTCAATTCCATAAAAACTCTTAAGTTGCCTATGGTCCTTCATCTCAAACTTTGTTGATAATTTCTCTTTGAGCATTTGTGTCTCAATCAAATCATCTTCTATAACAATAATAACATTAGCATAAACAAGAAGTGCAATACTACAATTAGTTTTCCTTCTTGTTAATGTTTCAAGAATAAAATGTGATCTCCTTGACTTTGCTTATAGGCCAAGCAGACCATTGCCTTTTTGAATCTTCCAAACCATGCACGAGGGGACTGTTTTAGTCCATGTAAGACATTCTATTGACACACCTTGTTGGCTCCACTTGTGAGAACAAAGCTTGGGGGAATTCCCATATAAACCTTTTTCTCTAAGTCTTCGAGAAAATATCTCCTCATAATCAATACCATATTTATGAGTATATCCTTTTGCTACTAGTGTTGCCTTGTAACGATCAAGAGTTCCATCTTATTTGTGTTTTACTATATAAATCCACCTGCATCCAACTGGTTTATTGCTTCCTTGTCTTTCAACAATCTCCCAAGTTCCATTTTTTTTTCAAGTGCTTTGATTTCAGCATCCATAGCTAGGACCCAATTCTTTACTTGCAATGTTTCTTGAACAAATAATGGGATTTTCACAAAGTTAATAGCTGCAATAAAAACCTGATACTACGACGAATGATTTTTAGAAGAGACAAATTGAGAAAAGATATCAATATTTTGAGGCACAAGATCTTGTGTCCTTTTTTCAGAGCACTAGGTAAATCATCTGGATTAGCATCACAAGTATCATAAGTCTAAGAGTTGTCAATAGAGGGATGATTTTCAATACTTACCTCTGACTCAGACAATTGAAGTTGTTTCTAGAGCAGTTGGTTCATTTCTCCTCTGATAAACAAGAATGGACTTATTAGCCTTGTCTTCTACTAGTGCCAAATGTGTTGATTCTTTCAAAACAAAGCACAAAGGAGGCTCAAATTCAGGATTAACAAATAGAGTAAAAATAGTTTTCTCGAGACTAGGAGATGAAACACATTTCTTAGAAAAGCTAGGACGAAGGTCTAAAAACTCGAACTTAGATTCCAAATTATTAATGTTTTCCCCCTAAAACTGAGGGAAAATGAAGTAAGAAACATTTTCACGAAATGTTACATCCTTAGAAATAAAGTACTTACAATTTGGAGGATAATAACATTTTTACCCTCTTTTGTTAGAATGATAACCCAATAAGACACTTCTAACTGCATGAGAGTCCAACATAGTTTGGTGTTGCTTATGAACATGGACAAAAGTAACATATCTAAATACCCAAGGCTCAATACTTTGCATGATAGAAACTAAAGAGAAAAATAAGGTGATATATTGAATATGAATAACATTACCTAAAATACGAGATCACGCACAATTAACTAGATAGGAAATTGTCAATACAACTCCAATACGGCTTCAAAAAAGTGACAATTTTGTTGTTGTGTTGTATCAACACATGTGAATTCATGAATAATCCCTTGTTTGCTACTAAAACTTGAAATGCTATAATTGTAAAATTGTGTTTGTACCATATTGTAAAATTCAATAAATAATTGAGGTACTTCTGATTTATCCTTCATCAAATAAAGTCAAGTTACTCGAGTATAATCATTAATAAACAAAACAAACCATCTTGCACCAGAAATATTAGAAGTAGGGGCAAGTTTGTGAGTAGCACTACTGATAATGGTAAGGGCTGGGGTGTTATAAAAAAAAGGCGCCTTTTTTGTAACATCCCGATCCTTACCGTTATCGGTGATGTTAGTCACGACCTTCTCGCCCCCTATCCACCTAGTTGAAATAGCGAGTTTTTGCCTTCCGTGGGATTCGTGTCTAGTACTTGGTAGATAAGTACCGCCTCCACACATTCCCACTACCAATTGCTATTTTCACTGGGTGGATTTAGGGGCGAGAAGGTCATGACTAACATCGCCGATAACGACAAGGGTCGGGTCGTTACATCCCCAAACATCATAATGAATAAGATGAAATGATTCAATACTTTTAGTATGACTAGAAGTAAAAATAGAATGGTGGTGCTTAGAATAATGACAAATATCACACTTAAAAGCTTCACCAGGTTGATTTATAAATAAAGAAGGAAACAAATACCTCATCTAGGAAAAATGAGGATGACCAAGATGCTTATGCTAAAGCCATATTTGTGAGGCATGCAAATATGAGTGAGACTGAAGTGCCCAAGACAACTCATTCTTAGCAATTCTTTTATCAGACAAATATTACAACCTTCTTTGTTCCTTCGCAACTGCAATCGTCTTCCTTATTGCAAGATTTTGAAAAGTACAATGAGAATAAAAAAATATTAAGGTAAACTTGTGATCTTGAGTAAACTTACGAATAGAGATAAAGTTATGAGATAGTGTGGGAACATGAGCACATCATGTAATTTAAAATAAGGTTGAAGCTCAATAGTTTTAGAACCAACAACACGAGTACGAGAATCATCAACAAAAGTAATGTAGTGAAAATATGAAGAAGAGATATACGAAGAAAAAACTTCTTTTCAATGAAATGTCATATGATCGACGACTGCATAGTCAAGAGTCCAAAAATCCTTAGGCATAGTACCAAAAACATTAAGTGATTGGGAGAAAAAACTCTTACCACTCATTCCCTCATTAGCAACAGAAGAACTAGTATCAACATTTTCCACTCAAAAAAACCAATAAATAAAGTAGCCCCTAGAAAATCTATGTGGAGATTTGCTCTACATATATTTAGTTTGACCCTCGCTATATAGATTACATGTAAAGATCCTCTCTATTTCCTAAGTTCAGAGGTTAAGAGAGTGTATATGCTCTACATGAGGGTGTATTGAAGTGAGATGGTTTGGGTATAGCTCTAGTTGATTTTATGGTTGCAAGTTGGGTAATTGGTTTAGTGGATAATCATGTGGTTGAATCTGAAGTGAAATTAATGAAAGGTTGAGAGGATATTGATGTTGAGCTGGTCCATGAGGTGTGGTCTAAGTTTGGTGAAGGGGGGTGTAGGTTCAAGATAGGTCAAGGATAGGGATTGAGAATTTTTGTTGGTTTCATCAACAAGGTTACTCTATCTCTCTCTCTCTCTACTAATTCAATTTGAGGTTGGCTTGTACTAGGAACAACATGCTCCTCGACATATATACATGGAGCACAACTTAGTGCCTTAGTGTCCGAAGGAAACTCCATATCATATAAATAGACATTCCTTGAAATTAGAGTCTCCTTGGTAAGAAGATCAAAGATGTAACCTTTCATACTAGGTTTGTACCCCAATAAAGGAAACTAGATTATGGCTCGCGCGCTGCGCGGATATTAATTAATTAATTTTATAAATTTTATAAGTGATATTTTATGTATTATAAATTTAATTATTTTATAATATTATTTTATTAATTTGTAATAATTAAATATAATTAGGAAATTAAAATGAGAGAAAATCATGTTTATCACAATCATCATCTAATTTAATTTTTAAAATATTTTATAAAATTCGTATGATAATTTATTATATAGGATAATTATTTGACTCATTGTACTTTGATTGTTAATTTATTTTTCAACATATAATGGTACTTGTATTTATTTAATGAAATAAAATGTAAAATACAAACCCAATAATAAGACATAAAAAGTTAAAAATATGATTGACTATTTAATATTTTTTATTTTAAAAAAATATTAATGTTGAATTATATTGTATCGTAGTTTAAATTTATTTATTTTATTAGTATGATATTTTAATTGTGAGCATGAGAAGTTGTTGTAAAAATAAAATTATTGAATACATTTTATGAAGAGTTTGAAATTTATTTTATTAAAGATGTACATATACTTTAAATCAATTTTAGGTATTTAAAAGTTTTAACTAATTATTTGTGCAATTGAATTATTGTTATATTGATATGTACCAAAAATAAATTCTATAAAAAATAATTTAATTTTATGCAATACTTAATTTTTTATTTTTTTTTAAATTCAAATCATCATTATAATAAGAAAAATTAAAATAAAAAATAGCATTCAATTATAAATATAGAATTTAATTGATCAAAATTTAGTATTAACATATTTTTTCAGAACACATATATAGTAAATTTTTGTTCATTATATTTTTTAATATATATATATATATTGTAATTTTAAATAAATTTATGTATTTTAATAATTATAAGTAACTTTTTTTTAATAATTTTTCATATATTTGTATTTTATGATTATTTTTAATAATTGTATTTTCTATCAAATACAAAATATATTTTTATTTTATAAAATGTTACTAAAAAAATAGGTTGACATAAATTGAAAGAAATTATAAATGAATTGACATTAATGAATAATTGAATTTTTAACGTATAAAATCATTACTCACCATAAGTGGAATAATATAATTGTATAAAGAGCATTTATGTCGATATTTATGAGTGATTAGTCGGTTTTCTTTTTATTGAATTTAATGATTAATAATATAAATTATTACCATTGGTAAATGACTAATAATATTATAAAATAATTTATAAATTTATTATAAAATAAATAAGTTGTTCTGATATCGGGAGTGTATTTTAAATATATATAATAGGTAATAGATTTTAATAATTGGAAGTAACTTTTTTAATAATTTTTCATATATTCGCATTTGATTATTATTTTTAATAAATTTATGAATTTTCTGTCAAATAGAATATATATTTTTATTTTATAAATTGTTAATAAAAAAATGGATGGACATTTGACATTAATGAGTAATTGAATTTTTAACGTATAAAATAATATAATTGTTATTAGATAAAGAATATTTATGTCGATATTTATGAGTGATTAGGTGGGTTTTTTCAATTAAATTTAATGACTAATAATATAAACTGTAAAATAATTTATAAATTATAAATTTATTATAAATAATTATAAAATAATTTTATAATTTTATAAATATAATTATCTTATAATATTACTTTATTGATTTGTAATAATTGAATATGATTAGAAAAATTAAAATGAGAGAAAATCATGTTTATCACAATAATTTATAAATTTATTATAAAATAACTTATAAATTAATTTGATAGTAATATAAATTATAAATTATTATCAAATAGAATATATATTTTATTATGAATAATATTATAAAAATAATTTATATATTTATTATAAATAATATTATCAAATAAATTTTAGAGGTATTAAAGAAATTATGAAAGAAAGAGGAGAAGTTGTTGAATGAGAAAGACATACTTTTAAGATGTACACATCAGCTTTTTGGCTGAGGTGGATGAAATATGATGAAGTGGCCAAATATAATGAGGTGGCATCGGGAGTCTGTTTTAAATATATATAATAGATGTTTTATGCCCCTAATCAAATTGCACAAAGTATTGTATAAGACCAATACTGCTTTGGCAATCTTGACTGAAACATAAAGGCCATACTTATGTTTAGAATGCATTGTTGCTTCTTTCCACTCTTCCATTTTGTTGTGGTGTATGTAGCTACACAACTTTTATATATTAATCTTTTTTGACAATAAAATTTAGCAAGCAAGAACTCTGGCCCATTGTCGCTTCTAATTATTTCAATCTTTTTCAAATTGAGTTTTTATCATTTAGATGAATACTTTTATCCTATTGTTAGCGTTTCAGCAAGTGTACTGAATCGTTGCAAATAATAATAAAACAGTAGTACCGAGTGTTGAACTCAAGGATTGCATTTTACTATCGAATTATATTTAATTACTAAAATTGAACAAAAATTTTCCGAATTGATTGAAATAATATTTGAAACTAACAATAGTAAAAGAATTGAACTTTTATAATAAAAAAAAGTCATGGAAGAGTTTCACTTCGAATCCAACCTTGGTTTCTAGTTTGATCCTAGTTACCAAATTTGTTTATTGAAGTATTACCAAATTCTCTTTATTATTCTTGCCCTAATGTCTTAGTGACATAACCTTTAATACCAAAGTAACCCCTAATTTCTTAGTGGATTTAAGATTATAATTAAGCTTTACAGTATAAGAATTCTCTTATTAAACTACAATCTTTGCAAATAATTCAATTGGTTTTATGACATGCATTTATCCCTAGACTATAATATCATGAATTTCTCATCTAAAGCATTCGTAAAGTCCACTTTCATTTCAAAATACAAATCCTAAAACATTTTAAAGTTGATCAAGCTATAAAAAGCATTAAGCACATAGATGAGAAAAATAATTCAATAAGCTTATTCATATAACTATAAATCAAATCACACAAATAAGGGTTTCATCTAGTTTCACTCATCCTTAACAAATAGAATTTAGTTACTCATAATAGAGATACAAATTACATAGATTAAAGAAGAAATACAAGAAAGATTCATGAACGATTCTTGATAAAACTCCTCATATGGTGTTAGAAATAGTCCTCTCTGAGTTTCTCTGCTACGGCACAAGTCTCCAAACTTCCTAATAGCCAAAAAAATTTAGAAAAACATGTTTTAATACATTTAGCAGTGTGAAAATATTATGGAAATGCGCCTCGGGCGCAGACTTCGCACTTCAAACGCACAACATCTTCTATCTGGTGTTTAATGCACTTTTCTCCTTTTTGGAATGGGAAGTTAGTTCCGGTGTCTTTGTCAAAGTTGTAGCTATAGATCGTAGCTTTCATTTTTATTTGGTTTTACTCCAATTGGACATCTACAACTCTAGATATGGCTGAAATACTCCACATATGTCATGTTGATTTTTCACCAAGATTCAACATTGCACTAAAACAAAGAAACAACACAAAACTACGAAAAATCTCTACTTAATCAAGGAAATAAGAACATAAACGTTTCATTAAATCCAAAAACTAAATTTAACAAAATATATCAAATAACTTCTTAAACTAACCAATGATTAAATATAAATAAGACTAAAAACAATGAAAAATATGCATATGATGAAAATTCATCACAACCCCAAACTTAATTTGGTTTTTGTCCCCTTGCAACAATTAATTTCATATTTGGTACAATTAAAAACAAACTTAAACTCAATTTCTCAAATCAAATCAAACTCAATTCTCAAAGTTCCAGCTACTACAAAACATTCATCATGCTCCATGGTATCTTACAAAAAAAAAAAAACCCATACAATTTGTGCACTTTAGCATTCATTCGTTAAGTTCAACTCTCTCTTCACACAGTCTATCAAAATTTATCTCAAGTGTTTAGAAACAATTATGAATTTAACACTCAAATCCTAGAACATGCATAACAATACCATATGCTTGAATAAATTATAGTTAGCACTTATAATGCAACAAACACATACACTTTTGGAAGACTTTCATGTTGTAATGGGGCTTAGATAAGGGTAGGACATTTTGGGATAGTAGGCTTTACTACTTGGAGTTAGGTATACATTTTTAAATTATTCTCATCTATGGAGTTAGGTATACTTTTTTTCTTCACATTTTCATTGTGGAAATTCTCAAATATTGACCAAAGAACCAATAATATGTTATTTATCAAAGTACACAAACTGATTCTCAAATTGTTTTGGTTTTTTTATTTTAAAATTATTTTATTTTTGAGAACAACCACCCCAAACATAAAAGGTTGCTATCCCATGAACAACTCCAAACTTAAAACTTTACCAAGACAAGACAATTTTTTTTTCTACCTAACTCCAAGTAAGGTGATTTAAGGGTAAGACTCAAAGGGTTAACAACTGGTAAAATTTGTATATGGTAGGTAGAAAAGCTCAAATGACCAAATAAAATTATCTCAGTGTATGCATAAATCACAAGTGATACAAGTAAGAATTAGTGCAAGTTCTAAAGGAATAACACATGTCTGGATAATCATACAACAAAGAATTAATGTGTTTAGGCTCAAAAGCTCATAACTAGTATAATAAGATAGCAAGTGAGACTTCCACAACCAAATATATTTTTTATTTATTTAGAAAATGGCAAGTGAGACTTCCACAACCAAAGAGTAATCAACAATATATGCATTAGTGAAACCTGTCAAATTGAGCAATGATATGAACAAAGAAATAGAATTTAAATTTCAGCACTGCACTAAAACTAAGAAACAAAACAAAACTACGAAAAATATCTACTTAATCAAGGAAATAAAAACATAAACATTTCATTAAATTCAAAAACTAAAAGCAACAAAATATATGAAATAACTCCTTAAATTAACTAATGATTAAAGATAAATAAGACTAAAAACAATGAAAAATATGCATATGATGAAGAGTCATCACCTATCACACTGACTTTAACTTTAGCATACACTGACTTTGTGGAGAAAGGTCTCTAAATGTCTAAAGAAATCATTTTAAACACAATATTTGCATTATTTTTATTGATAGGAAATGACAATCTCTTCTAATGCCACACATCACAAGTTTTATGCTTAGCAGCAGCGTATAGGAATACTATTTTATTCAGACATATCATTCAAACACAATAAAGGTGACATAATTTCAAGTGCAAAAGGATGACCGGAGAAATAGGATTTTTATTCAAAACTATTAGACTAGAAAAAGTAGTATAAATCATCCACTTGTTTAACCAAACCAATCTTCCTCATGTCAATCTTTCCCAGTATTTTACAACATTCAGGTTCAAAGGTTAATTAGCATGACTACTTTGTACGTAACTTTGAAATAAATATCAAATTTACAGTGAATCGAAGCACATATAAAACATTCTCAATTGTTAAATCTTTATTCAACTGAACTTTTCTGGTAAAACTAACTTCTATTGAGTTCTCATTAGGTAATTAAACCTCTATATGATCAGTCTTGTTGTACGAAACAAACTAACAAGAATCCACAAATTTAGAGTTAAATGTTGATGAAAATGTTACCTCCAACTTGTCTTGAATGCAAAGCTCCCTTGATGACATTAGTTGCACCCTTAGTCAGTGCCATACTTCTTATAAAAAAACCTTTATAGTATGACCCATGTTGCCATAATATTTGCATATTTTTCCATTTCCTCTACCTCTTTTGTTAATATATATAGAATAAAGGGAAATTAGAGTATTTAAGTTAGGTTTGTTGGATTAGTTAGTTAGGTTAGTTATTTTCTGTTTGTTAGTTGTTGTTTCTATTTTAGAGTAGTTGCTAATAATCTTTTTTTATATCCTTGTGTATAGAAAGTCTATAAAATAGACTTTCATTCTCTTAGAAAACATCTTTTGCAAAATATACCATTGTAGGAGGGTATTCAGTCTTGTATATGTTATTCTTTGGAGAGATTCTCTTCTATTATTTCTTATCTTTTTTCTAAATATTAGTGTTCTTCCTCTAAATCTTTGGAATTCAATTCTTGGGTTCCTAACATCTTTGTGAACCTCGTTTTCCTCTAGATCCGCCATATGACCTTAAGGCATCTACTGCATTCACTAGTGCATTTGATTCATCATTTAAAATTGATGAAAATCCATACTACAACTTTCTTTCTTGTTGCTTAACTATGGAAAAAACACTTTATTGATTAAAGGCATGTGCTCTATGAGAAAAACTTGTAAGGCCAAACTTTGATATTCATCATTCAGTTCTATTAACAATTAGATGTGAAGAAAGTAAAAGGAAAAATACTTTCATGTTTTATTAGTACAACCCTAAGCTGTTTATATAGGGAAAAAGTTATAATACTAATATTGAGTAATAATGACATAATCATAAAATAAAAATAAATAGAATAATATAAAATAAAAAACAATAAAATCTGATTTCCCTTGACTCTTCAACACCCCTATCAAGTTGGTGCGTAGATATCTATCATGCCCAACATGGCTATAAGTCTCTCAAAATTGGGTCTTATCAAAAATTTTGTTAAGACATCAATAATTTTTTGTTTTGAAGTCCCAAATGGCAGGCAAATAATTCCAGCATCCATTTTATCTTTTGTGAAATGGAGGTCAATCTCAATGTGTTTGGTTCTTTCATCTCGTATAAGGTTGTGAGCTATACTTATTGTTGCTTTACTATCACAATAATTTTAAGGGTGAGTCAACTTTCATTTTTAGCTAGTTCAAGAGTTTATGAATCTACAAAAGTTCATAGATTCCTTGAGCCATTGCTATGAATTCAGCTTCTGCATTGCTTCGATCAACAACCCCTTGTTTCTTACTTCTCCAAGTGACTACATTTCCCCAAACATAGACACAATATCCAGTAGTGAATTATCTATCAATAATTGATACTGCCTAATCATCATATGTAATATAAATGCTTATCTATCATTAGTTTGCTTGAAGTACAAACCATTTCCCGTATTTGATTTCCAATACCTTAAGATCTGATAAACTGATTCCAAGTGTTTTTCATAGGGAGAATGCATGAATTGGCTTATAATACTCACAGAGAAAGCGATGTCAAGTCTAGTGTGGGTTAGATAAATAAGTTTTTTAACCAGCCTCTGATATCTTCCAATATCAACAAGAACATTGCCTTTCTCCCAAAGAACATTTAATTCCATAGGAGTATCTGCTGGTTTACGCCCACTCATCCTAGTTTCCTCCAAGAGATCTAGGATGTATTTTCTTTGAGAAACAACAATTCCCTTCTTTTTGAGTGAGAAATTTCCATACCAAGTAAATATTTAAGCGCACCTAAATATTTGATCTCAAATTCTTTTGTCAAATTTTTCTTCAATCTTTCCATCTCAACAATTTCGCCTCTTGTGAGAATAATATCATCTACACATACAATTAAAATTGCAATTTTATCAACATTAGAGAACTTCATGAACAGAGTATGGTATGATTGTCCCTACATATATCCTAGCCTTTTGACCAACTGAGTTAATTTTTCAAACCAAGCCCTTAAGGATTGCTTGAGACCATAAATGGATTTTTGTAGTTTACACACATTTGAACCAAACTTATCTTCGAAGTCAGGTGGGCTATCCATGTATACTTTCTCCTCCATATCACCATTCAAAAAAGCATTTTTTACATTAAGTTAGTTAAGAGAACAATGTCATATGTATGAGTAAACCCTTTAGCAACCAAATGTGCCTTGTATCATACAATTGTGTTATCAAAATTATATTTCACAGTAACTACCCATTTATAGCAAACGGTATTCTTTCCTACATGTAATGTCACGACTCTCCAATTTTGATTCTTCTTAAGTGCTTTCATCTCCTGAAGAACAACTTCCTTCCATTTTGGAATTTTTAGAGCTTCTTGTACATTTTTTTGGAATTTCAACAACAGACAACTTAGAGGTAAACACAACAAATAAAGAAGACAATTTTGAGTATGACACATCATTAGACAAAGGATGTTTAGTGCATGATCTAACATGTATTCTAATTACAATAAGAAGGTCTATATAAGGACAATCTACATGACTCTTAAGAATAAAAGAAGACTTACCTTTATCAAGATGATGTGTTGGATTATTTTTTAGTTTGAAATCCTGGAAGGGTCGGAGAATGGGTCCTTCATTTCTTTGTTTATGGTTTCTTCTTTGAAATACATTTCTCTTCAAAGTAGGGCCAATGGTAGTAAACCTACTTTGTGTCTTTATTTGAGTCATTATGTTGTGGCGTTTCGGGTGGTTCTTCATTATTATTGAGATCAAGAATTTGATCATTATGATTTTGATTTGAAATTGTCGCTCCCAAATCTATTGGAAACTCATTCATAAGGGGACTGAGTTCCAATATGGATTCTTGGACATTTTCTTTTGTGACAACACTATATTACCTAAAGTAATGATGTTTTCAAAAGCAAAAAATGAATCTTCCTTAAAATTTCCCCCTGTAAAGATGAATGTCAATAAAAATGATTGAGTTTTAACAATAGTAACATCCAGGGTTACAAAAAACCTATACCCCTTATGAGTTGGAGAGTAATCGGTAAAAACACATTTTATTGAATGTGGCTTGAGTTTGTCAAATTGTTTATGTTCATGAACAAAAGCAGTGCAGAAGCCGAATTCAGAGCAATGGCTCAAGGAATCTATGGACTTCTATGGATTCATAAAGTCTTGTACAAATCAAATAAAATTAGTGGCAAATCAGCAGAGACACTAGTCAGAGAAAAACAATTTCGAAAAAAATCGAGGATATGAAAATCTAAAACTTAGATGGCATGGGATTAATTAAATATAATTCAATTAAAACAACTTCACCCAACAAATATTTTGGAACCTGAAATAGTAAAGCTCTAGCAACTTCAATAAGATGCATATTCTTTCTCTCTACAATTCCATTATGTTGGGGTGTATTAACACAAGAACTTTGATGAACAACCCCATTTGCAAGAAAAGAAATCGGACAAAAGTATATTAGAATATTCTTTATCATTTTCACTTCTGAAGACTTGAATATTTGATTGGTAATGAATTTCTGACTAATTACAAAGAATAGTGATGTTTAGCAAATTCGCAATTTTCACAATGAAATAGAGACAGATCCTGCTTAGAAAATAATTTAGGAGACAAATGTTTCAAATATATAAAATTTGGATGTCCTACCCATAAATTCCATAACATAATATCATCATTATTAGAAGAAACAAAAATAAATTCAAAGAAGATACTCGTTTGAGGTTGGTCTTTGAAGTCGATTCCATTGTTAAGATAATAGAGTTCCCGACTCTCCTTAGCGTTGCCAATCATCTTCCCTGTGCTCAAATCCTTAAAAGTGTAATGAGAATGAAAGAAGATAGGTTGACAAGTTATATCATATGTTAATTTAGTAATGGATAAAAAATTACATGATAAATTAGGAACATGTAAGACATCTTTTAAGATTAACAAAGGTGACGAAATAACATGTTTTCCTACAATGGCTGAAAGAGAGCCATCTGCATGGTTACCTGCACAAGGATGATGAGAAGAAAACAAACTTGATTCCCCAGTCATATGATGAGTAGCACCAAAATTGATAATCCAAATATGACTGGGAGTGACACTAACTAGAACAGTATTTGGAAAATTACATCTCTGAGCTATAGAGCAAGAAGAAGTTTGAGACTCAAGGAGTTTGTACAATTGGTCTAACTGTTCGTTGGTGAAAGGAGACGTGCTTGAAGGAGACTGTTTCTCTTGATCGGAGGAACCAACTTGGAGGGCATGATATTCGTTTCCTCCATTTTTCTTCAAATATAGAGGTTTTTCATGGAGCTTCCAACATGTATCACATGTGTACCATGGACTTTTGCAATGTTCACACCATGGTTTCTTGGCACTTCTCTTCCTGTCTTCATTCTTAGTGACTAGGGCAGAGCTTTCAACCTCAACAACATAAAGTGACTTACCCATCATAACATCTTGTTTCGCTTCTTCTCTTCTTACTTCTGAGAACGCTTCACGAAGTTATGACAATGGAATATTTTCAATATTATGCCTCAGACTTCATCAAATCGCTTATTAAGCCCAACCAAGAACATGAATACCCGATCATTCCCCTTTCTCTATAGAAATAAAAAAACTGTCTTCACAACACTTCCAATTATCATCATAGCAGAGATCCAATTCTTGCCATATTGTCATCAACTCATGCTAATAGTTATTGAAATCTCTATCTCCTTATTTAGCATGCCACAATCGTGATTTGAGATTGAAAAATTTGAGAAGAATTTTGAATATCAAAATATGTTTCTTTGACAGTCTCCCAAACCTCCTTCGCAGTAGGCAAGAACATAAAAGGTTTTCTCATCATTGATTCTATTTTACTAAGCAGCCAAGCAATGATAAAAGAGTTCTCAGATTTCCAAAACCTACAATTCGGATCTGTTGTGGAAGGCATTTGCACGTCTCTTGTGAGGAAATCATATTGTCCCTTACCATCTAGTATCAATCTTGCGGTTTTGGACCATTCAACATAACTTTTTCCATTGCGTTTCTGGACTTCAACCTTGAAGGCATTAAAAGTTCCCTCGTGACCAAAAAAATTGGAAAAACTATTGTTAGAGAAACCATTTCAGCCGCCTTCACTAGAGCTTCCACTACCTAGGCTGCTACAACGAGGTTCGTCACTGCCTAAACAGACATTATCGTCGTTGTTGACTACTTATGATATTTCACCGAAACAAATTGTGCCATTAGGTAATTAAAAAATTGGTCGGTTCGTAAAATGGGTTATTCAAAAATAAAAACAAAACGTTGGTGCTCTTTAAGTTTGGAGCTCCTAACCCCACTAGGTTATGGAAAACATTATAGAACCCTAAATAGTTTATATAGAAAAAGACATTACAATTGTAATACGGAGTAATAATAACATAATCATAAAATAAATAAAATAATATAAAATAAAAAAGAATCAGATCTGAATTCCCTCGATTCTACGACAAGATGGATCTATCCTCCAATTTGAAGGATTAATGTTCCTCATAGCTATACACACAACGAACTAGACATGCAAATTGAGGCATTGAGCTATATTGTTCCAATTCCTCCCACAGTGCTCTCAATTCAGTAAAATACTAAAAATTCTTGGGATTTCCTTATTTTAGTTGTGATTTCTTGATGTAGTTGTGACACTTGAATCCGATCTCCTCACACGACCAGATCCTTTCGGTTGTTCCAAACGTCTATCATATTCTCAATGAACTTATACTTTTTGCAATTGACAGAGTGGTGGAATTTAGGATCCACTAATACACTAGGTTTATTGCACCTTTCATATGCCACATTGTTTTGATTATTTCTCATCATGATGAGGATCAAAAAGAAAACCAATAAAAATTCAAGAAAACCATTCCTCTCTTTGTTATAACAGAAGAATAATTGAAACCTAATTAAAACAAAATAAATAAATAAGAAGATTAAATTCTGTTATGGAATTCATATTTTGCATTAGTGCTTTTTTTATCATCAAACAACTATACATTCTTAGATTGATTGTGTACTTGGTTCTATTGTCAGATTGCTTTGATTAAATGGCAGATATTGTTATCTCCATTGTGACTAAAGTTGCTGAATATTTGGTAGAACCAGCAATACGTGAAGGAAAATACTTTTTTTGTGTTAATGAAATTATTAAAGATTTTGAGAATGAAAAAAATGAGCTAATATCTGAAAGAGATTACCTTGTCGATCGTGTTGAACAAGCCAAACACAGAGCTGAAGAAATCGAAAAGCCAGTAGAGAAGTGGTTGATTGATGTGGAAAGTCTATTGAAAGAGGTGGAAGATTTGAACCAACAGATGAAAGCAAACAAAAGTTGCTTTCATGGAAGGTTTCCAACATGGACAAAATATCATTTGTGTAAGAAAATCATAAAAAAGAAAAATGAAATGATGAAATTCAAAGGCAAAAGCAATAATATTCAACCATTTTCTCACCCTGCGCCTCTTCCTGGCATTCATTACTGGTCATTAGAAAATTTTACTTATTTTGAATCAACAAAAGTGGCTTATGATCAACTCTTGAAGGCACTTGAAGATGATAAAATCTACATGATAGGAGTGTATGGGATGGGTGGATCAGGGAAAACAACTCTTGTAACAGAAGCGTCTAAGAAGGTTGAAGGATTGAAGTTGTTTGATAAGGTTATACTAGTCACAGTTTCTCAAACTCCAAACATTAAAGTCATTCAAGGACAAATGGCAGGTGCGTTAAACATAAAATTGGATGAAGAAGGTGAAAAGGAAAGAGCACAACGTTTGTGGTTGAGTTTGAAACAAAATAGTCGACTTCTAATAATAGTAGACGACTTATGGAAAAAGTTTGATTTGATCGATATAGGGATTCGCTTAGACAATGATAACAAGGGTGCTTGGAAGATCATTTTAACCACTCGTAATCAACATATATGTAATTTGATGTTATGTCAAAAGAAAATTTATATGGGACTCTTACGTGAAGATGAGTCTTGGGATTTGTTCAAAAAACATGCAAATATTGATGACATATTCTCTAAGTCATTGGATGGTGTACCACAAAAACTTTGCAATGAATGTAAAGGACTACCTATAGCAATTAAAGCGGTGGGATCTTCACTAATAGGAAGATCCAATGACGACTGGAAGATTGCATTGCATACTTTGGCTAATCCAGATTTTATTGATGATCAAGTAGAAGAAGTGGGAGATGCGTTAAACTGTCTTAAACTAAGTTATGATTATTTAGGATTGAAGAAAACTAAAGAGATCTTCTTGATGTGTTCTATGTTTCCTGAAGACTATGAAATCGCAAGAGAAGATTTGATTCGATATGCAATTGGACTAGGCCTAGGAGGAATGTCTTCATTAGACATAGCAAGATGTGGAATCGAAGCAAGCATAAACAAACTCTTAGAATCATGTTTGTTGATGGATGTTGATGAAAACAAAGAGTACGTGAAGATGCATGACATGTTTCGTGACATGGCCCTATGGATTGCAAAGGGATTGGAGAATCACAAAATCTTGGTAAATGTTGACAAACCATTTAGCAACATGGTAGAGAATGATGGTATAAGAGATTGTTTTGCAATATCCTCATGGTATCCAAAGGATGATAAAATTAATCATTTATTGCATACTCCAAACCTTAAAATTTTATTGATCAGGGGTTCCGTAGAGTTATTCGATGCAACATTTGAAGGATTAAAAGGGCTCCAAGTACTTTCTATAATCAATTATAACTATGGTACACCATTATCATTGCCTTTGTCAGTTCATTTTTTAGCAAATCTTCGAACTCTACGCTTGCATGATTGGGAATTGAGTGACACTTCTTTCATATCAAACTTAAAAAAACTAGAGGTTCTTGACTTACAAAAATGTGGGCTCAATGAACTTCCTAAAGAAGTAGGAGAACTCAAAAGATTGAAGCTTCTAGATTTGTCAGAGTGTAGTTTCAAGATGGAAGACTATAATGGAGCAATAGGTAAATGTTCACAGTTGGAAGAGTTATATGTTTCAAAATGGGGGCATGAAGAGTACTATGCTCAGTGTGTTGAAGATATTATTACTCTCCAAAAGTTGCAAAGGTTTGTGAGTTATTGTTGTTCTTACAATTTTGATGTGAAATCCTCAAGACATTTACATGTACTCAAGTTTAATATCTCCAAGTTGAAGACATCTAAAAATAATCCTCTTCAGATAGCCGAAGCTGTTCATCTTGAAAATTGTAATGGAGGATTTAAAAATGTTGTCCCTGAAGTGATTACAGTTGTAGGAGGCATGAACAATATGAAATATCTCCATCTTACAAGTTGCCAAATGATAGAACGTATCTTCGATACACCTTCTGATTCTGAGGAAATGGTAGATCTTTGGATTCCAAAGTTGGTGGAGTTAATATTGACGGAATTGATATGTTTAAAAGAATTTTGTCGAGGCACACCGGCGCAAGTGCTAAGTTTCTTCAAGAAATTAGAAAAAATTATGATATATTATTGCCATCAGTTGCAGAACATATTTCCACATGAATGCAATTTACAAAATCTTACATTCCTCGAAATAAAGAGTTGCAGGTTTGGTGAAGCACTCTTCTCGATGCCTGTTGCTCAAAGTCTTCAGCAGTTAGAAGAGCTGACAATAGTAGAGTGCGATAAATTGAAGCATATAATTGCCAATGCAAGAGAGCAAGATTCAAATACAGCTTTGCCTCTAAGGAGTTCACATTTTGTAATGCCTAAATTGAAGATACTTTACATTGCATCGTGTAAAAAGTTAGTGTCGATATTCCCAATATGCTGTTTTGAAGTACTTGCTTTCCTTGAAAATATAACTATTGTGTATGCTCCTGCTCTAGAACTTTTATTTGGTGAATGTGATCACCAAAATCATTCCTCTAACCAGAACAATAATCTTTGTTTGAAAGAGCTCAAACTCTGGTTTCTTGCAAATCTCGTCAAGATATGTCCCGAAAACAATCGTGCAAAGTGGCCATCTACAAAACGTCTAAGTTTGAGTATATGTCCAAAGTTGAGTCCATCATCGATTGCTACAATGGTCGGCTCTGAGGTAGGAGAAATACAATATACCCTTTCTAATTACTATGCAAAACTTTTTGAATCTATTTGTACATATTTTTTTTGCTATTGCAAATTTTTTACTGTCTTGGTTTCCATTATGCATCTACTGGCTTTATTAAGTTACTAGCGGAAAGAGGGACACTAACGAGCCCGTTTGCATGTCTATTGCTTTTGAAAAATATACAATTTTTGTTCAAATATACACTTAAAAATCGTAGTTAATGACGTTTAAAATTATAATCAATTGTGTTCAGTAGATAGTTATTAAATTGCGATACTATATTATATTCATGAGATCACACATTTAAACTACTTTAAGTCGTGATAATTATATAATTTTTTGTCAAATTTTTGTTACAAATATCATTTCTCTTATATTATATATGCAATTATTTGGATTGATATTTTCAATACTAACCCGTCTTATTAATTTGTCCAGATAGAAGACTTGTATTTGGAAAGTTTGCCAGAATTGAAACTTATATCAAGGATGGATCTTAATCCTTGCCAGATTCTAAATCTCCAATCTCTCCAAATATTAGTTGTGAGAAATTGTAAAAACTTGATAGCCATATTCTCAATGGAGATACATAGAAGCCTACCAGAGTTGCGACGATTGGATATATTCCATTGCCACAATTTGGAACAAATCATTTTTGAAAATGAAGAACTTGTGAAACTACCCAATGCTGAAGTGTGTTTTCCAAAACTAACAGAAATACATGTTGGTTATTGCAACAAAATGAAAAGCCTTTTCTCAGTTTCTATGATTAGAATGCTTCCACAGTTAAGCAATCTAAGTATATCAAATGCTGTTAAACTAGAAGAAGTTTTTAGACATGATGGTGGAGACAACACTCTCAACGATATAGACATTGTTCTTCCAAACCTTAGAGATATATCGCTGGGTTACCTTTCAGGTTTTGTTGATATGTGCACGGGTGTTAAGTTAAAGGCGCCGAAACTTCGATATCCTTCAATAACTTCATGCCCTAATATTGCTCCAAGTTTTAATGAAATTCAAGCAACTCAACATCCTCCCAAACAAAGAGTATTGATATATTCATTATCTTTATTTTGATTATTTTTGCTAATTTTTTAAATAATAATACTAGCAACACACTCTCTAACACACAGATTCTAACAAACTATTTTTTATTGGTTGAAATTCATATAAGTCTCACTAATTTTTGTGGTCTTATAAAATTTTTGATAGGACCCATGTGATTTTCAACTGATAGAAGAGAGTGCATTGAAATATGTGTCTTAAAAGAGTATGTTGCTAGTAGTGGCGGAGCATGACCGATAGATAAACTTGAGGGTGGCCGACATAAAAATATTCGAACCTTATATATAATCTAAAACACTTCTTCATTCTCACAAACTTATCTAAATTAATTAATTTAAGAAACATAAAACATCTTAAATTCACAAAAAAAAAAAAAAACTAAAACACTTTATATGGACAAAAAAAAACTCAAACAAAAATGCAACAAAACTCAAACACCTTCTATACAACACCTTCTTTGAATTAGGTATTGTTGTAATTTTTTAGTTTTAATTGGGGTATTATAGTCATTTCACCTATAATTTTTTTTTTAGTGGCCGCGGCCCCCTGCTTACTTACTAAGCTCCGTCCCTCTGGTTGCTAGCACTTTTTTTTTTCTTTCAAAACATAAGGGTGATTTACATTTTGAAAACATTTTCTTTTTTTTTTTTTAAATATGTGAATGGAATGTTATTGTAAGTGTGAATAGTTAATTTAAGATTGTGTTGAGTGTGAATAGTTTTTTCAAGTATGTGCTGAGTTTGAAAATCTGTTTATTTGAAGAGTGTTCAAAATGCTTGTTGTATTTGGAATCATTTGTGTTATATGCTTACGTTATTTTCTGAAGAAATTTTCTATGAATATATTACCAAATTCAAAATTGTGTTGGAACTCATAAAATCAACATATATAGTTTCTATTTACATATGTGAATAAATGAGTGAAATAATTATCTATTCATACTACTTTGGAAATAGGTTCTTCCCAACTAAAATTTTAATATTTTGGCTATGAATATGTAGGTAAGTAAAATTTTAATATTTTGGTGATGAATATGCAGGTAAGAGAAACTCAAGAATATGAAAGTGATGATTATGAACATGAAAATTATGTGTAATCAGAAGAAACCCAAGAATATGATGATTATGAAAGTGATGAAATTTGAACAGTGAGTACTCAAACAATGGATAAAATTAGTTAGTGCTGATGATCATGATTAGTTCATTTCCATTGTATGCCAATTCAACTATGTTAATTTATATGACATATACCTAATGATCTTATTTCAAATAGTACCTTTTGAGTTCACTTATCATTGAGTTTTATAAAGGTGTGAGATCTTTCTGTTTCCTTCTTGGAGTGTTCTTCTTTATTTATTTGTTTGTTTAGATCCGGGAAGTTTGAAACTTGAAGTGTCCTAGCTTTTTTCCATTCATAACAATTTGAGTCTTGTCTTTTGTTTTCTTCTTCTTCTCCCTTTGGTCTTTCTTCTAGAATTGTTGTCTCAAATCTACTTTTTTGAAATCTTCCAAGCATATCTTTAAGGGTTTCATCTTCTTCTATCGCGGACATTTTATATTTTCTAACACGAGATGCCTTCATGAGAGAGTTCTGGAGCATCTCATATTTCTTCGAAAGTAATTTTCATATCTATGAATTGTTATGGCAAATATCAGATAATGTACGAATGTGTTTAGACTATAATACTCTTTTTGTTCTTTGTTAAAAAAATTGGGAAGGATTGAGACCCATCTTCATTATTTTTTAGATTTCTAGAATAGATAAATATAAAATTATTTTTATTGACTTTGATGCATAATTATCATTGATGTATATAACTGGAATCCTAGCTATCTTAGATATAGTTGTGCAGATTTTTGTATGAGTTCAATAATTATATTTATTTTCATTATAATTTTTTGAAATATTATTCTCATTATAATTAATATTATATTGAAAAATAGTTAGACACTATCAATGTGTTATTGTTAATATAATTTGTTCTTAATT
>JBBPBR010000004.1:50392819-50412276 GCA_037974775.1 Cicer pinnatifidum
TATATATATATATATATATATATATATATATATTTAATGAGTATGTACTATCAATATAAAACTGTTTAATATTGACATTTAATTAAAAACACCACCGTATATAATTATGTTATACTACTTATTTTAAACTACTCATAATAAAACTAGAGTGACATGGCAAAATAGTAATTTGATTTACACTTACTATTAATATAATTAAAATTTCACAGACACAATTTTTTTTAAATCTTAATTAAACATCTGATTTTTAAGATATAGTAATCCTATTAATCTGAAAGTATAGTTGAGAGATAACTAATATTTAATTAGAGATTGTTCCAACTTATAGCAGAGTTTGGACTTGAATTCTCTCAATTGATTATTTCTTAATTTCTGGATTCATTATCCACTTGATAAATTCAACAAGTTGGCTAAAACTAAAATTCAATTAAATTTATATAAAATTAAAATACAAATTATATATAAAATAACCTTATTCCATGGCCTGGTCCACATACAAGACGGGTAGCATTGATATACGAGGAGCCACCATTGATAGCAATACAATCATCACCTGTTGAGACAATTAATATTAAAATTTATGATACATACTAAATAATTATTTTAAGATTGTTGATCATTTGCTATAAAATGAAATTTTAAGTACACATTTGAAATAACAATTCTAAGTACACTCATACTAATGTATGTAGGTATTTTTCATATAGATTTTCTTCTTTCATATAATGATTTTTATTTTTATTTTTTCGTTGGATTAAAATATTGTGACAATTTATATGTCTCATTATTATAAAAGTATTTTCTTAACATATTCGTCATTGCAAAAATATTTTAAATATGAGTCTAATAATAGTCATAACGGTTAATGAGTCTAATAATATTTGGCCATATCATTGAATTATAATACTTATATGTACATATATATTAAATTTGTATTAAATTACAAAAAATAGTAAAACAAAAATAAACTTTTTAATAAAGAAATATGAATTTTTATTACCTGTACTAATTTTTGAATCTCGTATCAAAATATTTTTAGAATTAGCAATGTCAAAACCATCAGTGTTGGGACTAGTATCAGGAGCGTCGACTAATAAATGGGAGAACATTGCACCGTTGCAACGATTTATGGCTATATGAGCTTCTGCACTGTTACTCACCCTCAAGTTAATAACTTTAAGATTATTGCACTGATTGAAATATACGGCCTGTAACATCAACATGAGTAAAAAAAATTATTAAAATATATTTTTCCAAACTGGATTATTTGAGATTTCAAAAATATTTGGTAAAAATATATTAATTTTTAGGGTTTTTAACTAATGTAAAAATATTTTTTTGTTTGCAAATAATAATTAAAATAATATTCTTGAACATTTGTACTATATACTTGACAATTATAAATTAATCATATGATTTCTCGTAAGCAACTCAAAGAAGTTTTCACTTTTATAACCAGAAACAAATTGAATTTTTTTAAAATTAAATATTTTTCTTATAAAATAATTGGGAACAATTCTCTTCGACCTTACTACAATTTTATTTTGTAAACTCGTATATGCGTGCAATGTTAGCTTAATACTTGTATACTTTTAAAAAGGTAATCAAATAATACATATTTAAACAATAATGATTTAGTTTATGATTTATTCAATGTGAACATACAAACAAATTAATTAAAATAAATTAGGTGTAGAATAATCATACCATAGGTCGAGGGCAACTTATGCAATCCCACCAAGTAGAACCATAGCCGTCAATACTTCCAGTGTCATTACCATTAATTGTGAGACTGTTTATAGATGTGATCTTAATCCAATATGACTTATCCTTTAATGATTCCTTAGAAGGTGCAATTATGTTCCCTTCAAGCTACAACATGAGAGAGTCCAGAATAAATTAATAAAAATGTATAATAATGCTTAATTACAACAAAAAAACTATTTAAACAACAATGGTGGTATTGAAAATTTAATTTCTTGTTGTAGTTTCTTGTGAAGATCGTTAAATCTAGATACCTGAATGGTGATATTCGTGGCCTTGCAAGGACCTGTGAATATTAAATTGTTCACTAAAAATGATAGTTTTGGTGGAATAACTAATGTTGCTGCCCCTTGTGCTTCACACGTACTATTCCATGCTGTTAAAAATGCCTACAAACAATTCAAAATATCAAAGTGTTTTTAATCAAGGCTTACTCAAATAATAGAAGATAAAGTTTATTAAAATTAAAAGGACAAGAGAGAATTCATTAAAAAAATACATACTTGTGAATCGTCTGATTTACCATCACCACGAGCACCATATTGCATCACACTATATATATTATCGTATCCATCAACTAGATTCCACCTCGTACATAGACAAGTTGAAACAAAACTAAGAACCAAAACTAAGGTGATTAGTACTTGCATGTTTGACACTATAAAACCTTTGCAAGAGGATTTTTTTAAACAAATGAAAAATGAATACCCTTGGGAAATAGGATTAAGGATTGCTATGGTGATTTGTGATGGAAGCTAGTAGTGGTGTAGGGGTTAAATAGAGTTACGTGAAAGATATAATTAATTAGGATTAAGGAATAGGTAAAAATTCAAAAAAGTAAACATGCAAAATCTTTGAAAATACTATCTAATGAAAAATAATGAATAGTTAATGTATTAGTGTATGACCTTTATTAATTTCCCTTTAAATGAATTTTTTTGGTATAAATAAATCAAATACATGCAAGTATGCATGATCTTGAGACATATAGAATCATATATGGAAAGAACTCTCTTCATAAGTTACTAGTTTAGATAGAAAAAACTCATACATATCATTATATAATTCTTACAGATTCTTTTGACTTTGTCAAGGTAGTGAGATGCAACACAACTAATGTTAGAACTAAATCAATGTCTAACTTTTGAATTTTGCCACATGCTTTTATTTTATAGGACTCTAATTTAATTGAAATTGGTTTGCATGGTTTCCAGTTAAAGTTGATTATTTATTTAAAAGATTATCAAAAAATTATAATTAACATCGACCAATATTTAATATTTTCTGGAATATATAAGATTCTTTTAACACTTTTATAAGGAAAATTATATTAACACAACTTAAAAATATACCTCAAGTAGTTTTTATATCTGATATAAATATTATTTGATAATTTAAATGTACTCTTAAAAATATTTCTTAATTGATGAATATTTAAATGTTAAGAATATTTATTGATTAATTTCTTAATTATATTACTTAAAAATATTTCTTAGTTAATTTAAATGTTTTTAAAAATATTTCTTTATTCATCCATTTTTTATAAATAAAAATTTAAAACTATGAAGATACAATATGTCATGCAGGACTAAAGGGTGGTTTGCTTGTTGAAAGGAACATTGCAGCTAAAAAATATGGATGGATGGATTTAAAGGATGTTTGTAGGATGTAGTAGATGGGTAATGTTTGCAGGATGTCCATATTTAACATATAATAAATTATTATTTTTAATTAAATAAAATTTTAATGAATTAATTTGATTTTAAAGCTACTTTAAAATATATATTAATAATTTTTTTAATTAATTTTCTTAATTTGTGTGGAAGTCGTAGTGTGATAATTTTATATATATTTAATTTAATGACTAATATAAATTATAAATATTTTATTTTATTTCTTTTTTTAAAAATAATAGTATTTTAATTTGTGTTTTAGAGAATCAGATTTTAGATGATTTTTCTGGTATATGTCCATTGATAATTATTAGGATATTGTCATCTATGTTTGACTAAATGATAATCGTGCACAAAATTATATTTTAATTTTTTATAATAATTTTTTATTTTAGTTAACTATTTTATAAATAATTATTTTAAATATATTATGAATACTTTAGAGTATTTATTTTTATTATTGAAGAATCAGCATATATTCTATTTTGTAAAATATTAATCTTAAAATATAGTAATATTTTGGAGAAATAGTATTTTATTTGTGAGTGAATAAAATAAAAAGATAAAATAACATAATTTTAAATATAAACTCCAATTGATGTCAATAAACCAAACATGATGACTCACTTTGATATATGTAATATCACGTTTTTTCGAGACATTAACCAACGAAATTCTAAACGTAAAAATACAAATTCTTTTATTTTTCATAAGATTGTATTAAATATTTGATTAGTTTAAAACCAATTAATAACTTTTTCAATTGTATTTTTAAAAATAATTATTAGAGTATTCACAATTACAAAAATAAATTTAATACGTAAAACAAAATAAACTCCTAAAGTCAAAAATTTTGACGATATACTATCTAAAAATAAATCCTATTGATCTTTAAGATTGATCTCAAGATCTAATAAATTTAAATTAATTTTAGCCTTCTTTTGTTTTCTCCATAAGTACACCCTATTCTCATATACACCTTTAAGATTGCTTAGTCCACTTTGAGATGGTATACTTCTTAAACAACTTTCATCATCCCCAATTTCATTTTGTGAAACATCTCTTCTTGAATAAAACAAGTGCAAATCATCCAACATATCTCTTACCAATTTAGACATACTAGTAGTTAGTACTTTGTCAAACATATCCGCCAAACACAAATTGACATAGTCAAACTTATATCGAGGATCGAAAACAACGACAACAAACAAAAATGGATTCATTTAGTCAATATTTTAAACTTTTCTCTCATTGAATTTGCAATACCACCTAATAGTATACAAAGACTTTTACTCCAACTTGACAATTGAGACTCGTCTATTATAATTTGATAGAAGCATGTATTTGATGTCACGTGCAAAGAACCAGAGAATCATAAAGTTACTTTATAAAAAAATTTCAAAAACTAAACAATGATCGTACAAGTCTCCCAATCAATACTTTTAAGTGGATCAACCCTTTTTTTTTCTCCTTTTCCTCTTCACCAAACCATTTTTGAAATTACAATTGTTGCTCATTAAATCTATCAAATGCTTTTTCAAACTTATGGGCATGTTCCAACACAATATATATGGAATTCCACCTAGTTAAACATCTAGGCACACAAGGCTTTGATGCTTAATCATTTCGTCCTCAATGCACTCTTTAAATTTTTTAAGTCTTTGGGGAGAAGATCTAACATGAAGTACCACATTTCTAATACTTTCGATGGACAATTGTTGCTCATATGTGCCGTCATAAACAATCAAATTAGGAATATGAGTACAACACCTCATATGCATATAAATTCCACTACACACTACTCCTCCCTTAGTATTAAACTTCTATTGAAGGTATGAAATTGCTCCATCATTTGAGCTTACATTATCAATTGTTATAGTAAAAACATTTTCAATTTCTGATTCCCTTAAACATCTTTCAATTTCTCTTCCAATGGTTTCACCCTTGTGATTTTCAATTTGGCAAAAGTTTATAATTTTTTTATGTAGTTTCTATTCTTCATCAATAAAATGTGATATCAAATACATATAGCCTAAATTTTGGTTTGAAGTCACACAATCACTTGTCAAACTAACACGAATGCATTATTTTTAAACCAATCCTTTATCTTTTTCTTTTCCTCCAAAAAAAATTGATAACAATCCCTTGAAATTGTGACCCTAGATGGCATAGTAAATCGAGGCTCGAATCGATTTAATATTCTACGAAATCCAAGCCTTTCAACAACATTAAATGATTTTTCATCCAATACAACATATTCAACCACATCTCTTCTACAATCCTCCAAAATATAGCCAACCACAACTCTAGAAACATATTCTTCTTCAGAAATCTTTGGCATGTACCCACGTAGTGTCCCCTTTTTACCCATTTTACTAAAATCCATTTGGGAGATCTATGCAAATGTTTCTTCATAGAATTTGTGCCATGTGTGGTTGGGTGGCAACCATATGTATTATGACAATGATTGAATTTTGCTCTATGTTCACCCTTATTATCTTTCAAAGGAAGTTTAGTGAAATAGTTCCAAACTATAGATTCCTTACTCTTGTTTCCCTTCCCCGCACTTCATTAATACTATCTTCTCCCTGAACTTCATTCTTACCATCCTCTCTCTCTCTACTACATTATTTGGAATATTAGCACCCTCTTCCACAACTTCATTAACTATTAATTATTGATGTATGAACTATTTTTTTGTAAAATGACTTTCTTCCATAGTTTCTGGAAAAAAAATAAGCAGCAACACCATAACAGCCGGAAAAAAGAAACACAACAACAATATCTAAAAAACAACACTACTTCAACAAGAACAAACATAAATAGAAATAAAAATAAAAACACTAAAATAAAAACAAAACTAGAGAATACACTACAAAGGAATACATCAAACATAAATAAAAGGAACGTAAATGATACAAGACAGAACTAGATAAAAAGTGAGAAGACAAACCTGAATTGGAAAAGACCGTCAACTAGGCCGCTGTGAGCGGTGAAAACAATGGCTCGTCATGAAAGGACCACCTCGAAGAAATAATGTCGTTGTGATGGTATGGATATAATAACAATAATAATAATAATAATAATAATAATAATAATAATAATAATAATAATAATAATAATAATAATAATAATAATAAACAAATATTGAGATCTTTATTATTGTTTGTTTTAAATACCAAACGTTAGTTATATGCAAATAGGGGTGGGAATAAGTCAAACCAGACTTTGAAATGTCTGAGTTTGGTCTACGATTAATTTTTTAGACTTAAGTCTGGTCTATGACCTATTATAAGATTTTTTTGTCTAGCCTACCCATTTTAAAAGTCTGATCTGAAAGCCTATTTAAAAGTTTTATCAACACTAAAATATTTAAATGTTATATTTTACATATCTATATATATTAAACAAAAAATGATTTTACTAAAAAATGATTTTTTTTTTAAAATCTGAAACAAACACCGCTTAAACCCTAAAAATTAATTTTTGGTTTTAAAGAATAAATTTTTTTTTTTTTCTGAAAACAAATGCGTCCATTATTAGACTACTTGAGTGATTGTCTAATTGATAGACTTTAAAATATGAAATAATATTATTAATAAATAATAATAACAATAATAATTATAATATATATATATATATATATATATATGTCGGGGTCTAATAGGTTTTTTTTATAAATAGTCTGAGTCTAGTCTTTTTATTAAATAGGTCAGGTCAAATCAGGTCAGCCATAAGTAGGTGAGACCCCTGACAGACGGCCTAACCTATTCTGATCTCTATACGCAAATGACACATACAATATCTCTATATATCTTCGTAGAAAGATTATCGTAGTATGATTAAAGAAGACAATGAAAGTCCACACACAGTAAACAAGAGG
Source organism: Cicer pinnatifidum (assembly GCA_037974775.1). NCBI lineage: Eukaryota > Viridiplantae > Streptophyta > Magnoliopsida > Fabales > Fabaceae > Cicer > Cicer pinnatifidum. The sequence continues at coordinate 50,400,140 of JBBPBR010000004.1, forward strand.
AACACAAGGAGGACAATCTATTAGGAAAGAAAAAGTGAATAAAAGAGGAGAAAATATTTCAAACCCTAAATTAAGTTACTGTATTAGAATAGGGTAAACTAATAATAAAATAAAAAAAAAAAAATCCATTGTCTTTAATGTACTTTGGGACGAGACGGGTAACTGAAAGGGTAGACCGCTAAACTCATTCTATTTTTTACCTTTTCCCCTGTCCTATCTCTTTTCTTCTGTCCTTGGTTTTTCTAAATTTGGTGATACTCAACCCATTACTTATGGGCCAAGTCGGATTTGCACAAGGAACGAATCGTGTACACCCCTAATTTATGTATACTATAAGAATTTGTTTATCAATCTTGTTTTTGAGGATTTTGGTATTTTGCATCATTCTTTTAATTAAATAAATAGTGAATTTGCTCGAACCAATTTTGTAACTGTTTTATAAATTAAAATTATAGTTAATTATATTATTATTTTTTACTTATAACTTTTTTTTGGTTTTTCTTATTTGTGTGATATGCGACAGAGTTTTATCAACGGTTTGAAAATTTATCATGCATTAAATAGTGACAGTTAATTCACAATACAATAATTTATTTCTTTTTAAAGAATGATAATTTAAAATTAATTGAGTAAATTTCTATTTTTTTTTTATAATTATAATATGAATGCCACCAAATACAATTTCTAATTAAATTGAAAAGGAAATACAAGATTTTGATATGGAATCAATTTGATTTTTTGTAAATATAGTAAGGTAATGAAGATTGCGGTTTTGTTAAAATTTATAATTAATTATTTATTTTATTTTTTAAATGATGATTTACATTTTATTAGATTTTCCTTTAATTTCGGTTACGGTATATAATATCTCTTTATGAACGGAAATTATCAAAGAGTATTAAATGTAATTGACTATATGATTATATCTTGAATATAGATCTCGTGTCGCATACAGTCAAAACGAGTAATGAAACCTAGCATAGAGACAACAACTTTTCTATAAACTAATTCAATTTTTAAATTGTGATTTTATTTTTATTTTATTATAGAATTGAATAACTCTATGTGAATTTTGTTTTTTTGGACTAAATTAATCATTACAGTAATTGATGTATTATAGTTAACAATCAAGTGTCGGATAACTACAATTTATTTAATTTAGAAACTAAATTATGTCAAACTAATTTTATCAATCCAATTGAAATTTGAACTAAACAATCAAAATAATAATATAATCAAATAAAAAGAAATATAATTTATCTGAAAAATCAACATTATAAAATAAATTTCAAGGTAATGATGAAATTATGAAACAATGAATTAATCTGAGAAATTAGTCTAAGTAAAAAAACTCTAAGTATTTGTATGTCTTTCTCCCATCCAAACTAAACCCCTTAAAAAAACAAAATATATACTACTCAAGTTTGAGCTCTTAAAACAAGTAGGCTGATACTAAAAATTGTTACAAAAAGCTCAAATCAAAGTATCTATAGTTTAAACCTCGTAAAGCTCAGAATTTGGCTTTTCTACCAACATAAAAGGAGAGGTGGATTTCGAACCACCATTAAAAAAAAATTATTCCAAAACTTACTAAAATACCCTTAACCTCATAGTAAAAAAAAAAAAAAAAAATACTTGGTCGTACTCACAATTTGAATTTTTCAGAACAAATACAATTTTTTCTCATAAAATTTCTTATCAAAAATTTCATAAACGAAATTTCCGATAGTTATTTTTCAATACCATAAAATTCAAATTTTAAGTTGAAACTCCCAAAAATTTCATTCTTTCTCGAAATTTTCGGTAAAATTTTTGTTTTTAACTTTTTTTAACATTTATTTTATATTCAATTTATTTTCATTGAGGACTAGAGAACCGGAAAACACTGTTGAACATTCTCGAGTTCGACCTCCTACTCAATCTAATAGGAGAGTTGTTGTTGAGAAAAGGAGAAAGAGGAACGAAGAGATGCAACAATCAGAGAATTATAATATTGAGCCTGAGTTTGAGCAAGAGGATCTTGCATTTGATTATCAAGAGGAGCATCAACAACCTCAGGATAACATGCATCATCAACGACAACCTGAACAACCTCTATTTCCTAGAGGTCTTTACGATCTTTCCTTCCGTCCTTAAAGACTATGAGCACCACATTGTAGTTAAAGTGTGCAATGGATAGGTTAGTAAATAATTTATTTTATTATATAGTATAATATAACATAGTATGTATAGTTTAATATATTTATAGTATAGCTTATTACAAAACTGATTTTAGGAACTCAAACGCAGGATATGTATAGTTTAGGTTATACAAAGTTGATTATAGTATAGTTTATTTTCTACATTTAAAGTATAGTTCATTAGAGTTTAATGAATTAATTGTATATTTTAGGAACTCAAATGCAGGATATGTATAGTTTAGTTTATACAAAGCTTATATGAATATTTTAATACAATTATAGTTTGCAAATTATTGACGGTAATCTCGTGTATGCTTTTGCTGAGAGATGGCAAGTTGAGACTAGCTCATTTCACCCGTCCTTTGGTGAGATGACTATTACTCTTGATAATGTTATGGGCCTTTTAAGCATACCATGTTATAGATAGTTCTTCACACCTCCCGCTAATGTGAATGAAGATTCGGTCATTATTGCTGTCGTTGAATTATTAGGAGTTGATTATGATGAAGCTGTGAATGAAACTAGGATTAATAGAGGCGCTTCATATAGTTTTGAATGGTTGAAAGCTATATTCTTTAAGAAACTTCATGAAGGAAGATTCGATTGTGCAGTGAGGACATATCCACTTCATTTGGTAGGGTGTATCATACTAGCTGATAAAAGTTTTACCCATGTATCTATAAAATATTTGTTTCTTTTCAAGACCTTGTTACTTGTGGTAAATGGACGTGGGAATCAACTGCTCTTATGGTTTTATATGAATTTATTAGAGATGGTACACTGCCTACAACAAAACAAATTGGAGGATATTTATCTTTATTCTAGTTACTATTATATTATTTTTGATACTTATTATATTGTTATTTGATAATATGCTTATTTCATTATTTGTAATTTTTTATTATTTACAGACATGCATTTATGAACATTTCTCTGACATTTGTAAGTGGGGTATGACTGAGCCTATATCTTTATGCCCAACAGTTTTGATGGACTGCAAAACAAACATCTGGGGACGTTGCATACTACAGAGCAAAGTTGGATGCTTTGAGAGATATTGATGTTATCTGGACGAAAAATTATGATGAACACTCAAGGACAAAATTTCACTATGTGTCGATATTTACAGGGTACATTAGTTGGTGTTTCACGATGGTACCGTATTTACCTGAGAGGTGCATACATAAGTTTGGGTATACTTAGCACATCCCTCCTACACCATTGATGCTCGTTGTATGTGATGTTGATTTTGAATGGAGTATGTATAGGAACTTTGTACAATCTCTTCGTATTGAATTGCATCCAACTGCATATTCACACGAGTCTGTTGAGGGATACATTCAATGGTACTTAGGATATCTCATCCTTAAATCATCCCTTAAATTGTTGTAGAACCTCTACACTTTGATGTTCCTAGTCATGATGTTGGTGCTGGTCCTAGTTATGAAGTTGGTTCTGGTCCTAGTTATGATGTTGGTCATAGTCATGATGTTGGTCCCGATACTACCCATGGTGAATGATATACATGGTGTCAGCTAATGGGTGGACTTATACAATAGAGTTTAGATTTACAAAGGCTAGATCCTGAAGATGAGATGCATGTCTTCTTAGAGAGAGCTTTACACATATCTAGATGAGGGGATTATTAGTAGTACTATAGTTGTATTTTAGTTGTGTTATTTTATTATTCAGACTTATTTATTTTCATGTTTTAACAATGCATCTAGTTGGCCGGTTCTAGTTATGTGAATGAATTTTGTTACAATAAGGAATGTGAACTATATAGGAAACAAACTAATTGAAAAATGCATATATAAGAAATAAAATTTTAAATCAAAAGTGTAAATCATCTGCCAAAGACATATAATATGATGTATGTTGTAAATCTAATGAACCTCAATGTTGCAGATGTCCTGCATAAGCTATAGGCCATTATGTAGATTCATCATTGTCGTGTTTCTTTTAATATCGTGCAAGTGGAGGCAATGGGCATGTTGATTTCAATTTAACTTGGACCTAATGAGTTTCATTAACAAAAACAATGCTGATAATACGATCATGTGATAGATCTCCATTGTGTGCATCCCTCAATGGGAAAAATGTCCAAAAAGAAGTTTTTCCTAATGTCACAAGAACGAGATTATATTTTGTTGCTATCACGTGACCCATATATGGAATGCTCATCCACTTCTTGTTGGGTTGGTTTCCCAAACCAATTAGTAGTAAAGAGTTTTTCACTTCTTGCAAACGTCCCTTGAATAATGCAACATACTAATTAGGTTTGGACTTAATCTCTATATACAACTATCAACACGCAATGCTCTAATATTCTTCTTTATGGCCATGTAAAGCAGCAATAACACGATATTCAAAGTTTCCATCCGCTTTAACATTAACTATGTCATCAATATGTGGATGAATTAAAGGAGGAAACTCGTCCAAATATTTTCTAGTTACACTTGTCAAAGGTACTTGTTGTGATGCTTGTTTGGGTGTTTGCTAAGATACTTCTCCAGCAAGTTTGGAAAAAGGAGAACGATATGAAATTTCATCCAAATCAATTTCAAGCCGTTTAAAACTTAGATTTTGAAAACTTCTCCAAGATCAACAACAAAGTGTTCCTATTGATCCAAGAAAGGCCATTTCGAGACAACTTGCTATTTTAAAAAGAGATCAAGTTTTAAAAAATCTTCTAAAAGAAGATATACTAACCATTAAGGACCCAAACAAATATGAGTACCAAAATCATTACTAACCTGTGATACATGAACATCATCCAATAATCAAGAAATAACATTGATACATGGACAAAGCATGATCAATACACATGAATGGAAAAGTATGATGTATCATCTTATTTCGCTTCCATGTATGCGCTTATTATCATGTTCAAAATGAAAATGTTGTCTCTTGTGAAAGATGACAAAGAGCATAATGGCATTTTCCTTATATTCTGATTTTTTTTAAAAAAAAAAGGGATATTAATTCTATAATATTCCGGGGGAGTTTTCAGAAAATGTTATTTTTCTTAAAACTGGAGTCTATTCATTGTTTTCTATCCTTTGTATTCTCCAATCTTTTTGTGTTGACAAGGGGGAGAATTATTTTAGATTTTATATGGGTTCAAAAATCTGAAGCATATTCTAAGGGGGAGCTTTTAAAGCTCTCTATAATTAAAATTAGAATCAAAATTAAAATCTAAATTAACATATTTGTCATCATCAAAAAGAGGGAGATTGTTGAGACAAAATCTCAATTTAATGTTTTGATGAAAACAAACAAAAAGTTAATTAAGAATTCTAATTGTGATTCTAAGTGTTTTGGTATTTAACATGTGCATTTGAGAGTGTCAAAACAAGTTAACTATCAAACATTACAAAGAAGATCTCATTAAAATCAAAGAAAGCAAAAGCAGAAAAACGAAGATTGATCTTGAAGAAGTTCTAGAAAACGAAGAACGATCTTCGTTTTTTTGCATAAACAAGAATAATCGTTTTCTTAGTAAGAGATTGGATCTTGGAAGCTTTATTCATCTCATATCTTCATCAAAGAATAAGCAAGGATCAATCTAAATCATAATCATTCCATAATTCGAAGGATCAAAGAGATGCTTCATAAAAAGCTTAAAACAAGATCATTCTTCAAGTGAGGCAATTGCAAGTACAAAATTGCAAGTTGTAAAAGTACACTGCTGATTGTACTTTAAATCTTGACCTACACACATGACTGAAAATCAAGCACTCATCTCAGACAACTGACACAATCAAGTACAAGTCAGTTTATCACCAACCAAATTCGAAGAACAATCTTGGATATCAAGAATGTTCTTGGATTTAGTTTTGATCACTCTTGCTTTTTGACAGACTTTATCCAACCACTATGTCATGATAGTTGGCCCTATTTAAACGGACATATGAGTTATCCTAAGCTCTCTTAAAGTCTATAAATGCAACTATAAGTTGAAGAACAAGACACAACTTAAAGTGCCAAGCAAAGCATCAATCATTTCAATCATACTCAAGTGTCTCAATATCATTCTTAAAGCTTGTTGTTTTTAATCTTTGTGTTGTGTTAGAATCAGTAACAAATGAGTTCTATTTACATAGTCTATTTCTCATACAAGAGTTGAGTAAATACTCATATTCTAAATATTCTCAAATCCACCACTTTTTTAACTCAAGGTTATTTTGTTAACATAATATTGAGTGATTTGCAAAATCCATTTCATGTTTTGAAAGGTAACTTGCTAAATCCTTTCTGAAATAGTAAGGTAGAACTGAAGAAATCCTTTTTTAGGTAGAAGGGTAGAAATTATGTAAAGATCAATATTGATTTGTGGAAAATAGTGTGATAACCAAGAACAATCTTGCCTTTGAGCACATAGTGAAAAATCTCACACTTGTGAGGACTTGACGTAACCCGTGTTTGGGTGAACCAAGATATATGCTTGTGTAATCTCTTTATCTTTATATTTGTTTACTTTATGCTTGATAATCAGATTTTATATTGGTAAAATTGATATTGTTGTTTTTGACTAACCAAGATCAATCTTCGTTATAACCAAGATCAATTTTGAGTTAAATTTTTAGTTTCAAAACAGGAATTATTTCAAAGGGGCAATTATAATTCAAACCCCCCTTCCTTATAATTGACATTGCTACTTCAATTGGTATCAGAGCTCGGTCTCAAAAGTTGAACACCTAACAAGTGTTAGAGAAAAGATCTAGAAGAAAAATGTCAAAAGATATGTATATTGCTGAAGGAGGGTCATCATATAGACCACCTTACTTTAGTGGTATAGACTACTATTTTTGGAAAAGAAAAATGCAGATGTTTCTGAAATCTCAAGATACAGGAATGTGGCGCATCATTACAAATAGAAATTCTTCTTGAATCTATATTTTTTGAATCTCAGTCATGAATAACTAAACCATATTTCTTGGAGATGAGTGAAACAAGATAAAACTCTTATATTTCTAATTTGATCTTAGTTACTAAATTCCTTTATTGGTTATCGAATTCTCTTTAATACTCTTTCCCTGATGTATGAGTGACAGAACCTTTAATTCTAAAGTAACTCCTAATTTCTTAATGGATTTAACATTATAATTAAGCCTTAAAGTACATAAATTATCTTTTTAAACTATTGCCCTTGCAACTTATTTAATTGGTTTCATGACCTGCATCAATCCCTAGACTACAATATCATTAATTTCTCATCTCAATCATTGGTAAAGTCCACTTCCGTTTCAAATACGAATCGTAGAATATTTTAAAGTTGATCAAGCAATAAAAAGCATTAAGCACATAGATGAGAAATTCATGATATTGTAGTCTAGGGATAGATGCAGGTCATGAAACCAATTAAATTAGTTGCAAGGGAATTAGTTTAATAAAAGAATTCTTGTATTGTAAGACTTAATTCTAATCTTAAATCTACTAAGGAATTAGGGGTTACTTTGGAGTTAAAGGTTATGTCACTAAGACATTAGGGCAAGAATAATAAAGAGAATTCGGTAATAATTCAATAAAGGAATTTCGTAACTAAGATCAAATTAGAAACCAAGGTTGGATTCGAAGTGAAACTCATCCCGGATATTTTTCTTATTATAAAAGTTCAATTCTATTACTCTTGCTAATTTTAAACATTATTTCAATCAATCCGAAAACCTTTTGTTCAATTTTGATAGTAAAAAGCAATCCTTTAGTTTGACATTCGGTATTACCGTTTTAATTATTACTTGCAACGTTTTAGTTATCAAAGCACATCTACACTCTCAATCTCTTTCTACCTCATTTTAGTGCTAAGAGAATTTCTGGAGAAAAAATTTGTAAGAACTCTCTATGAGAGCTAATTCTGAAAAAGCCCAAAACCTTTTTGCTGTATCCTAGCCCAGTAGCAGATGCCTTTCTCAACAACTTTATTATACTAAGTTAGAAGGTTGAGAATATTGAACACAATCACCATGACTAGTAGGTGTTCAAGTGTAAGTTTGGTTCAACGATAAACTAGTGATTAAATCCTTCACGTTGAAGGAATTGGAGTAGCATGCAAATATGACTCTAATGGTAGGCGTCAATTCTGACTTTGAGGATTTTTTATGAAGAAATTGAGGTATTCTCTTACTTATCTTGTAATGAACTCATAAAAATGCTAAATGAGTTCCTCAACAAAAATAAGGTTTCTTCAAAACTTAAGTCTTTAAGGAAATCTCACGATATCTTAACAAACAAATTCGACAACCTTGAAAAAGAATTTGAAAACACATAGACTTTCAAGAAGTTTCTAGCTAAAGACATATAAAGAAGTTAACAAGCTTTTATGATCTATGGTGTTGGTAGAACCAATAAACGCACATAGGCTTTGAATAAACAACAGAAAATCCTAGATTTAATCAACATGATATTGCTTGTGCATACTGCCGTAAGAAAGGTCACACCAAAATAACTTGTCCTATGTTGAAAATATGGGAAGACAAGATTCCTTCCAAAACTAACAAACCAGGACCCAACTAAATTTGGGTACCTAAAGATAAAATAATTTATCTTGCATATATCCTTTGCAACAAAGTTGAGACACCAATTATGGTACTTGGACAATGGGTGGTCACGACACATGATAGGAGAAAAGTTTGACCTGACCCTCAAGAATGGAGGATTTATAGGATTTGGAGGTGATCAAAATGGTAAGATAATTGGACATGGCACAATAGACAAAGGTTCTCTTCCCTCTATTAAGAATGTTTTATATGTAAAAGGACTAATGCATAATCTACTAAGCATAACCAATTAAGCGACAATAGTTTTGATGTAGTCTTCAATCAAAAGTCGTGTGATAAAAAAGGCAAATAGATTGATCCATATTATTTACTAGCCAAGGATTGATCTGTTGTCGCACATGGTCAAATACAATTAATAAAATATAAATAGAGGTAATAACTTGAATCATTTCACAAGGACTTACGATATTATAATAATAATCGAATTGAAAGTTGAAATTAAAAAGGGGTTTTTTAGATTTTTGATTTAACAGATGAGCAAAACGATTAATTCACTTATTCAAGTTTCAGACATATCACATATTCTATCAATGAGTTTAATTTCTAATTTGTGATTCTATTCTTATTTGACTATATAATTGATCAAACAAGCGTAATCAATCTTATGTAAATTTGGTTTCTTTGATTGGATTAAGCATCACAATCATCAAAATATTACAATTAACGATCAAGCGTCGTAAAATTATAATTCAATTAAATTAGAAACAAAACCAAATTATATCAAATAAATATAATCGATCATATTGAAATTCAATTTAAGCAATCAAAATATCAATATAATCAAATAAACAAGAATATAATCATGAATCAAAATTGACAGTGTAACCTGAATCTCAAGTCGTTGATTAATCTTATAAAATTAGCCTTTTATGAAATTAAAATAAAAACTATTTATTTCTTGTAGCAATTAGAATCCTGATTTTTCCGTCCGTAGAAGAGAAACAAAACTGCCAATATATAGTACTTGATATTGGGCTTTAGGGTTTAAAAACAAGTGACCCGCTAATTAAAATTATTACAAAATTTCAAATTACGAAATCTGCAATTTAGGTCCAGTAAAGTTCGGAATTGGTATTTTCTTCCAACACAAAAGTTGTAGCTTTGATTTTTAGATTTCCAAGGACTACTCGTATACGCCAATCCGATATCCAGAGCTCAAGTATGACCTACAGAGCGAGAAAGAGTCAAAATACAAATAATAAAATTAAAATGCAAATAGTAAAAATATAATTCAAATTCAACCCAAAGTTTAGAAACAAGCTAAAAATGTTAATCTAAGCTTTAAACAACTTTTAAAATACCAAACTAAAAAGCTAGAAACATGTGTCCAAATGCTACGATCAAGGACAAACAACATTTACAAAATGAATTTATTGATTTAAACAAGAAGTCAAGTGTCTTATGTTTGAAAGAGACAAAGAACTGATATGGCATAAAAGATTAAGAGATGCCTACATGAGGTTAATCTCAAATTTAAAAAGGCTTAAATTAGTTAGAGGCTTGCCTAATCTTAAGTACAATTCAAATGTTATTTGTGAGGTATGTCAGAAAGGCAAATAAACAAAATCTTATTTTTCTTCAAAAAACACTGTTTCCACATCTAGACCACTTGAACTTTTACATATTGATCAATTTTTCCTCGTAAAGACAGCCTTTGTCAGTGGTAAAAAATATGGACTCGCTATTGTTGATGACTATTCCAAATGGGCATGGGTAAAGTTCCTAAAGAACAAATATGAGTCACATAAAAGTGTTGGAACCAAGTTGATTCCACACACAATTTCTTTATGTGATTTTGATGATAACAAAAGTATTTTGTGAGAACAATTTAATGCACTAAAAATTTCACTAAGTATGCATAAATTAGAATAGGGAAATCAAAGGATATCACTAGAGGAAGTGACCAGATGACAGCACCAAAGGATACCTCCACTAAAGGAAATCACTAAAGGAATTGGCTAGAGGATACCACCAAAGAAAGTCACCAAAGGATACCACCACTAGAGGAAGTGAAAAGGTCAGAGGAAATAAAATAAAACCAGTCAGATCCACACATTGAAAAAGTTCGTGAATCCTCCTCTAATTGCGTGCTTTTGGAAAGCCAACTTGTTTCTGCGTCTACCTCTGCCTCTAACAAGCAAATAATTTGCATCTAACTCTGCCTATGAAAATCTCATCAAGTATATGAACGTTTGAATCTAAACTTTTATGTATCCAATGAAAAAGTCAACACTCTAAAAAAGTCAGCGTTCTAAAGACAAAGCCATTGCGCATCCTATGATACATATCCTTAATTAGCTACTTGTTCGAAGATCTCAAGATATTCTCTAATCATTGTTCCCTCTATTTACTAATTGTTTCAAATAGATATGCTGAATTAGTACATAACCAGTCTTTTATGGAAAATCTCTCTAACAAATAAATTCCACAAAGAAATGATGCAAAACTTCATGGATTATCCTCATTTTCTGCAATTAGGACAATGACTAGAAACCCTAATCATACGTTATAAAGGGCGTACCTCCTTCAATGAAGAAAGACACAAAAGACACATGACATATAAGAAACAAGTGATAAGCACACCTATACTCTCAATCTCATGTTACCTTACTTTAATGTTAAGAGAATCACTGAAGAAAAAATTTTGTAAAGACTCTTTACGAGAGCTAATTCAGAAAAACGCAAAACCTTTTTGTTGTATCCTAGCCCAGTAGCAGCTTCATTCCTCAATAGCTTGACTATATTAAACTAGAAGGCTGAGAAGATTGAACACATTCAGTGTGATTAGTAGGTGTTCAAGTATAAGTTTGGTCTAATGATAGACTAGTGGATGAACCAATGGACAATGACCATAAGTTTAAGGTTTAGAGTTTAAGACAATTCAAATATAATTATCTTAATAGAGAAACTTAAACGAAAAAATTATATAGTTTTTTTTAGAGTTTCATAAAAATTTGTACATAGTCGACAAATTGAAAAGGTTAGAATTTCAATTCTCTCAGGCTTTACAATTTTTACAAGTCACACAATTTTCATGTGTCATACAATTCACACAAGTTTTTAGAATATCACACAATTCATTCGAATAAAATATTTTCACTTTATCATTTTTATCTATATATAGAGTTTGTTGAATTAATTTATTATATTTTATCTCTTCAATTGCATAATTTCTAATATGATTAACGACTTAAATTGTTATACAAGAACAATTGAATAATCTTTTACATTGGAGTTTTTTTTATAAGTATATCCTAGTTTAAATATTTTTTTCCTTAATTGTCCCACTCTGAAAGTTATTTTCTTAAATGCCCTACTTTTTTTTTTCAACATGAAGTCGTTCCCTAGGGAAGCGACTACCTGAAGAGGAATTTTTTTTTTTTTTTTTTTTTTTTTT
>JBBPBR010000004.1:50412969-50427281 GCA_037974775.1 Cicer pinnatifidum
CGTATTCTTAATATTTTGATGTGTCCTTCAATATTTAAAAAATTATTATTATAACAACTCTCCCATATTATTGTCAAAATATTATAACAGCTTCAACAAACACGTCATATTTAAAAAGTTGTTATTATAGCAACCCTCTTATATAACAACTTCAAAATAGAGACACGTCATATTCAGAGACAAGTTAAAATATTATGACATGTCATTTGTATTGGCATATTATTATACTAACTTTCTCTTGTTATAACAAAAAATTTTCCTTTGTTTTGACATATTATTATTAAAATTATTATTATTATTATTATTATTATTAAAATTATTATTATTATTAATATATTTTATTTATTATTATTATTTATTAATATATTTTATTTTATTAATAATATTTTGAATTTTAAAATATTTTAATTATTTATAATTTATTAAATAATTTATAATAATTATTTATTTTAATAATAATAATAATAATTAAAATATAAATTTTATTTATAATTTATTATTATATTTTATTTTAATTTCTAATTAAGTTTTTCAAAAAACGACTTCTAATTGAGATAAAAAAAAATAGAACATAAAATAAAGATAAAAGACTATTTTTTTATTATATTCTTAAAAGAAATTATTTAAATAAAAAAAATATAAATATAAAAAATATAATCAAAAGAGAAAGAGGTGATGCCAGTTTCTCAAAATCAATAAATTAAAGATATTTTAATAATATAAAGATATTTTAATAATATAGAGAACAGGGGAACTTAATAGAGACAGGGGCCGCGCGGCCAACAAAAAAACTTCAATTTTCTCTTTCTTCCTCTCTTTGGAGACTTCCTCTCTCCCTTTTGCTTACAAGTTACAGCCTTCCTCTCTCCCTCCTTCAGAATCAGATTTAGTAATCACAACAAACTGTCTCCTCAGATTGAGTCTCTGCTCCTCTGGCAGATCAGGAATCAATCGCTACTGTATTCGCTGCAGGCCGGCCGCCTCTGCCTGACTGCTCCGTGGCCGCTCTCGCCTCTCTGTTCGCCGCAATTTCATCTGTCTCCAAATCGCGTTGCTGCTTTGTTCAAAAGGTTCGAATTTCTATTTTGTTAGTGCTGATTTTTGTTAGTTAATTTTGATATAGAATTCTGTTAGTTGGAATTGTCGCTCCTCTGTTAATTAGTTAGTTTTGATTTCAATTTTTTTTAGTTCGTCACTCCTGTGTTAGTTTTGAGTTCAGTTTTACCTATCCTAAGAATTTAACTTATATGACAGTATCCCATATTTTTTGTGTAATTGTACTTTTTGCTTATGTTGTTCAGTTAGCATGAAATTTAAAGCTTATTTCGTTAGTGTTGAGTTTGAAGCTTTGATTTGGAGTTTCAATTAGACGTTAGAGTTTTTGTGTTGCACTTAAGGTGTTTGATTTTATGTCAATATAAAGTGTTTGTTTTGTTGGATTTTATATTTCCTAAATTATTTGATACTTCACCATATGTTTATTGCAATTTAATTTTTTGCTAATAATATTATTTATATATTTAATTTATATATTATATTTTTATGTCGACCACCCCAAATTTTTTTATCAAGCTCCGCCGCCACTGTCCAAGAAGATCCACCACTCAACACAAATATTAATTTAAATATTGATTATGAAAAAAATTGGATCTTTTTTCTTCTATAGTTAGTCAGACAGGGGTTTTTAATATATGATTGAGACCTTGACATGTATAAAAATTAAAATAAAAAAAAAATATTTTAACAGAGATCTAAAACTAAGACTTTATCTGCCTCATGGTCCAATGTAAAATTTTGCTATTGTAGCTCATAAAGATATTAATTTTTCGTGATTGGCAGGGGTTAATTTCTTTTTCTTTTCTTTTTTTTTTTTTTTGAAAAGAAGCAGTATTATTTAGTTAAAGAGATCATAAACCCTTAAACCATAAAAGTCCGCAGCTCCATCTCCTTTTCTAAATTTTTATTCCCCTCTCCCATAGCATTGCGGACGCGATAGTCGCCACTGCAAAAGGCAACGCACAAAGAATTGTGTCGCAACTGAAGCGGTGCAATTGTAGATATAGTTTGGTGTGCATGTTTGTTTTGTAAATTATAAAGATAAAGATTTTTTCTACAAATTATAGAACAAGTGAAATAATCATCCCTAACATTGTTGTTTTGATTCAAAAGACCGATTTACTAATTTTAATTTTTTTTTTAAATTCAAATGTTAGTAATTTATTGGTTAAGTTTTCTGGTTTGAATCCAAGAGGTCGAGTCCTCTTCTTAATTAAAGTATTTTGATTCATGTGTCGATTATGCTATTAAATTTCAAGTCAGGTCTGTCTGAAAATTTGGGGAAATATTAATGTCTTATGTAGAGTTTGGTTTTAGTATAGAGAAAAAGCTCCAAGTCCAATTTGTTCGGAAGAAGTGTCGTGGTGAGCATCACAGTAACTAATTAAGCACTTTTTGTTGGTTTGAAGGGATAAGCTCTAATTTTTTTTTTTTAGAAAAAAGGGATAAACTCATTATTACATATACTGATGTAATATATAGTCACCCTCTTTTTAGAATTGTTTCTGCATGAACCCTTGCTGGGTTTGGAACAAAAAATTGATAAGAAAGCGAAACTTGAGTCATTTCACGATCTGGGATGCGATTCCTCTCGATCCCACAAAGATTTTGCCCAGAATGTGTGATCTTGCATATGATTCCAATCGCAATGAACAAGTAAGATTGTAACATGGTACGATCTTACGAGTTAGATTGAGGTTTCGATAACATTGTTTACAAGTTTTTTTTCTGGTTACACTGTTAGGATGCTGTTGAATATTATTACTTGTGTCTGCACTTTATAAAGTTTAAACTTTCATATTATTATGGCACTCGACACCTAAATGCACTAACAATGCATGTTCATTTTTTTTTTGTTTGGTTCGCAGTTCATAGTTTTGCTCTTGGATTTGATGGGTACTGAGTTTGAAACAATTGAGGGACGAATAACATCTATGCTTTCGCATCTGCAGTCTGAATATGGCATCCTTGAAAGATTGGTATACAAGAATAAGAACCAGCACCGCCGCTGTTCCTATTTCCAGCATCTTTTGAAGGTATGCACACTATAGTTTAGTTTTTCTGAAGTCAGTGTTCAATGAAGTGAAATTCCTTAGTGTTGGAAAATTTTGTGGAAGCTTTTTTCCTCTGTTTTATTTTTTTTAAGAGTAATTGAATTTGTGTGGAAATTTGAATGGAAAATGTGTAGTTACAATTGCTTTTGCATGTATGCAATGTGTCTTAATAAGTAATTCTGGGTTTTGTGTGGTTTGATAATTATTAGGTGAGGAGGGATTTAAAGCTTCTGCAATTGGCAAACTTGGAGGAGCTTGTAACATCGTGTTTCTTTGTTATCAAAGGAGATAGACCAAAACAGAAGATTCATCTTTTAGAGAGGTACATTTATATTATTTCTTTAAGCTTCTTTGGACTTTTCCAAATTTTATGTGCAAAGATTCAATTTAGATATCAAATCAATATAACTGAGGATGTAACATGATTGTGTTTTTGAAACATGTAGAGTGATTTTCCTGTTGATATTTCATGCATTTCATCTCTTACCATTGTTTCACGTAGAGCATCTTTTATGGAGGTCAAGAAAAAAAAATGCATAAGGATGCTGTAGTATATAATTTCCACTGAAGGGGTAGAAAACCTGCATGATTTGAGGATTTTTTTTACCACTTTTTCTTTCTCTTTTCCATTCATGGGTTAGGTTTATGTCCCCTCAATTGTTTTTCTTTTCTTTTTAATAAATTTTTAGCTTAAAAAAAAACTGATATCAACACACCTTAATGACTGAATGAAAGGGGGGAAAACTAGTTACCATATGTGGCTAGGACAATGATACCGATACCATACTATAACACAAAATAAAGAAAGAAGTATGTGAGTATGGATGTTACAATACTATAACACAATATTTCAGTCCTCTAAGAAATGGATCAGTCTCTTGCATAATTTAACAGGATTGCAGTCTTGCTACTTTCTTGCCCTTTATTTTGTTATTGCCTTCTGAACTATGTTTCTGCCGGATTTTCTTCATCAATATGTGATGTTACTATTCGTCTGGTCTTGTGTTGGTAATAATATTGTCTACTTACTGTTCCACAACAGCTTGAAAAGGAGAAAATGCAATGATGAAAGGCATAATTTTTTGGAGCGTCTTTTAGGATCTGCACGACTACTAGCAGAGGTGAAATTGCAGATATATATATATATATATATATATATATATAAAAGATAATCTCTTGCTGTTTTCAATACTTCATATAAATAATTAATTAAGATCATTGTGTTTCTAATGTGCTGGCTCATAAGTTGTTCCCTCTTCCCATGCGTAGAGTATGACTATGAGGATTCGACACAATAATTGATGCTAATAGGCACTTGGCTATTATGGGGTGCCTAAGTCCCACATCGAGTAGTATAGGGTGCCCAAGTCCTTGGGCTACCCTCCCTTTAAAGCTAGCTGGGAAGAGTGAAATCATCTAAATACTTCACTGAGCATCCCATACTACTTGTTGTGGGACTTAGGCACCCCTTACTACTGTGAGGATTCGACACAATAATTGATGCTAACAGGCACTTGGCTATTATGGGGTGCCTAAGTCCCACTTCGAGTAGTATAGGGTGCCCAAATCCTTGGGCTACCCTCCCTTAAAAGCTAGCTTTCAGATGGGAAGAGTGAAATCACCTAAATACTTCACTGATCATCCCATACTACTTGTTGTGGGACTTGGGCACCCCTTAATACCCAAGTCACTAACTTACTATCAGATTCTAATTGGTTTTTTTTCGCTATGCATTGGAACAGATTTAGCATTGGATTGCTTATTTCTTCTTGAGTCCTTTCGCTTATTTTAATCGATGTTCTGTTTTTCCATGCAGATGGTTGAACCAATATTGAAGGCTGCAACGTATCCTTCTGCTAATATCATGTGATCTACCCATTTCATGTGGTTTCTTTTGTAATGATTTGTTCATTTTATACTATATACTCAGGGTTTAGTTGATTCATCATAGCTTGATCATGGTATAATAAGGAATATTAAACCTTTCTCATTTACTTCATAACATACATACCTGTTGATCTTACCAAATGATACAAAATGCATATTTATATGAGTTTATTGTTTGTTTTTTTCGTTTTTGTTTCCTGTAATTAAGATACCATCTGAACAGTTTTTGGACTTTACATGATTAGTTTTAGACAGTGTTAATCTATTATATATTTTCTTTATCTGTCCCAAAATCATCTATGTGCTCTGCCATTCCCATTTATATTGGTTTGTTGCCCTCTGCATGTCTTATTTCATACTTGATAACCTCAAATTTTGCAACTAAACTTAAAACCCTCAACATTTTGAATTTATGAAGCATTTTCTCTGCATGTCTTAGCTGTCTACTGTGATATTAGTCTATTATTTTATCCTCAAGTTGTATTTTCTTTTTGTCATTATATACTCTGTAATAATAGAACATACAATCACTTACAATTTGTTACTATGATGAGCGCCAGTATCATGTAGTGCATACTTCTAGAACATCTTTTTTGAGTAATCTGTAAAGATCTTCATATAAAATTTCTTTCCTTGACTTTATAATAGTGAGATATCTGTATTGTTTGCTCGATCCTTTTTCATGGGACTTTCTGTGACAATTATGGCTTTGCTAGCGCGTCTACGAGTTTTAGTTCAACAAGTAAGTCTCCCATGTTTTATGTATTATATTTAATCAAGGTTTCATCACAGTTAAATTGGAAGCTGTTTAATGTGGACACGAATGGTGAGGTTATTTGTAAATCAACTATGAAGTACTGGTGATATTATTTAGTACTGTAAATTTAAATAATTTGTGCTATTTAAGATGTTATGTTATATCTCTCTCTGTGATGTGCATTTATCTTGATTGAGCTTTTTACTCTCCCTGTGCAGATATTGCTTGATGTTGTTTATTTGTTCAACACGGTTTCTTCTCTGTCTAGAAATAAGCAATCAGTAAAAATTACTCATGAGCGAATAGAGGTTAGTTTGTAGTTGTACCACTAAATTTTCTGCTATATATATATACTTATGCATAGACATGAGTATGTATCGAAAATAATAATTTATATGCTAATCTATTTTTACTTCATCTGTTCTGATGTATATCACTGAATCAGGTTTTTAGAGAGTTCTACCCTGTTAGTGATGATTATATTACATTAGAGTGTGTCTGGAAATCAGATAAGTATATACTACATGAGAGGAAGCATAAAAGAGAGAGTGAAAGTCGAGGCGAGGACTCTGGTGGAAATCTTTGTGTTCAAGCATCAAGTGTCAACTATAATACTATCGAGTCTATTCTTGGGGGTAAGAACCATGATGTGCTTAGTTCTGCTATTCCATCATCACTTCGAGTTCTTTAATTTTATATTTAATATTTAATTTAATTGTTTCGTGCATTGTTCAGTTGGTAATTAGTATAATAAATGTCTTGTATTCAATAGGGTTAACAAACTAGAGTTTGAGAAAAGGAGAGAAAGTGTTTAGAATCTTAAAACTGATTGTTATTCTGATTCTTCATGAAGTACAACATAGTATTTATAGTTTTATACAATAGTTGAATATCTAGAAGCTACATATTAGTTTTGTTAGTTAACACAATGCTAGCTAACTGTAGATCTGTATCTGCAACTTCCCAACAGAGTTCAATAAAAATTACAAAATTAACTAATAGAAGCTTAGACTGAATCCATATTATTTCTGATACAATAATAGCTTGACTCCTGTACTTGGCTTCTAAAATAGAGTGAGATAAATGTTTTTATGGGGAGATGATTTCCGATGTAATAATTAGACTTGCAGCTCCCACCACAATCTAAAGTCCATTCAGTGCTCCACGTTTTCCCAGTTTAAAAAGGGAAAGAGAATGGAAGGGCAGGTTGAAGAGAATGTGCTAGATCGAAAGTATTACAATGCATGGTGGGACTACGGACCAGGTGTTGATTAACTGGTGCAACAAACAAGCTGGACTTCTGATTTGGAGTCAATTTTCAAACTTCAACTCTAAGGCTCTGTATGGGAGTTTGGAGGGTAGGAGAGTAGAGGAAAAAATAGAAAAAAATTTCACCTTTTTTGAAAGAATGTTTTTGTAGAGAAGGATAAATGAATGCTTATGATTAATATGTTTTAATTTTAAGAGTTATAACAACATAGATTGGATTTGAAGGATCCTGGGGAGAAGGGGGGAATAATGTATTGTTAGTAACTTAGTAACATAGTAACTTAGCCCTCCCCTTCCAAAGTCCTCAATTCTTTCCATTTCATCATTCCTTTTTTTCAAAATCCTCCCTACTCTTAAACTCCCAACGAACATACCCTAAGGATCCCGGGGAGAAGGGGTGAACATCATAATGTTAGTAACTTAGTAAGTAGTTAATAATTGCAGCCCATTAGAGTTGGCCCAAAACCTTATATTAGTCGGTACCCTCCATTTCTCTTTATAAGCAAAATTTTTGATGTATTTAGTCCAAAATTTGGACCAAATACATTAACACTTTTGCTTATAACTAGGAACGGAGGAAGTACATAATTAGCAAATAGATAAAAGGAGGCTATAACAATGCTGAGCAGCTCTTGGCATTTCCGAAACTGGAAAACCTTGAGCATCAGCTTGATGGCGAACGGGTTTATCCTCTTTATTCTTTTCTTTTTCCCAATTAAAAGTTAAAATTCAAGTCTACTAACATTTTCTCTTTCCTTTGCTAGTTACACTGATCACCCTTATATCCTAAGGTAACAGTAATTTCTGATGCCATTAAACATGTTAAATTGTGTCTTGTGCAGATGACCAACTTGTCCCAGAGAAAGGTGAAGTAGATGTTGCTCTCAAAGAGGATTCCCCTCATGTTAAGGATATGAATATTGATTTGGTGAATACTGATTTGCTGACAAGCTTGTCGAAATTTGATGATGTTAAGGAGACCGTGTTTAGTAGTGAGGAAGGAGGACAAAATCATTGTGCCGCAAAAGTCTCTTTCTGTGAATCTTCACCAGAGGGTGGCTCACATGCATTACCACAGTCTTCAACCAGTGGCAAATTTTATTCCAGTTCGAAGAAAGTTGCATTTGTGTCAATAAAGAATCCTACATTAGTGCCAGAAAGTGTACAAAGTAGTATTTCTGTGTTAACTAGCAAGGCCAAGGCTAAGCCATTTCATTTCATTGGAAATGAAAGTGCTCCAACAAAAGATGACAAAACGGATTCACTTGCTAGTATACTTACTAATGTAAATGCAAAGGATAGTATTTTTTAAAAGCTGCTGTTTCAAATGCAAGAATATTGAAAATTCAAATTCAAAAACATTAAAAATGACTTAATTATTGATGATGAAACTTTTGGCGGTAACATCACATTAGGAAAACTTTGATTTAATATGAAAGGCATTAACATCAACCCGGAGAATGAGCTATCGTCTGGAGAAACTATTTCATGAATGTTATGTGTTTTTTATTAGTATTATTATGTCTATTCAGTATAGACTGATTAACATAAACTTCATGCTAATGATCAATCATCAACCCAAAGGCCAAAAAATATAAAATAACGTAGTTCAAAAGTTATCATAATGCAAACAACTATGTAGCAAAACTGGCATATAATGGGAACAAACTAATCATGCTCTCTGCACTGAAAAATTAAGCATGAGTTCTTTAATTTAGCATTGTTCGTACATCTTTTGCTGAATTGAAGTTCCACATCGGTGGTATTCAAAGAAACTTATCGGATGCAACGCCCACATGTTGCACTATTGCATAGACTTGGGTTTGGCACACCTACTGAACCCAATATCAAGTTTTGTAATTTATTATAACTAATATAACCGGTGCATTGTGCAGATATATTTTAATTTATTTAATTTAAATAATTTTTTGTAAAAAAATTAATATGAAGTTTTATGTTTTAATTGTCAAATGATTATTGATAAAGTAGTTATATCAAAATAATATATATTCAATTTTATTAATGTAATTTACAAAAGAAAATCTATTTTTGCCAAAAATAATATTAAGATTCGTATCTTGATTTATTAATCTAAAGAGAATAAAAACCTATTTTTTTTCAAAATCATTTATACCTAAATTACAATTATTCATACTTATGAATATGATTAAATTTCTCATATAATATAATTTTTTTTACATAGTTAAAATTTCACAAACTGATGAAAATAATTATGACAGAGAAAGAAATTCATTAGTATATTTAAAAATTATAAATAATTATATTTAAATTTATAATTAATTATGTTTAATTAATAAATAATGAATTTTAACACTTGTAATATCTATTAACCATGTGTAATTAATCATATAGTCAAATTGTTCAATTTTTTATTGTCAACTTTTGTGTTAAAATAACATCTCTTGGTATTGTTATATAATAAAAACATGATGGATGAACCAATTGACAATGACCACAAGTTTAAGGTTTAGGGTTTAACACAATTCAAATATAATTATCTTAATAGAGAAACTTAAACGAAAAAAATTTTAAACTGCGATGCTGCATTAATCAACTTCACATTTTTGCTTTTACAAATATATCTGAGAGAGCTCATCAGAAGCAGCTTTGAAGGTAGAGGGAAGTTTTATTGATAGATGTTTTTTGACTTCTGATAACAATGCAAGAAAAGACACAAATCAATTATTTTCGTAGCCACGTTAACCGGAAACATTATTAATAAAATCGTACCAATGAATTAATTATTATTTTTTTAAATATATTTATAAATAAACTCTTCATAAAAAAGTGTAAGACATTATATATATTTAGTAATATTTAAGAAATAAACATTAAATAAAAAAATTATTTAAACGATAAATACATCTTAAAAATCACAATTTTTATTATAAATAAAATTAAAAAAAATCGCTAAATTTTTTCAACAAATTTATACCAAAAATAGTATTAAAATTCGCATATTGATTTATTAATCCAAAATAGAAAAACACACATTTGAAACAAACATAAATAAATTGGTTTGTCGCTATTATTGCACATATGCTTGTACTATGCATGTTAAAAGGAGACGGGCAATTATCTCAAACAAAGTAGCACAATTATGTTATTATCGGTTTACATAATGCTGAAGTAAACGTAACACATATACTTTCAATGTGCAAAGCCATGAAGAGGGGCTTAAATTGTGTTTTCCAAAGTTGATAATTTTTTACTAATTTGGTGAAGGTTGGTTGGTTTTTATGAATTACTTAGATAAGAAGCAGTTGAATTCAGAGACAACAAACAATGAAAGCATAAAGAATTTGACACATAAATTTATCTAGGTTCACCACTAACTTGACTACATTCAGTCCCCTCATTCATAAGGCTTTAATCAACTAATTCAAATACTTTGAATTACAAAGGACATGATGCTCTAAGTCAGTCTTTTCAAATAACCTAATAACCTCAGACTTTTGAGGAACCAACCACCTTTACCCTATAAGTCAAGTCTTCTCCTAACAACCTGACAACTCTAGAATGAAGAAGGAACTAAGCCATCATGTAAATACTTTTGGTGTTGTCTATTATTGTTTGGCAGGACTAGTTGTATCAACTTTTAATTCTGAAGTTTGTAACAAAACTTGAAATGTGGTGGCATGTCATTCTTGATCCATTTTGACGAATAAATGGAGATGTTTTCACCTTGTCCCTAATGCATACCAAAACAACAAAAGCACAAGGCGTATTAGTATCACATTTTTATGTTTTGGTGATCATTAAGTAACATTTTATCAAGATATTTAATTTTTTTCCTCAAGATATAAAGACTATGTCAAAAGAAATAGTAGGTAAAATATTAAGCGTTTAGAAAGTAGTTTGAATTTATCTTTGAGCTTGTAAAAAATATACACAAATTCCAAATAGTTGTTATCATATAGGAACTTGTTGTTATGATTCACTTGGGAGAGCTAATACTTGTCCCGTGAACTTTGTACAATGCTCTTTTCTTTTTATCAAAGCATGTTTGCCCATGAAAGTAGATGTTTAGGTTTCAAGCAAATTATTGATACTATGAAAGAAAACCACTTGAAAGAGATATTCATTGTATGCTTTGATATAAACATAAAGTGTTAAATAGTGGAAATTAGTATATGAGATAACTACTATGTTCAAATCATGTAGTGAAAAATGATGAGAAACTTAGCTCGTTTCAATTATTTGAAATAAGTTTTCATAGTCCTTTTACTAAAAATCTGAAGTCATCCCGTTGAGTTGTCGAGTTCAAGTGAAATTGAAATTGAGGAGGACACCGGTGTTCTATTCATAATCATACTCATAGTGTTGACGGAAAATTGGAGGAAGACATGGTCTTGACTGTGGTGTTTGGCAAGAACTAAAGTGTGTGTTCCAAATCCACGTAAGAGACTCGAAGGTTGTACCTATAAACACTCTACATAAATGTCAATATGTGTTTCAAGAGGAGACTAGAATTTGAGGCATACTTTGAGTGATGCTAGTAAAAGGATTATATTGTCAATAAAGAGGAGATATTGGACTTAGACCTAATTTGGATACTAAAGTTTGAGTCCAAGAACAAATATAATCGTTAACTTATAGAAAAGTTCAACATGATAAATCAGTGAACATTTTTGAATAATTCAACAAAGAGAACTTCAAGTAACCAACACATATTATACATTTTTATACATGAATAGTTTATGAGAGAAATCAAATAATTTTCATTTGATTATAAGAAAAATATGACAATAGTTACACTACTAGAAATTAACATTTTTCCTGCGGCATTTCCTGCGGATTTATTTCTGCAGGTAATACCCAAGAATTTTCCATTTCCCTAAGGACTTCACAATTTCCCTAAGGATTTATCTGCGAAATGTTCCGCATGAAACATCCGCAGCAAATTCCGCAGGTAATACCTGCGGATTTTCTTGCAAATACTTAATTTTATTTATTTTTTTATAAAAGTAAAGTAGTTTTTTTTTCTTGAAGGTTATTAAACTTCTATGATCTAACGCTTTTGCTTTTTAAAAAATGGTTGATGCAACATTATATTTTTTTTGGAATAATTAGTTTTTTTTAAAATATTCTTTTTGAGTAAAAGTGATTTTAGGCGAGGTTATGTTATTGGAAAATTATGAATAAGTGCTGGTCTGTGAGAGACTGCACGCTAGTAAATCGTGCTGATCCGTGAGAGATTGCACCTTGGTAATTAGTATTGGACTGTGAGAGGCTGTACAATTAT
Source organism: Cicer pinnatifidum (assembly GCA_037974775.1). Taxonomy (NCBI): domain Eukaryota; kingdom Viridiplantae; phylum Streptophyta; class Magnoliopsida; order Fabales; family Fabaceae; genus Cicer; species Cicer pinnatifidum. The sequence goes on from JBBPBR010000004.1 coordinate 50,425,259, forward strand.
GATTTACGCCCCTTCAAGGAGGGTTTTGGTTTGGAATTCTGGAATCATGCATTTTGGCATATACGCATTGCATTAGAGTGTTTGACATGCGAGTTATGTTTGTTATACTATGATGATTGTATATACATATTCGATTGTTGTTGTGATTTATCGTAATTGCTTTGAGGTGTGAAGTTGGGTTGATAGCCGACCTTGCCTGAAAGTACTTTTATCTGACGCTTAAGGGGTAAAGAATAGCTTTGCTGAAACTAATGCTTTTTCCCTTGCTGGTTATCCTATAATACTTCATTGGTACAAGACTATAAAAATTACTAAGTTACTATAAAAATTTCAAAAACCTAACTAAAATATCAGGTTGTAAACGTTATTCACAACTTCCGAATTTTCAAAAATTCTCCTCCTATTCACTATAACACATATGTCACTATAACTTCCGAATTTTCAAAAATTCTCAACATTCTTTTTGGTATATATTGAGTGCAAAAGCAAAAAGATACGTATATGAACGGTGTTGCTATGATATGTAAAACTATTGTCTTATATTCCGTATAATCAATTGACAATTAATAGATATCTCTCATAAAATATTCAAGTTAATCAATTATCCCATGTATAAAAAAGTATAGTATGTTCTAGTTACATGAAGTTCTCTTTGTTGGATTCTTCAAAGTGCTCACTAGTCTATCATGGTGAACTTTTTTTATATTTAATGCTCATATTCACATCTCGGAGACAAGAAAGAGAAGCGCACACTTCTCACGTCTATAGCACAATTTATGACTCAATGTTTGGATTATGGAGTGCTCGTCTTTGTTGCCTCGAAGTCCCACATCAGATGGTCTGCAGAGCAACTAATTGGGCGGAAGAAATAAAAGTCAGACGAAGCATAGTAACAAAGCATACCTTTCTCGGCCTTTTGGCTAAGATCAAGTGTAGTATTTGTTCTTATCAGTTTAATATCTGATATGTGGGTCAACGACTCACACGATATTAAATTAATTTGTTGACGGGGGAGTCCTCAACAAAAGCTTGCTATTGGGATCCTAAAGTGTCGCCCATGTGTTGCACTACTACACGGGCTTGGCACACCCTACTAAACATCAAATATTTCATTTTATTATAATGAAGATTGATTTGGCACACAATCTCCTATTTTTTGTTGTTTATAAGAGGAGCGCAAAAGCAATATTATAAGCATCATCCTTGCATCGCTCTCTATTAGACACATTTGACAATGTGGCATTTTGTATATCGTCAAGATTATAATGACGATGAAAGGGCTCATTACAGTAGCTCTTGAGTTCAATATAAGACTTTACGAAGAGATCTTTCCAATAAATTTAATTGGTTGTTTAACAAACTAAGCATTGTGTTTTTTAAATGATATCAAAAGTTCAAACACCTTGTTGCAACATCACACTAAACTATTTGTTTATTCCTATAATACTCCATTGGTACAAGACTATAAAAATTACTAAGTTACTATAAAAATTTCAAAAAACCTAACTAAAATATCAGGTTGTAAACGTTATTCACAACTTCCGAATTTTCAAAAATTCTCCTCCTGTTCACTATAACACATATGTCACTATAACTTCCGAATTTTCAAAAATTCTCAACATTCTTTTTTGTATATATTGAGTGCAAAAGCAAAAAGATACGTATATGAACGGTGTTGCTATGATATGTAAAACTATTGGCTTATATTCCGTATAATCAATTGACAATTAATAGATATCTCTCATAAAATATTCAAGTTAATCAATTATCCCATGTATAAAAAAGTATAGTATGTTCTAGTTACATGAAGTTCTCTTTGTTGGATTCTTCAAAGTGCTCACTAGTCTATCATGTTGAACTTTTTTTATATTTAATGCTCATATTCACATCCCGGAGACAAGAAAGAGAAGCGCACACTTCTCACGTCTATAGCACAATTTATGACTCAATGTTTGGATTATGGAGTGCTCGTCTTTGTTGCCTCGAAGTCCCACATCAGATGGTCTGCAGAGCAACTAATTGG
>JBBPBR010000004.1:50427523-50440079 GCA_037974775.1 Cicer pinnatifidum
CGGAGACAAGAAAGAGAAGCGCACACTTCTCACGTCTATAGCACAATTTATGACTCAATGTTTGGATTATGGAGTGCTCGTCTTTGTTGCCTCGAAGTCCCACATCAGATGGTCTGCAGAGCAACTAATTGGACGGAAGAAATAAAAGTCAGACGAAGCATAGTAACAAAGCATACCTTTCTCGGCCTTTTGGCTAAGATCAAGTGTAGTATTTGTTCTTATCAGTTTAATATTTGATATGTGGGTCAACGACTCACACGATATTAAATTAATTTGTTGACGGGGGAGTCCTCAACAATAGCTTGCTATTGGGATCCTAAAGTGTCGCCCATGTGTGGTACTACTACACGGGCTTGGCACACCCTACTAAACATCAAATATTTCATTTTATTATAACGAAGATTGATTTGGCACACAATCTCCTATTTTTTGTTGTTTATAAGAGGAGCGCAAAAGCAATATTATAAGCATCATCCTTGCATCGCTCTCTATTAGACACATTTGACAATGTGGCATTTTGTATATCGTCAAGATTATAATGATGATGAAATGGCTCATTACAGTAGCTCTTGAGTTCAATATAAGACTTTACGAAGAGATCTTTCCAATAAATTTAATTGGTTGTTTAACAAACTAAGCATTGTGTTTTTTAAATGATATCAAAAGTTCAAACACCTTGTTGCAACATCACACTAAACTATTTGTTTATTCCTATAATACTCCATTGGTACAAGACTATAAAAATTACTAAGTTACTATAAAAATTTCAAAAACCTAACTAAAATATCAGGTTGTAAACGTTATTCACAACTTCCGAATTTTCAAAAATTCTCCTCCTATTCACTATAACACATATGTCACTATAACTTCTGAATTTTCAAAAATTCTCAACATTCTTTTTTGTATATATTGAGTGCAAAAGCAAACAGATGCGTATACGAACGGTGTTGCTAAGATATGTAAAACTATTGGCTTGTATTCCGTATAATCAATTGACAATTAATAGATATCTCTCGTAAAATATTCAAGTTAATCAGTTATCCCATGTCAAAAGTTCAAACACCTTGTTGCAACATCACACTAAGCTAGTTGTATATTTCTATAATACTCCATTTATACAAGACTATAAAAATTACTAAGTTACTATAAAAATTTTAAAAACCTAACTAAAATATCAGGTTGTAAACTTTATTCACAACTTCCGAATTTTCAAAAATTATCCTCCTATTCACTATAACACATATGTCACTATAACTTCCGAATTTTCAAGAATTCTCAACATTCTTTTTTGTATATACCGAGTGCAAAAGAAAAAAGATGTGTATATGAATGGTGTTGCTAAGATATGTAAAACTATTGGCTTATATTCCATATAATCATTGTGGTTTTTAAATAATATCAAAATTTCAAACACTTTGTTGCAACATCACACTAATTATCAAATATTTCATTTCATTCTAATGATGATTGATTCGGCACACAGTCTCATTTTTTTTTATAAGAGGAGCACAAAAACAATATTATAAGCATCATTCTCTATTAGACACATTTGACAATGTGGTATTTTGTATATCTTCAGGATTATAATGACTATGAAAAGGTTCATTATAATAACGCTTGAGATCAATATAAGACTTTATAAGTAGTTATTTTCAATAAACTTAACTGGTTGTTTAACAAATTTAGCATTGTGTTTTTTAAATGATAACAAAATTTCAAACACCTGGTTGCAACATCACACTAAATTTTTTGCTACATGTTAGGAATTTTATTTATGAGAATAAATTTTGAGTATGCTATGTGGAAAGTATCAAAAATTATTAGTATGTAATGAGTATTAAAAAGGCAATCTTTTAATATCTTCATTTACATAATATTTGTTGAGAAATGGTTAGAGTATGCTCATGTATTTCATAGTTAGTGGTGACCGTGATGGGCCACGGGATGAATCTATGAGTTGATTGGTTCATCTTATTCTTACGAGGATTTTTAGTCGTATAGGTTTGTGATAGATTGCACTTTCTTAAATTGTGTTTATTTGTGATAGGTGGCACCTCAGTAATTAGTATTGGTTTGTGAGAGACGGTACATTTATGTTTTATGTGCATTGAGGAGGGTTTGAAATTTCGGAATCATGTACACTGGTATATATGCATTGCATTAGGGTGTTTGGCACGCGAGTCGTGTTTGTTATGATTTGATATATGTATTTACATGATGTTATTGTATGGTATCATATCATAACTGCCAAGTGTTTATTATTTGTCGTCATGATATAATTCTTAAATGTTAATTATTAATTTCGGCTGGTGAACATTTACATTATTTTAGAAATTGGGCTTTGCCTTCATATGATACCCGAGTTTGCCATAAGGAACTTGTGCAGTGTGTGGAGGTCGCCCTTGTTATTATAGTTGTTAGTTGACGATTCATATTACTTTTTTGTTGCATAAGGCCTTAGTGTTTTTCTTTTGGTGGTTGTACTTATTTTGTTTTGGGATGATTGTACCTATGACATACCTTGATAGTTGACTTTTTGGTGGATCCATGTTCAATTTTTTTGATGTGACCATGGGGGAAATAGCATTCTTGGAGCGGTGCTTTTGGGCAGATGTATGTTGAGAATACCCCATGAGTATGAGCAATGTCTAATAGGTCTCATAGCTCTGGTGTATTTTCTATTTGTATACTTTGTATTATTATCCCAAAAACTATCTTAGTTTGTTTGTATATATGATGTACTTATTTATGATTCTTGTCGTTTTGTGATACGCTGTATTATTTTATTAAGTTGTTTTTAAAAAAAATGCACAAGCTCTGTTAAAAATCAGGGTGTTAAAATTGTGGTATCAGAGCTTTGGTTAGATTGTAGGTCGACCTAGGGTTGAGAGTCGTTATCTGATCATGCGTTGGGGTAAGTTGTTATAGTTTTCAGGTCTTGTGTAGTTGTTATGTGTTGATGTAGTCGAAAGTTGTCTTATAGAATTCTTTAAGTGGTGTAAGATGTTTTCTTGATGTTGGTTTTGTAGGAAAGAATGCCTCCAAGAAAGAACAATGTTGCATGAGTCAATGTCAATAGGGATGATCAAATGGCAAAAACAATGAATAACATGGTTGCTTCTTTTGCTACATAGACACCTTCAAAGACTCTGCGCGATCTGGAGAAAAAGGAAAGAGAGATTCGTGTTACTGAATCAACGGGTTTGGAAGAATTTCGTCATCACAATCCTCCAAAGTTCAAAGGTGATGAGAGTCTAGAAAAAGCCGACTAGTGAATTCATGAAGTGGAAATGATCTTCGAAATGATTAATTTTCAAGCAGGGGTGAAGGTCAATTATGCTATGTATATGCTACTAGGGAATGTTGAATATTGGTGGACAAGGCTTCTGATGGGATCAACTCATGAGGAGGTGAACTGGCCGGCGTTCAAAAGGAATTTTTTAGACAAACACTTCCCGATGAGTACAAGGACTAAGTTAGGTAATGATTTTCTTAAATTGTACCAGGGAAATATGACGATGGGTGAATATGATACTAGGTTTGATTCATAGTCAAGGCATTTTAGGTTTTTCTGTGAATTGGTTTATGAACAATTTATGTGTCACTGTTTCCAAAATAGACTCAAGTATTAGATTCAAGACTCTCTCTTGCCATTAGGAATCCATCATTTCCAAGTCTTAGCGGAGAAATGTAGAGAAGTTGAGCACATGAAGAACAAGAGGGCCAACCGATGAGGGAACTTTAGTTTAGGGGGGCCTAGTTGAGTGAACCACCAGAACAACAAAATAAGGAAACAAGTTGTTAATCCCTATAACCGACTACAAAACAACAATAGGGGTCAGAATCGCTCGGGGAACCAGAACTTTGGAGGACAGGTGGGACATTTAATTTGATGTTTTCGATGTGGGGAAGAAGGACATTATGTTAATGTTTGTACCTCTAAGAATCTTACATGCTACAATTGCCAGAAGTCAGTGCACTTTTCAAGGGATTACAAGGTTCTGAAGATGGAACCAACAGCAAATGCAACTAGGGCTGCTTGTCCTACTACTAAAGGAAGCGTTTATTGCATGGGTGCTGAATCAGGAAATCAATCTAGCAATTTGATCCAACGATACCACGAGATTGCAGATAACACTCTAATTGCACTTTCTGATTCGGGGGCAACCTATTCCTTCATTGCGATGGACTGTGTGAATCGTTTGAAACTATCTATGTCTTATCTGCCTTTTGATTTGGTTGTTTCCACCCCTGCCAATACTTTGACCGTAAATATTGCATATTTACACTGTCAAGTAACTACTCATAATAAAGATTTCTTGATTAATTTGATTTGTTTACCCCTACAATCACTCGAGATCATTCTCAGTATGGATTGGATGTCGTACCATTATGTAATCTTGGATTGTGCTTACAAATTGGTTCTTTTCCCCGAGCCAGGAGTCGTTCGATAACTAGCTGCTAACAAACTCGGAGTGTTGCTGAGAGAAGGAACTCAAGAGTTTCTGTCATTGACTAACATGGAGGGAAAGGTTGATGTGAGCATAGAAGACGTGGTGCTTGTCAAGGAGTAACCATATGTATTTCCAATAGAAGTTCCAGGATTACCACCAGTAAGAGAGGTGGAGTTCTTCATTAATCTACACCCAGGAACCGGACCTATTTTGATTGTGTTGTATCGGATATCGCCATTGGAATTGAATGAGCTCAAGGTCCAAATTGTAGATTTGTCAGAGAAAATATTTATTAGACCAAGTGTATCACCATGGGGAGCTCTAGTATTGTTAGTTAAGAAGAAGGGTGGAAGCTCGCGCTTATGTGTGGATTATAAGCAACTCAATAAGGCAACTATTAAGAATTGTTATCCTTTACCACGTATTGATGATTTGATGGATTAGTTGAGAGGAGCCGCAACGTTTCCGAAGATTGATTTGAAGTCAAGTTACCATCAGATTCGAGTAAAAGAAGGAGATATTGAGAAAATTACGTTCATAACCCGTTATGGACATTATGAATATCTTGTTATGCCATTTGGAGTTACCAATGCACCAGCAATTTTTATGGATTACATGTATAGAATCTTTAGCCCATTTCTAGATACATTTTTTGTAGTGTTCATCGATGATATATTAATTTCTTCAAGGACTAAGGAAGAACATGGAGAGTATTTGCTTCAAGTTCTTGAAGTTTTACGCAAGAAACAAATATATGCCAATCTGTGAAAGTGCAAGATTTACCTAGAAAAAGTGAACTTCTTAGGACATGTGATAATCAATGAAGGAATCGTTGTAGATCCGACAAAGATTGAGACAGTCCTCGCTTGGAAACAGCCTCAAACTATCACTGACATACGAAGTTTCATTGGATTGGCAGGATACCACATTAGGTTTATTGAAGGTTTTGCTAAGATTGTAGCTCGATTGACACAACTCACTACAAAGGATTGGTCGTTCTCATGGACAAAGTAGTGTGACAAAAAAATTTCAGTTACTTCGGGAAAAGCTGACAACATCACCATTATTGGTCTTACCACAATCAGAAGAACCATACAAAGTTTATTGTCATGCGTCTCACCAAGGTTTGGGATGTGTTCCGATGCAACACAAGAAGGTTGTAGCTTACGCCTCAAGAGAATTGAAGACTCAAGAAAGAAACTATCATACTCATGATTTAGAGCTTGTTGTTGTAGTTTTTGCATTAAAAATATGGAGGCACTACTTATATGGATGCATGTTCACAATTTTCAATGACCATAAGAGTTTGAACATGCATCAGAGAAGATGGATAGAGACTCTCAAATATTTTTATTTCACATTGTAGTACCATCCTGGGAAGGCAAATGTGTATAGGGCCTTAGTGTTTTTCTTTGGGTGATTGTACTTATTTTGTTTTGGGATGATTGTACCTATGACATACCTTGACAGTTGACTTTTTGGTGGGTCCATGTTCTATTTTCTTATGTGACCATGGGGGATAACTGGAGAAGTACTTATGTGCAGGTGTTTTCCAAGAATACCTCAGGGGTATGAGCGATGTCTTATAGGTCTCATAGCCCCGTGTATTTTTTATTTTTATACTTTTGATTATTGTCCCAAAAACTATCTTAGTTTGTTTGTACATATGATGTAATTATTTATGATTCTTGTCTTTTTGTGATACGACGTATTATTTTATTAAGTTGTTTTAAAAAAAAATGCATTGGTGCTGTTAAAATTTAAGGTGTTACACATATAGAAGGTAATAAATACCTTATGTGACTCATCCTTGTGTCTTAGGAATTTTACCCATGTCCATCTAATGTAATCATCAACAATAACAAGTCAATATTTTTTACCATTGGCAGAGACAGTTTTAACTGGACCAGACAAATCTATATGTAAAAGCTCAAGGGGTCTTGTTTTAGAAACAAATGTTTTGAAGAAAAATAACTTTTAGGTTTTTTTCCTATATGGCATGCTTCACAAAAAGCTTCTAATTTGTACTTGAGATTTGGCAGCCCTCTAACTAGTTCCAGTTTGCTCAATTTAGAGATTAATCTCAAATTGGCATGGCCTAATCTCTTATGTCAAGTCAGTTGTTCCTCATTAATAGACATAAGACACTTGACCTCTTGTTTTTCTAGATTAAAAATATTTATGTTGTACAAGTTATTCTGCTTTTGACCAGTAAAAAGAGCAGCTTCATCATGACCTACAGGACTTTTGATTGAAGGCAACATCATAACCATTGTCGCTCAATTGACTTATATTCAGTAGGTCATGCTTCAATCATTTAACAAATAAAACATTCTAATAGAGGGTGAAGACCCATTACCAATTGTATCGGAACATATAATCCTTCCTTTCTGGTTGCCTCTACAGCTTATGGTTCCTCCTTTCTTCGTGATCAGGTCTTGGAACATAAACTTTTCTCCCGTCATGTGTTGTGAGCAGCCATTGTCTAGGTACCATGATTAGTGTTTTAATTATATTGTTAAGGACATCTGCAAGAGGAATTATTGTGTTTAGGTACCCAAATATGGATGGGTTCTAGTTTGTTAGTCTTAATAAGCTTATTGTCTTTCCATGTTTTTTGTAATGGACAAGTTAATATATTAGGGCCCTTTTTATGACAATATGCACACATAGAATCAGATGAAATTAATTTGGAATTTTGTGTTGATTCTACAAACCCAACTTCTATATTTCCATTTCTGCTCACATTGTAGATCATTAAAGCTTGCTTACTTCTATCAATACCATTTTCTATCAATACCATTGTAGATCTTTAATGGTTTCAAAAAATTTCCTTCAAAGTTAAGCTTTCTCTTTTTAATTTTTCAAAATCAATTTGAAGAGAGTTATGTTTCTCAGTCAAATCCTTGTAAGCTTTCTTTAGATTTAAAGTAGTTATTAATTCACTACGAGCTAGATCAGTAAATACCTCAATTTCCTCATCGTATTTTGAGCCAGAGTTAGGGTCTATGTTAGCCAACTAAAGCCAAGTTTTCCAGTTCTTCATCATTAGAGGATTCATCATCAAAGTCATCTTATGTGATCATACCTTTCTTCTTGGTTGTGGATTATTTCCTCTAGTTCCTTTTCTCAAGCATTGGACAATATGCTTTGAAATGTTTAGGTCCCTTGCATTCGAAACAAGTGGGTTTCTTCTTGTCAATACCTTTGTCTTTACTCTAGTACTTCTTGAAATCCTTTTTGGGAAAAAATCTCTGTTTGTGCCACATGTGTTGAATTCTCCTTGAAACGATGGATAATCTATTTGCTTCTGAATCATCATTCTCACTTTCTGAATCATTGTCTGATTCTTCATCTGCTTGTAAGGCTTTCTTGTCTTTGGTTTTGAGTGCCAAAGATTTTTGCTTCTTCTTAGGCTAATCCTATGATAGTCCAACTTCATGAGATGGAGGAAGCTCATCAATTCTTCCAGAGGCGTATTGTTCTAGTTCTGAATGACAATGACTTTAGGTCTACACTTGTAGGGTAGACTTCTAAGAATCTTTTTTATATGGTATGTTGTTACGTAGCTCTTTTGTAGTACCTTAATCCCTGAGACGAGATTTTGGAATCTGGAGAACATCTTATCGATGTCTTCATCTTCCTCCATTTGAAAAAGCTCATACTTGTAGTACCTAATTTTTGTCCGATTAATCTAAAATTATTTTAATAATAATAAATAATAATATATTTAAATATTTTTACAATCATTTTCAAAAATACCATTATTTTATATTCAGATTTAAGTATATATTAAAAATAAAATAATATAAAAAGGAAAAGGAAATAAAATATTTTTTAATTGATCTGCAACCATCTGGGCACACGTTTCCTTCAGTTCGCACGTCTTCAACGTTTTCTAGGTTTTCTTCAACAAGTTTCCTTTCAAACCAGCATCACTCAAAAAAACAATTGCTCAGAAAACAACTTGCAAACACCAATCATTTATCTTCTCTACTTTGTGAAGATCCCTGTTGCAAACATGTTATAAACCGGTTTCTTGATTAATTTTTTAGCTTAATAAAGAAGTGTAACAATCTGTACACTCAATGTAATGTTAACAGGCCTCTTTTTTTCCCTTAATGGTACCTTGCTTAAATTTTATTACAAAAACAAGGTAAAATCCAATTAATTTTTGTTGAGTAACGATACAAAATCCAAAACGTGTATTTGTACGATGAATGAAAAGATTAGCCGTTTTCCCTATAAATCCGGCAAAACAGAACTGAGAGAGGAAGAATAAATTTTCTAAAAAAATCAGAAAACCAGAGAAAGGTAGAAGATATAGTTGTTCTTAGAGAAACAGATCTTACCCATAACAAACCCAGATCTATCGAACTCAGATCCAGCAAACAGATCCATCAAACCCATTCAGCAAACTCAGATCCATCAAACCCATATCCATAGCTAAAAGATATTCAAACCCATTTTAAGATCAAAGAGACGACCGCACACCATCTTCACTCGCATCGGAAAGGTATTTCGTTCATTCGTTTCCTGATTTGCGTTTGAAATTTTGCGTATGAGTTTGGAATGGGGGTGAGGTTTGCTCTGTTTGTTCATCCGTTTTCTGACTTGTTTAGGCATAAGAAGCAGCGCTTTCATCTTATTAAGGGTTAGGGTATTATTTTCATTAAATTATTATTACTTATGTTTAATATAATAATTTATGTTTATTATAAAAATTATAAATACAATTAACTAGTAATAAAAGTCATTTATTTTACATTATAACAATTTTTTACTTATTTACAAAATATATTAAAAGAGGATTACATTTAAAATTAATATAAATTTTTTATTCATTTAATAGATTAAGTTAAAGTCTATATATTTTTTTATTTTCTATTTTTTGCTATTTTATTCTCGTGGTTATTACTAATTCTATTTCGAGAAAAAAATCATTTAAACTTGTTTAATATTTAATATCATTTTTTTTGAAAAATAAAATAATAACAAATATTTCATTAAAAATTAACTAGATGTGACATATTTTTAATCTTTGAGTTATTAGAACACAAATTTGACAATTTGATGGTTCTAAATCTCATATTAATAAAATAAAAATTATAAACAAGTTAATCATAAAAATTATTTATATTTTAATCCCAGAGTTACATAAGCAAGATCCTCCTAACATAGCTTCAGTCAGGTGTTTCCAACTACATCTCCATCCACATGGTACAAACCGGTAGGATTGTCCTGGCTCTCATCTGAGGGCAAAGCCCAGATTTCCACAATAGTTGTATAGGGTCACCAACCGAAATTAACAATTAACACATAACATTTAAGTTTTCAAATGCACAACATAACTTTTCAACTTAGCATGCACCTTAAAAGGGTTCTCCATATGCTAAACGTTCATATAATACTTACCAAATAAAAATGAAATCAAAATAAGGTCTTAATCAATCAAGGATTAAATCAACTGACCAATTAATTGATGAATCAATTGGACAATCGATTGTCTGACTCAGAATAAAAGTTTCTACTAAGCAAATCGATTGGGAAATCGATTTCTTAAAGGTTTTTAGTGAAACCTGTATTCTGGGTTTAAATCAATCGATTGGGAAATCGATTTCTTAAAAGTTTTTAGTGAAACCTGTATTCTGGGTTTAAATCAATCGATTGGGAAATCGATTTTCTTAAATAGTTGAGCCCCTGTAACTTGCCAAATCAATTGGCAAATCGATTTTGATAAATGGTTGAGCCCCTGTAACTTGCCAAATCGATTTTGATAAATAGCTGAGCCCCTGTAACTTGCCAAATCGATTTTGATAAACGGCTGAGCCCCTGTAACTTGCCAAATCGATTGGTAAATTGATTTTGTTCAATATCTTTTAACATAATCGATTTTTGTGAAGTTTTTCTAAACTACATAAACTGAATCAATCACAATTACACACAACACACAATTTCAAAACGCAACACTTAGCAATTACCACACAATCACCACGACATCTTGAGTCTCGAAATAGTTTTGAAATCAATCACACTTACACACAATTTCACAACATAACACTTAACAATTACAACACAATTACCACGACATCTCAGGTTCAAACACTCAATCATAATCTTGAATCAAACACGACTCGTGTGCCAAGCACCCTAATGCAATCCGTATATGCCAAAATGCATGGACTCGGAATTCCAAACCAAAACCCTCCTCGAAGAGCCGTAAATCATAATTGTACCGCCTATCACAAGCCAAAGTACTAAATTACCGAGGTGCCACCTATCACGGGTCTGCACGATTTACTAAAAAGCGTAAATCATAAGTGTACTGCCTATCACAGACCGGTACTGTTTACCGAGGTGCCACCTATCATGGGTCTGCACGATTTACTAAAAAGAAACGTAAATCGTAAATGTACCGTCTATCACAGGCTGAAGTACTATTTACCGAGGTGCCACCTATCACGGGTCTGCACGATTTACCAAAAAGAAACGTAAATCGTAAATGTACCGCCTATCACAGGCCGAAGTACTATTTACCGAGGTGCCACCTATCACGGGTCTGCACGATTTACCAAATATGAAATGCATGAGCATACTCTGACTCTATCCACGACAATCGTTAAGTAAATGCATATATCAAAAGATTCTCCATTTTTAAAACTCATTTAACTCTAACAATTTTTCACGACAATCATTAAGTAAACGTAGATATTAAGAGATTCCTCATTCTTAATACTCATTTAACTCTAACGATTTTCACTGCAAACATTAAGTAAACAGATATATTAAAAGATTCTCCATTTTTAATACTCGTTTGACTCTAATGATTTTCACGACAAACATTAAGTAAACAGAGATGTTAAAAGATTCCCCATTTTTAATACTCGTTTAACTCTAATGATTTTCAAATTCCACACAGAACATACTCAGACATATTCTCAAATTCAATTCACAATTCACACCAAATCACATCCATTCATTTTTCCACAAAATCCACTCAAACACATCAAATTTCATTTCCTCAAAATCAAACATAAATGAGTTAAATTCATTTTTCACAAAACACTCATCAATATCACCAAAACCCAACTCTAAGATTTTACCCATAAAAGCCTTAGATTCATTTTTCCCCCAAATCAACACTTCAACCTTAACAAAATTCCTTTCCACACAACCACAGATAAGTCCCTAAATGCAAACTAAAAGTTTGGAAGGAGCCCTTACCTTAACGTTTGCTTTAACGTGCAATTACGGTACCGCGAGTAAATCCGGTAAAATCTCCGCTCGCGACGTCGCTTCCAAAGTTAGTTCACCAGCACCGTAGCGTGGAGGTGAGCAACTTTCCCTTCTATCTATTCGCGAAACGAAGCTTAGATCTAGATGAAACGTGAAGGTTTGCGTTAGACGGTTTGAAAATCCCTAACACCGTTTTTCTTCGTTTTCAAATTAAAGAGGAAGAATGAAGCTGAGAAATTGTTTGCTTTCTCACCCACCAAGCCTTGGGTTTCTTTTCTCGAAGCAAAATAAGAAAAAGAAAGCAAGGCAAAAGAAGAAGAAAGGAGGAAGAAGGAGAAGTTCGCGAGGTTGGAGGAGGAAGAAGAGTTTTGTTTTCTTTGGTTTTTCCTTCCTTCTATTTTCTTTTCATTCTATTTCCTTTTCTTTTCCCTCCAAACAAATATATATATTTATATATATATTAATTACTTTTAACAAATATCTCAAAATATCTAGATATTAATTAAAATTACCATTTTACCCATAACCTCTCCAAACCACTTTTTGTTAAAAATATCTACTATCATCGCAACTCAATTGACAGATACAATTTTTAGCAACTCGAGATATTTTTAACAAAACTCCCCAGAATTAAATTCTTCGTAAAAGATTCACCGCAGTTAATTTAATTTATTTATCGACGAGTAATTTTAATCGGACATCAAAATATCTTTTTGGTCATTTAAACTCCCAAAATATTAATAACTTGACTAAAAAGCCTCTGAGTTCAATACCAAAATCCACTGAAATACATAAAGTATAATTTAAAATTATGGGTCTTACACTTTTGCTCATTATATTTTTTAATATATTCATATATATATATA
>JBBPBR010000004.1:50440311-50450964 GCA_037974775.1 Cicer pinnatifidum
TCACTGTAAGTGGAATAATATAATTGTTCATATGATGAGATAAAGAGAATTTATGTCGATATTTATGAGTGATTAGTCGGTTTTTTTTATTGAATTTAATGATTAATAATATAATTTCTTATTATTTGTAAATGACTAATAATATTATAAAATAATTTATAAATTTATTATTAAATAACTTATAAAATAATTTATAAATTTATTATAAAATAACTTATAAAATAATTTGGTAATAATATAAATTATAAATTATGCATTTATTTCGATATTTATAAGTAATTAGTCAGTTTTTTATTGAATTTAATGATTAATAATATAAATTATTATCATTGATAAATGACTAATAATATTATAAAATAATTAATAAATTTATTATAAAATAACTTATAAAATAATTTGATAATAATATAAATTATAAATTATTATCAAATTATAAAATAATTTATAAATTATAAATAATTATAAAATAATTTTATAATTTATAAATTTATTATAAAATAATATTATCAAATAGATTTTGGAGGTATTAAAGAAATTGTGGAAGAAAGAGAAAAAATAGAGTAGGATTGAAAGAGATTAGGTATTGAGAGCATGATTGTGGTCCGTTTTAAATATATATAATAGATACGTGACTCGAATCAAAATCGTTCTTATTTTGAATTATAGTTGATTGTTGCAATCTTCTAGATTTGTTTTAGAACTTCATAGTTACTCATGCAAAAGGGAGTGCAAATGTTTCAACATACAATTTAATTAAGTTTACTTTAAACTCAGTTTAATCTATATGGATCGGAAAATCTATACCCATCATTTATTGAACAATTGATGACTCAATTATTGACATAAGATGTGTTTCATGTTGTTGCATCGAAGCCCAGCATTGGACAGTCTTCAAAGCAACTTAATGGATGCAAGAAAGCATAACATGTAGTTTTTGTTCTTATTAGTTTAGGATACATAAATCAATGACTCACGTGATATTAAATTAATTTATTGAGGGAAGTGTACTCTACAATAACTTACTATTAGAATCATCTAGTGTAGCACATACTTTACACAACTGCCCGAACTTGACACACTTTATCAAACCAAAGATCAAATTTTGTAATTTATTATAATTATTATAATAATAATTAATTTGGGACACAGTATCCCATATTATATTTATTGAGAGTCTTAAAGTTATATTAGAGAACCTAAATTTAAATCTTGATTAAAACATCTTATTCGAAATCTTGATTATTATACTCCCTCCCTAAGAAACGGAGGGTTCAAACCCCAAAAAACAAAGACAAATGTACAAAAGATGCAAAAGCAAACAAAATTTAAGAGTTTCTTTCAAATATTTTTCTGTTGATAACATTTGGAACTCAATCTAATTGTAGGATTACAAAATTGGTCAACTATAAATTTAATTGGGATAACAATCAAAAATTATTATACAATACAATTTAATTTTAAATGTAATAATATTGGCATCGCACCATCCTTTTGATTGACTATTAGCCTCACAGGCTACTTCCTCTTGTACCTGAACGAGATTTTGAATAACATTTTAATATTATTAGCATTGCATAAACAGTTTGTAATATATGTTGAGATGCATAAAATCACACCAGCTCAATCATTTCATAATGTTTTAGAACAAAAAATAAATTAAAGAAAAACTGATTGCAACCAATTATTTCATTTACCACAAAAATAACCACTTCAATAAATAAAACGGGAAATATTTATATTGAAGGAAAACAGTGGCATCTCGCTCGTTAGTAGTAAATGGGGATAAACAAGAAAATTTGGACTGTGTTTATTTTGGCTTTCACCACAGAATGTATCTTCAGAAGTGCATTCAATGATATACCACATTTTAACAATAGAAAATAAAACAATATAAAAAATTAAAGGATCATTTATTTTGTGAAAACATTTCCTATTTTCATTTCCTAAAGTTTGTGTCAATTTTACTAGTTATGTAAACGACTTTTGAAGTGAACAATTATCTACATTTCTAAAAACAGGAAAAATGTTAAAAAAATTCTGTTATTTTTTAAAATATATATCTTCACTAACTAGTTTTTTATCTTCTCTTCATAACAATAGCTCACCTCAAAAGTCACTCGTCAAGTTAATATGAACACATCTTTTAGAAAATAAAAACACAATGCTTTTACAAATTATACAATTTGGTTATTTTGTGAAAACATTTTTGGTTTTTATTTTCTAAAATATGTGTTCATTTAAACTTGTTAATAAGAAAATTTGAGACTTTTGAAGTGAACTATGGTAATAGAGAGAAGATGAAATTATGTGGTGCTTTCCATTTAGAGGAGAGGAAGACATTTTGATTATATCACCAAGATAATGAAAATGAGAAGGGAAAAAATCAATTGATTATATCATATCATTATACTTTATGATGACCTCTCATAACCAGAACGATCCCAGAAAAGAAACAAAACTTATATTTCTATCGATGCCTAAAAAATTCAGATAATGGTTTCAAAAATTAGATAGAATTTGTAATTCATACCTTGACTTGCTTTTGAATGATTTCTTGGCTTTCTTTCCTACTCCAGGACCTCTTGATTTTGGCTTTTTATCCTTCATGTCAGTCTGGAAAAGCTCCCGCATCTCTTCTGTCCTTGAAGAAGGCTTTCGGGAAGAACTAGATTTTTTATTATTAGATTTCTTTTGAGGCTTCTTCACAATCTTTCCAGAATCTAGTGCCCTCTTGGTGGCTTTCACTGCTTTGGCACGTCGGTATGCAAGATCAACAAGTGACATTCCTCCCTTTTCTATCTCATCTGCCCCCTTACCCTGCAATTTTATTCATGCATTTCATTTTCAGTGTAACAGAAAGTGTGGAACAAGAAATACATTCCAATCTTAACCATATTTAGAGAAAGTTAACATGTAAGGAGCGCTTACTTTTACTGGCTTGTGATCTTGCTCCTCATCCTCCAACATCTCTCTAGCTGCTTCCAATTTTCTGCGCTTCTTTCTAGGCAAATTTTTCTGCATCAAAGATATTTCCATCAAGTGAACATGTAAGTTGTAACAAAGCATCCAAGCACGCTTGTGTACATTTTACATCAAAAAACTGATCTGTATTCACAAACAAAATCGGAAAACACTTATTACCTCTCGCTCCCGCTTCCTCTTTTCCTTCATTTTAAGGTCTTCAGCTTGCTGAGCACTCATTACCTCCTTCCCAGAAGAACCATTTTCCTTATCCATGGATGCCTGTTGACAGTCATTTCGGTTTTTCATTAACATCAGGCTACATTTTACCCAAGATTTGGAGAATTGAAACCAACAACGTGACTAATTCGGCCTGCATGCCACCAACATTGCTAAAGATTGCACAACATAGAAGGGAGATAGCCAGCCTTCTTCAAAAGCATAATACTTGTTGAGAAAATGTTAGGTATTTACTGTAGCATGTCGTGTATATACAGTATAATAAATTAGAAGCAAACTTAGTTTAAGGATAGCATATGTGTGTGGCACTGTGGCTGGGATTGAATCATTGAATTAACACTAACCCTGACTAATATATAACACTAAGAACTTGGATGGCCTGGCTAGACACAGTTGATCACTAATCAGATTGTTCTTAGACTTCTATAGTGATACACTGTGAAATGGGAGAACCAGTGCCTGCATTTAAGGGAATATCAGCAAATTAAAACAACGTCGTACCTTGGCTGCTTTTGCCGAAAGCTTCTTCTCCTTCTCTGTAACAAACCAAGTTCTTTTGGGGCGGGAGAAGATCTCTTCTCTATGTGCAATCATATTTTCAGCCTGCAATATCATATAAAGACGAGAAATTGAACTAATCAAATTCACAGAATATAGTACTTTTAATATTCAAAGCGATGCTACTTTGGAAATGTTGTTCCTTAAGATAAGATGTCAACAACCAATCAAAATTACATTGTAATAAATACCTTTGTGGCCTCCATTTCAGCTTTCCTTAGGATCCTTTCTTCCCTGGAGAATTTAAAAAATAAGAATCTAGTGCAATATCATAAAATTAAAAGAAACAACAATGAAGCCTTAACAACTAAATTTTAATCAAAACCTCTCTTCTTGAAGTACTTCAGAAACTTGATCCTCCATTTGCTCAATTACTTGAGACCATTTGAGTATAGATTGCTCTGCAACAATGCGGCTTTTCAGCTTTGAACCGGCTCTCTTTGCCTAATTAATTGAAAATATTCACAAGAAAAATTATATACAGACCAGATTAACAAGTCAACTTTCTTTTTCTTATTTTTGATTGTATCTCATATCCCTTAACAGAGAATCAATAGACCTTTCAAATAGGAAAACCAAATTACTAGCAGAATAAACACATCAACTTTCTTTTTCTTATTTTAGTTTGTATGTATAGTCAGCATTAAATAATCAACATTAAAGGTCCATGTAATCCAGACCATAAAATCAGTAGATATATAATGAATGGCTGTTTCTCTGTAAAGGATGAACTATGAATGATGAAGAAGACTTCTCATGAAATGTCAAACCTTAATAACTCACAGGGAAAGTTAAGTAATGTTTATTGATAGAATCTATGTATCTGAGACCTAAAATCTAGATCAGATTGTATGACTTTTTTTATCTTGTAAGGAAAAGTGCACAACAAAATTGACAAAGCCAACGCAAAAAGAACTCTCCAAATGATACTCACAATAGATTTTAGAAGTGACCGGTCATTATCAGTAACAAATGTGACAGCAGATCCTGCTCTTCCAGCTCTTGCAGTACGACCCACTCGATGAACATAGCTTCAGAGATGATAAAATATGAAAGTCGTTAGCACAAAGAGAATGAGATTATATAATTAAGGTGACAACAACTACAGGATGTGCAAGTACAAAACTGCTAACGTCAAAATATGTCATCAAGGGAAAAAATCCAGTTATCAACTATGTTTTATAGAGTATACCTGGTAAGATCACGTGGACATGCAAAATTGATAACAGTTTGAACACCAATGATGTCAAGACCCTATAAGTAAAATTAAGTGACTGTCAAATCTATATTCAAAATGGAAAAAGAAAATGCTAATTGGAGGCCATAAACTTGGATAGAGTTGGGTTGGAGAAGAGCGGTTATTTTAAACTTAAATTGTTTGGTTGTTTTAGTGGAGGGGATGAGAATAAAATCACTTGAGTCTTGACTCAATTTTTGCTCCCCTCAAATATTGGAGGGATTTAGATGGGAGACAAGACATGTTTATAGAATTTTAGATGATTAACTAAAATATCCTTTGTATTAAATTTCACATGATATATTATAAAAAGGTGTAAAAGGTCATTTAGAAGTTTTCCTCCATTAAAATCCCTCCCTTCTCTCAACCAAACACAATATCTCATCCAAACCTTCCTCTTTCCTCCCTTCCATTTAAATTCCTTTATTCTTAGGAAACCGACACGCCCTTAATAAATTTAAGCTCCGCTTAAGCTAACACAGTTTCACTATCACAATAGTTGGGAATATATGCTAAAAAATATTATTACTACAATAAAAGTGATAAAAGAAAAAATAAACTCCAATTCTTCTAGAATTAATTCTTACACGAGCAGCCACATCAGTTGCAACCAAAAAATCCACTTGCTGCTTCCTGAATTGTTCCAAAGCCTGTACAAATAACAAGTGAGCAAATATTGCCACAATAGCATTCAACGTTGTAATTCCTTTTAGCAAAAAAATTTAAAAAATAATCCAAATCAGCATCACCAATTTACTATCCTAAAAATGTGATAGTAACATACTTCAAGACGTTGGGCCTGAGTAAGATTTCCATGAAGCTCGGCAGCTTTCAATCCAGCTAATCCAAATATAATCCTCAACCTATGTGCAGCTTGCTTCGTTCCACTGCATATCAAATGAGAAATTATTAATAAGTTAGAGGACAGTGGAAAAGAAGTTAATAATTCATAAGCAGTGCAAATTAAAATATAAATTCAAAATCTGATATTAAGACTAAAGATTTTCAGTTTATTAAAATTATAACAAGGTTCTGTGTAACTACTAGAAATCTACAACTATCAATATGATGACCAATTCAAAATTAGCATTAACATTAACATGGAGATCGTTGTAAAATCAACCTCATAGCTACTTACCAATCAAATTCATCAAATAGCTAGGTATAACTATAAAAAAGGAATTCACTCATAACTCAATAAATTGACTACCACAAGCGGCAAGTAAGCATAGTAAATAAGTAATGAAATGAAACCTGAAAATGATCACTTTAGAAGTAAAAGTTTTGGTGCACATTGCAAGAAGAACTGCTTCCTGATTTACTTCACGCATTCTTCTTATTCTAACCACCCTGGAAGAAAAAAAAAGAATAGCAATAGTTAACAGGGTTCAAAGGATTTTACTAGATACAAAAACGAAGCAAACTGCAAAATGCTTAACATAATAGTTTTCATAATTATGGTTTTTGGATAAAATTAGCTGTGCACATGCATGAAAAACGCTCTTCTTAATCTGTTTTTCAAGCTCAAAAAGCCTTTATGTTAATACCACCATAATTAGTGATTTTATCATTTTTCATACAATATACAGCTAAATTTCATAACATGAGATGAATGATTAAATCAGAAAATACAAAGGGAAAGTGAGGAAATTACTCCTCAGTCAAGGATGCTGGTCGTTTTGCAGATGGATCAGCAGAAAGACGCAGGGGTTTTGACAGGGAAAGTTTAATAAGATCATCAACCTCCTCAGTCATGGTTGCTGAAAACAGCATGGTCTGTCTTTTTTTGGGACACACGCGAACCTGTTAAAAAATCAAATTAGTTTCACATCGTTGAGATAAATTGCAAAATAGAATATGTAACAACAACAATTTTTGCATGATAGGGTTAGTAATACTTACAAGTTCTTGAATTTCAGCATTAAATCCAAGCTCCAAAAGACGATCTGCTTCATCGAGGATTAAAACAGAAAGATCATCCAAATCCACCGACATAGAATTACGCAAATGATCTATCATGCGTCCTGGAGTAGCCACAACAATGTCTGGCATTGATCTTAAGGCAGCCTCTTGCACCTAGGATGAGAAACAACCACTTTTAAAGCATAAAGAAATAGCAAAGGAAACAATCTGCATTACTCACACACAATAAGGTAGGGGGTTCGATAAAAACACAAAACGACACGTTGATGCAAAACGATTCTCCACAGTAATTAACATCATCAAGAATCAAGACCAAGGGAGTGTTTGAAAGAGCTTATTTGGGCCTAACTCATAACATAAGCACTTACATTAGTTTTGGATAAACTTGCAAAAATAACTTAGGACATACCCATAAATTGTTTTCAGTTTACTTCAATAGCTCAATAGAATGGCTTATGAATAAGAACTTAACTAAGCTTTCTAGAATAGCTGATTGAATAAGCACTTACTAATTGGTTCCCCAAATCATAATATCATAATACTATACCCAAAGAGGCAAAATTTATATTAGCATAACACACTACTCTCAGTAACATAGTAGGATAGCAAAATTATCAGTTGAAACCCAAAAATGCATGCCAAACAGCCAGGAGATCTATTGATGGAACTGTATAAAACATAGAAGGCAGTAGAGGATCCTTGGAACCCATACAGTATACTGAAAGCATCACGAGAAGCACACCATGATAGGACACAAAATATTGGGCTTTGTCCAATAGATAGGTTGATTAGAGAATAAGAGTTAGTTAGTATATCCCTGATTTTATGGAATTCTGTTACATATTTCGGTTATAAAAAAGAGAGAAGGGCAGCTAGAAAATCATTCAAAAATATAGTTCAAAACAGTTTGGAGAATATGTCTCTGGATTTGGAGCAGTTATGCTCTGGTTTAGGAGTTCTTAAAACTCTGGTTTAGTTCCTTTTCTGCATTTTCAGATTTCCACCATTGTAAGAGCTCTAAAGCTCATTAATTTCAGTCAATAAAATTCTGGTTTCTATCAACATATCTCTCTTCTTCCGGCCCATCAAAATATCTTAAGATAAAGTATCATGAAATTGAAACAGTAACCTAACCTTTGTTGACAAACCACCGACAATCAAGCAACACCTTATATCAGTAAATTGAGCAAGCTTCTCTATCATACTGTGAACTCTGCAAAAAAATAATTGGGAATTAGGAAGAACATATTTGGAATGAAATTAGCATGAATCACCACAAAGAAGTACTTAAAAAATCTACTTCGACCTTGCAATGGAAGTTCTTGATTAATCATGACAATAACAGGTTTATTTGAATAAAGCCTACTTTGAATGTGAGCATTGACAAGTTTTTACTTAAATTTACAACGAAATCTTTTTTCATTAATTTAAAACATAACAGAAAGAAAGAAAAAGGCACTGAATATTTCAAAAACAAACACTAGATTTATTCATAGTACAGCCATGAATTGAGCTAAGAGCATGAATGCAAAGCCATAGAAATCCATCGTACATGTTGGTACATACTAGCAGTCATACATCATAGTTCATACTCAGCCAAGTAATAGAATAGAACAATCACCTGACACATCAAATTCAATATCTATGGGCCCCTTACTCTCCTGACACAACGACTAAATATTTGGAATTCCTTCAACTGATAAATATGATCCAAAAATGATAGTAGATACTTACTGGGCTGCCAACTCTCTGGTTGGAGTAAGAATAAGGACCCTTATTGCATGCATGCGTTTTGGACGGAACAGCAACCTCTCTAAAGTAGGTAGTGCAAACGCGGCTGTCTGCATGATAGCAGGATTCGGCCAAAGGGCGTTAAAAGAAACATTGTTGTATAAAGCTAGGGCACCAAAATACAGAACCAGGGTATCAAATTTAAAATAACCAAAATAAAATTAACAAAAAGACTACCTTTCCCGATCCAGTAATGGCACTTCCACATATATCGCGGCCAGTCAATGCTAATGGTATACAAGCAGCCTAACATGAAGATTCAAAATCCCACAATTAAGTAAAATTTTCAATCTGAATTGTCCAACAGATTATGAAATTACGTAACCAATTCCAACAACGCCAAGACTCAAAAGGCAAAGCAATGTAAAATGTTATATAGCATGAAGTTACAGAACCAATAATGCCAAGAATTGTTACTAGGGAAAAAAGAACCTGAATTGGTGTTGGTTTAGAATACCCCAGGGTTTCACAAGCTCGGAGCAAAGGACGAGACAAATTGAGTTGCAAGAAGGAATCAGCATTGAAAGAGGTTCCCTCGGAAGGAGCAAAAAAGGACTTGTTGTCACCAGCATTACCCTCTTCTTCATCTTCTTCTTCCGGTCTATAATCTTCCTAAATAAACCCAATCCCACAAAAACACCATAATCAATCTTTGAAACAAATAAGCACAACATTCTATCGCCAATCAGAAAACAAGTTCTGAAACTAACAAAAATATACACTTCTTCTATAATCATCCTAACCAAACCCAATAAATTATTTTTATTTTATAAAATGCAATCTTGAACTTTCACCATAACTCTAAAAAAACAACTTCTGAAACATATAAGCACTTTTCCTATCATGAATAACTTTTTCAAGCACTCTTTTTTTGACAATCATGTTATAGATACCAAGCATCCACCACCATTTCGCATAGACTAATCTCGCTCGGGAAATCCATTAGGCAACAAATAACTTTTTATAAAAAATTGAAACAATCAAGCACTTTTATCTATTTATGAAAGTGCAACATCTTAGACAACTACTTCTATAACCTTCCTAAACAAACCCTTAGAAAAACACTTTTTTCCATCATGAATAAGTTAGAAGCTACAAGGGCAAGCACATATACTAACAGGTACACCAAACACGACTCTGACACATTAATTTGAGATAATTAATTAATTAAATATAATCATTGTGCCGTTGTCGGACACTGACATGTGTCGGACCATAAGTGTCATGCTATAGATCATATTAGGTATATGAAAAACGAAAATCCCATTATTATTACTTGTTTATCAGGTTCAGAGTCCGAGCTACTGTTGTCTTCATCCGAATCGGGTAAAGGAACGACGGGCTTGGAACGTTGTTTGACTGCATAGATTTTGTCGTCTACGGAGGTTGTGCTCCTGCGAGCGTGTTCTTCCGCAACTGATTCTGAGTATTTGGTGAAGTCCCATGGAGACTGTGTTTTCTTCTTTGAAACTCTCGGTTCTATGGCCTCTTCTTCTTCTCCTTCTTCTCCTTCTTCTCCTTCTTCTCCTTCTTCCCCTTCTTCTTCTGATTCCGATTCAGGTTCGGATTCTTCTTCCTCGTTGTTTTCTTCTTCGTCTTCTATTTCGGAGTGTTCGATTTCTTCGTCGCTGGGAGGGTCGAAGAGGAAGCTGGGTGACATTGTTGGAGTAGAGAAGGCAGAAAAGTGTTTATTTTGAAGAAGGGTTTTAGAAAGGGTTTTTACTTCTTTTAAATTTGTTGTTGACAAAGCTTCTCCCCTATTGTTGTTGATGTTGGTTCTAATGGTTAAACCTGAGCGCCACTGCGAGTGTTTTCCGGGGTTTTCGGGCCGGGTCGGAGCGGACTGGCTCGTTTAATTCTACTTTTAGGCCCAATAATTTCAAGGACGGATTTTGTACCCTTATACTTTGACTTATACACCCCCCCCCCCCCCCCCCCCCCCC
>JBBPBR010000004.1:50456474-50491514 GCA_037974775.1 Cicer pinnatifidum
GAAGAATGCTTTAAAAATAACAAACGAAAGCATACATAAAAAAATAAAAAATAAAAATAAAAATAAAAAACTAAAATTGAAAAATAAGCATACACTCAACAAAACAATACAAATAAAAGAACTAACAAAAGACACAAACTAGATTAAAAAAAAAAGAGTGAAGTTAATTATAAACAAACTAGATTGAAAAAGTTTGAAGTCTAAAAATAGGAACCCTAATCTTAAACCTTTTGAAAATTGGAAATATTTAAATAAGCAATGACATGGTTTTCCTTCTATTTAGTTAGCTCACATAAAATTTTAGTATGTACCAAAACAACAAAAATCAAACAGAAAAGTGGTATAAATTTTGCAATCCACTAACCAAATTTTCTTTCGCACCTTAAAGAAATAGTAAAATAGATCGAGTAGCTTACTGATGAAATTTAGTTGAATATTCTAGGATACCTTTGTTGAGATAGGATAAACAAAAGCCGAAGATAACTTTAGAAGATGCTTTCAATTTATAATCTCACTTGTCAAGCAAAGAGAATTCGAAATCAAACATCATTTTTGATAAAAATTTGTTGTTAGATTTGGTCAAACATTAATGAACATGGTTGACAAAAGATCCATCTTAACATGTGTATTTAATATTAGATCAGAATCCAATTGTCAGAACCAAAATGCAATTTATTAAATTAAATAATAATGCACACGAAACAAAAAAAAATCATATTGATATAAGATTATCTACACAATTATCTTTAAATTTATCTTCCACGAGAAAATCATGAAATTCAACAATATACTCTTATAATATGATATCTTTATTATTCTAGCCACAAAAAACATAAAAACAAATTTCTGCTAAGACAAACAAAACTAAAAATAAAAATATATTGAAGAGATTCACACAAATGAAGGGTTGATAACCTTAAATATAGAACAAACCCCAACCAAATCACATTAAATAAACCACACCAAATTATGCATAAAAACCTAATATTAACTAAAATATTTTTAAATATATACATTTATAAATGAAAAATAAAACCTTCAAGACAAACCCTAAGTTAAACAAATTGAACCCAACTTAACAAAAACAGAAAGAAATCATAAAAGACCAAAAAGATAAAACTTCCAAAAACCCTAAAAGACCTATTATATAATAAACTTTCACAAATCAAACCAGAACATAAACAAAACTTTAACATATTCAAAACATCACAATTCATAAAACTGAAAACAAATTCAAAAACCCTACATCCATTATACAATCAACCCTATTCTTTTTGTTCTTGCTCACAGTGATCACGACCTTCCAACACATAAAAAATGGCACGCTCAGTAGATCCAGTACCTTAACATAGATGAAAAAATGAAGTTATTTATTCAAACCCAGATTGTAAGAGAAATGAAAAATCTAACGAAAAACTTAGTGTGCTTTGAATAAGTAAAATCACGTGTTAAAAACCCTAACTAAGATTGTTAAAAACAAAAAACAAGGAACTCAAATGATGTTGCATGTAATTATGTGCCTTTGTGAAGGATCATGTTGCATGTACCCTCTCTATTTACAATTGAAGAGAAGAAAAAGGAAAAAAAGGAGTGTATTAGTGTCGCAAAACCGGTGGTGGTGGCGGCTTTGAACAGAACCGGTGGTGACGGCGGCTTCGAACAGAATAGGGTTTCAGATTTTTAGTGAGTGTATGAGCTGAGAGTGATGAAATGAAAATAGGGTTTTCAGATTTTTAGTGAGAGCAATGGAAGTGGGTTTATTCTGGATTTGGGCCTTTTTTTCTGGACTGGGGAAAACCTTTGAGATTTTGGACAACCTAGTATTTTAAATATAATGTTATTAATTTGAAACGGGCGGGTCCGGGTATCCGTGGTTCAAAAATTCTTAATCGAATCCGTCCCTTATAAACCACATAAACCCGCTTTCATTGACCCGCGTACCCGCAGACTCGCTCTTGCCCACCCGTTACAGAAACTAGGTCGCGGGCGGTTCAGTTTGTTTCGGGCCGCGGTTTTTTGTCCAGCCCTAATTAGGATAACTAGAGTTATTATTTTAGTTGATTAGTGAATTAAATTGATTAGTTAGTTATCTAATCAACTATATAAATTTAAATTTATATAATCTTTGGCGAAATTAATTTTCTTAATTTCAATATTATTCAATTAATTTTTTTGCATTTATATTTTCAATAACTTAAATCAAGAATCTTAATAAGGTATTGGAAGTAATTATTTTGTTATATTATTTTAATCTCAATATTTCATGGATAAATTTTTTATTTTTTCCTCCTCAATTACAATATTTCTTCATCAACACTCAATGCTTCATCTCCTATTAAACATTTATTTTCTCAAAACACAAATAACAATAACAAAATCAAGTAATCAAGACTCAAATTCATTAAATAAAGGTGGTGAATTTTTAAGAAATTATTATAAATACATACATGATAATTATACAGTTACAAAAATAGTTGAGGTGATACAATTTGACACAATTAAAAGTACAACAATCAACCTCCTAATATAAATATGCAATTGATAATTTCAAGTGAATCTTCAACTTTTATATATATATATATATATATATATATATATATTTGATGGTTAAGCACAATTTATCTTTATAACCTTAATTAACATTTTATATTCTATCCATATTAACTTCTATTCATAATATGGACAGTCAATCACAAAAATCATATTCGTTTGCTAATAAATTTTCAGCATTTCAAATTCTTTAAGGCGATGAATAGTGTTAATTCTGAAGTAGAAATATCAATTATAAGGAAGGGGGGTTTGAATTATAATTGTCTCCTTTTACTAAAATTCTGTTTTTAAAAATTTTATCTCAGGTTAAGATTGATCTTAGCTGTGATGAAGAACAATCTTTACTCAGAAGATTAATCTTTGCTTTGTAAAAGATCAATCTTTAGTTTAAAAACAGTAATATCAATTTTACCAAAATATTTTTTAAAGACAAGTAAATAGAGATAGAAGGAGTACACAAATATTTTATCCTGGTTCACCCAAACACGGGTTACGTCCAGTCCTCACAAGAGTGAGATTTTCCACTATGTGCTCAAAGACTAGATTGTTCTTGATGTACACTTTTTCTTCAGATCAATCTTACACTTTACACACCTCTTACCCTTCTATCTAGAAAGGATTTCTACCTTACAATTTGTAAAGACTTTAACAACACGTCTTTTCAAACTTAAAGGATTTTACAACTTACTCAAGATTTATCAAAACAATCTTTAGTTACAAAGTGATGATGTTGAGGTTGTTTAGAATTTACTGTTTTCTCAACACTTGTTTGAGAAATGTATTCTGTTGATCAAACAATATTTGAATGATTTCAGCACCAGAAATAAAGACACAACCAGCAAGCTATGAAAAAGAATTTGAGAAACTTGAGTATGATTGAAGGAATTGATCTTTTGCTTAGAGCAGGTTGTTGTGTTTTGTTCTTCAGTTTGTAGCTGTATTTATAGACTCCAAGAAGGCTTAGGACAACTATTATGGCCGTTGAAAGAGACCAGCTGTCATAAAAAAAGAGCTATTGGAAAATCTGTCATAGCTTAAGATTGATCTGATGCACCAGAAGATTGATCTTTTGGTCTGTGAACAAAACAACTTGTTCCCTATGCATCCTATCAGTATGTCAGCCTTGATTATGTCCTTTTCAGTTATGTGCGCAGGCTTTTGAAAAGTTAAAATCAGTAGTGTACTTCACTACTTGTAGCTTTGTACTTGCACTTGCTTTATGTGAAGAATGATCTTTATATTATGCCTTTATTAGAGCATGTCTTGTTTCTTCAAATTCTTTGAACACATGTGACTTGGGTTGTTCTTTTGCTAATTCAATATGAGTATATGATGAATGTAGCTTCCAGAATTTTGTAGAGATTGATTGTCTTCTGTTAAGATTGTTCTTTGTATTATTGGCAGAATATACAGATTGATCTTTGTTTTTAAAAGATCAATCTTTTTGTCAAACTTCATTCTTTAAGAATCATTCTTTTGGTACCTATCTTATCACACTCAAATGCACATGTTAAAAATTAAAAACATTTAGAATCATAATTAATAATCTTGATTAATCATTTGTTTTATTTATCATCAAAATATTTAATTGAGATTTTGTCTTAACAATCTCCCCCTTTTTTATGATAACAAAACATGTTAACTTAGATTTTTAATTTGATTCTAATACTAATTGAGATGGTGTTTTTTAGTAAAAACTCCCCCTTAATATGTGCTCAGTATTTGAACCAATTAATGATTTCTATTCATATCCAAAAAGAGAAAGTAAGATCATTACATACTGATTCAAAAGTAAAAAAATATTACATATTCAAAATCTAAAATGTGTTCTCCCCCTTTGTTACATCAAAAAGTAATAAGAGAACATGAAATGATAAGTGGACAGAGAAGGGGAGGAGCCTTCAGAAGAAGGAGACAAGGAAGGTTGAGGTATTGCTGGAAAGACTGGAGCAGGATTTGGCATGGGTGGTTCGAGACCCAATTTAGGAGCAAGCTGATTGGTCATCCAGTCACACAGAATAGCTTGTTCTTTGTCTTGATGAGCTTGACGAGCAATGATGGTTTGGAGAGCATCAAAAATCTTTGGAAGATTTTTGGAGACCTGTGATGATTTCTTTTCCAATTTGGTCCGTTATGAAGGTCGAGGAGAGGTTTCTAATGGAGCACTGTGAGAGGGAGCAGCAGTTGTGCAAAAAGTGGACAATGTAGCAAATGTGGTGTTAATTTGAGGAATGGAGGTAGAAGCCGAATAAAGAGGTTGAGGAATGGATGGACTGATGGTGTCAAGATCAGGAAAGGCTAGGTACTGACTAATTCCAAAAATGGAGGAAGAGGTAGTTTTTTGAGGGGAAAGAAAAACAGGAAACATTTTGGAAGTAGGGCAGGAGTGTTCATTTGGAGAAGATAGTGTTGATGTTGGAAGAGTTGTAGGAACAGTTTGTGGATTAGGAGAAACAGCAGGAAAAGAACGTTCTGTAGTGTTAGGGTGAGGAAGAGAAGGTTCTGAAGCAGCAGAAGTAGTGTGAGCAGCAGAAGTAGGGTCAGACCTTTTTCGTTTGTTGGGAGAAGGTGGGCAAACATTTTTGTGGAATGGTGGGAAGCTGTTTCATATGAGATAAATTTTTGGTAGAGAACTTTGAGACTTTAACAATTGATGATTCGGTTGATAATGGAATGTCAAAATGTCTGAAGATTTTTTAGAACAACATACCATAAGGGACAGTAGTGCGTTTGTTGCCCTTTTTTATGGAAGCTATCATGTGATGGATAAGCAACTAATGCAGGTTTAGCTTCTTACAATGAAGAAGATGATAAATGACGAGAGCATCATTATCAAATACACATTCATGGCTGCCACAATGAGGAAAAATATTGTACTGACTAATGGTGTTAAAATTTTTTGGAAGTGGTTTTAAATCAGCAGACGAGTATTTAGTAGAACCTTCAACAAAAAGCTCTTGAAACACTTCTTCTTTGGAAATATTTAAGGCTTGGTACCAGTCTTTCCCATAAATGGTTAAGCCTTCAGAAGGAAGTTTCAAAATATCAGCTAAAACGATAGGATCAAGGCGAAGCTCAATACCTTTTAAGTTTGAGACAATAAGTGATTTATCTTCAAAGGTTTCAACCTTGCAGTAAAATGCCCGGATTACTTCAGGATAATAACAATCAGCAATTTGCAAAAAATCCGTCCAGCCAAGAGCATCAATATGATGTTGGATGGGGAGCCCTTCAAATGTTGAGAGTTTGTCAAAATCAAACACTCGTCCAACACCAATAGGTCGTGTAGACCATTTTTCAGAGAATACTTGTAGAAGTTATGCAGGAATCAAAGGTGGAATTAAAATTTTGGAAGAGGTGTGTTTGGGAAGGGAGGCAGATTTAGTTTTTGTGGAAGTTTTAGGGTTTTTTTTGGGTGGATTTTTTGGATTTTGAAGAAGAACGTTGTGGTAGAGGAGAGGAGCGTTCTAGTTGAGGTGAAGGTCGTTCTGGTGGAGGAGAAGATCGTTCTGGTGGAGGGGAAGATCATTCTGTTGGAAGAGAAGATCGTTCTGGTGGAGGAGAAGATCGTTTTTGAGTTGATTTCTTTTGAAGTTTTTTGTTGGAAATCCTGAGTTTTTTGGAACTTAAAAATTGAGACAGGGTGGGGGGAGAGGGCGATTTAGGATTTGGGGACTTTGATTTCTGTGGGGAATGATTCGAAGATGGAGACTTGGAGAGGGATTTTGAAGAAGAAGAAACGGGAACTTGAGCTGGTGGAATGTGTGGGGATAAAGGTGGAGTTGTTTGAGGGGTGTGAGAAGCGGGTTATGGTGGAGGTGAAGGTTCATCATCAGAGATTGTGTAGACGGTGTTATCTACTGTTTTGTTTCTTGTGGTGCCAATGCCAGCAAGAATGCGCATGGAGCGTCGTTTAGAAGCTTTGGTACTGGGGCTAGGGTTTGTCATGGGACGAAGATGGGATAGGCATTGAGAAATATTTGGAATGGGACATTTATAAAGAGGAGAGAATTGAGTTGAAATGGGTTGAGGATTAGGTTCTGGAGAGGGTGAAATGTGGTCTGAAAATGTTTTTTCAGGGGAAGAAGGAGGAGGTGTTGGTTTAGATGGAGGAGATGGAGAACGGACTGGGGAAGGTGAAAAATCTGAGGATGATGATGATGGTGTGGTGAAGTTGGATTTTTGTGAGCTCTGGTTTTGGTACGCGCCATTTTTGAGGACTGCAAGCTTAAAAGAAATGAAAGAGAAGAACGAAGGAAGAAGATGAACGTTCTTTCTTCGTGTACAGTTGATTAAGAAGAGGGGGTATTGCCACGCATGGGTCTGATTTGATGGAGCAGTTGGACATTGGGAAGGAGGAAAGAGAAAGGCATGTAGGAAGGCCATCATGATTTAGCCGTTACTTTTTAAAAGTAGTAGTACTTTTCAGTAAAAAGTGGAATTTTATCAGTTAGTGATGATAAAAAAAATCAATCCTTGAGTATTAAAAAGAAAGGAAGGCACAAGATCGTTCTTTTAGTGAGGGCAAAAGATCGTTCTTTTGGTTCTGTCAGATTGTTCTAAATAAAAAATTATTTGTCTTGACCAGGATTTTGCACAATTTTTAGCCTTTCTTTAATAAAATTAAAGGTTTCTTCAACAAGAGGCTTTGTAAAAATGTCAGCTAACTGATTTTTTGTATCAATAAAAATTAATTCAATTTCTTTTTTACTCACATGATCCCTAATAAAGTGATGTTTTATCTCAATATGTTTTGATCTTGAGTGCTGTATAGGATTTTTAGATAAGTTAATTGCACTAGTATTATCACAATATATTGGAATTTGAGAGTACTTCACTGAATAGTCTTCAAGTTGATTTTTTATCCATAAGACTTGGGAGCAACAATTTGCAGCCGAGACATATTCAGCTTCAGTGGTTGATAATGCGATTGTATTTTGTTTTCTGCATGACCAACTTATTAAAGCTTTCCCCATAAATTGACATCCACCACTTGTACTTTTTCTTTCAATTTTATCACCGGCATAGTCAGCATCGCAGTAAGCTACAAAATCAAAATGAGAACCTTTGCTGTACCAAAGGCCAAGATCAGTAGTACCTACTAGATAGCGAAAAATTCTTTTGATTGCTGTCAAATGAGATTCTTTTGGTGAGGATTGGAATCTAGCACAAAGGCCTACTGCGAAAACTATGTCAGGTCTACTTGCAATTAAATATAGAAAAGATCCTATCATGCCTCTATATTCTTTTTCGGAAATTGATTTCCCATTTTCATATTTATCTAATGAGGATGAAGGATGCATAAGAGTAGACATGGTTTTAGCTTCATTCATATTGTATTTCTTTAAAAGATCTTTAGTATATTTTTCTTGACAAATAAAAATTCCGTCTTTGTATTGTTTGATTTGTAACCCAAGAAAATATCTTAATTCACCCATCATGCTCATTTCAAATTCACTTTGCATGAGTCTTGAAAATTCTTCACACATTTTTTCATTTGTTGAACCAAAAATGATGTCATCAACATACACTTGAACAATAAGTAAATCATTTTTATTTATTTTCTTAAAAAGTGTTGTGTCAATGTTTCCACGGGAAAAATTATTTTTAATTAAGAATGAGCTCAATCTTTCATACCATGCTCTAGGAGCTTGTTTTAATCCATATAAAGCTTTTGTGAGTTTAAAAACATGATCTAGTTTTTTCTGATTTTCAAAACCGGGTGGTTGACGAACATAAACTTGTTCATTTAAAAAACCGTTTAAAAATGCACTTTTAACATCCATTTGAAAAAGTTTAATATTTTTATATGATGCATATGCAAGAAGAATTCTTATAGCTTCTAACCTTGCAACTGGAGCAAAAGTTTCATCATAGTATATTCCTTCTTGTTGATTATATCCTTGAGCCACCAATCTTGCTTTATTTCTTACAACTTTTCCTTCTTCGTCTAGTTTGTTTCTGAAAACCCATCGTGTTCCCATAATTGTTTGATCTTGAGGATTTGGAACAAGAGTCCATACTTCATTTCTCTCGAATTGGAGAAGCTCTTCTTTCATTGCATCGATCCATGATTGATCGATTATGGCTTCTTTAATGGATTTTGGCTCTACTTGAGAAATCATTGCCATGTTGCTGTTTGCAGTATCTCTAAAAGACCCTCTTGTTCTAATGCCATCAGTTGTGTCTCCAATAATCTGATTTGGAGGATGGTCATCTACTAATCTCCAGCTTTTAGGAGGATTTGGAAAAGAAGATTGATCATCAGTCTTATTCTCTAGAAGATCGACCTGTTGTGTCTGTTCAGATTGATCTTCTTCCTCTTCATCTTTCTTTTTCACATCAAGATCATCAAACTCATCAAACAGAATGTGTATACTGATTTCCACAACTTTGGTTCTTAAATTAAACATACGATATCCTTTAGATTCTGTTGAGTATCCTAGGAAAATAGCTTTGTCTGATTTCGCATCGAATTTTCCTAAATTATCTTTGTTGTTTAAGATATAACAATGACATCCAAAACTGTGAAAATATGAAATGTTTGGTTTTTTATTTTTCCAGATTTCGTAGGGTGTTTTGTTTATTATTTTTCTGATTGAAACACGATTTAATATGTAGCATGAAGTGTTTATAGCTTCAGCCCAAAAATATTTTTCTACATTGGATTCTTCCAAGATTGTTCTTGCCATCTCTTGTAATGTTCTATTCTTTCTCTCAACAACTCCATTTTGTTGTGGAGTTCTTGCACAAGATAGATTATGTGTGATGCCAAGTTCATCAAAGAAGGTTTTGAAAGATGCATTAATGAATTCACCACCATGATCACTTCTTACATAAATGATTTTGGATTCCTTTTCATTTTGAACTTTTTTACAAAATTTTTTGAAAGCACCAAAAGCATCATCTTTTTGTTTTAAAAACAACACCCATGTATATCTAGAAAAATCATCAACAATGACAAATCCATATTTCA
This sequence comes from Cicer pinnatifidum, assembly GCA_037974775.1. NCBI lineage: Eukaryota > Viridiplantae > Streptophyta > Magnoliopsida > Fabales > Fabaceae > Cicer > Cicer pinnatifidum. Next base: position 50,466,001 of record JBBPBR010000004.1, read on the forward strand.
TACCTCCTAAACTCATGGTTTTGATAGGACCAAACAAATCAATGTGAAGTAATTCAAGAGATTTTTTGGTTGATATAAAGCCTTTTGGATGAAAGCTAGATTTTACTTGTTTTCCTTTTGCACATGCTTCACAAATTTTATCTTTTTCAAAATTTATTTTAGGAAGTCCTCTAACTAGATCTAAGTTAGAAAGTTTTGAAATTGTTTTCATGCTCAAATGTCCAGTTCTCTTATGCCATATCCATTTGTCTTTATTTATGGACATGAGGCAAGATTCAACTAGTAATTCTTCAATGTATAGTATATAAAGATTTTTCTTTCTGGATGCAGAAAATATGATTTCACCAGAATTTGCCATTCTCACTTCACATATGTCTGGTTTAAAAACAACTTCAAAACCATTATCACAGAGTTGACTAATGCTAAGAAGATTGTGTTTTAATCCTTCAACATATTGAACATCATTGATTTTGGCAGAATTTATTTTACCTATGGTTCCTTTTCCTTTTATCTTGGCTTGATCGTTGTTTCCGAATGTTACAGATCCTCCATCCTTTTTAATAAATGACATGAAACAGTTTTTGTCACCCGTCATATGCCTTGAACAACCACTGTCCAAAAACCATGGCCTTTTCTTGACATCTAGAGATCAATCCTGCATAATTTGTTAGATCATTCTTAGGTACCCACTTGTGTTTGGGTCCTAAGGAGTTAGCTTTGAAATCAGGTTTTATAAATGATTTCTCAATCTTAGATTTAGAAGATCCTTCTTTTGAAATTTGTTTAAAAATCTGAACTTTTGCTGTTTCTGATATGCCTTCAGATTGATCTAAAGATCGTTCTTTTAGTTTCTTAGATAAACTTTCTTTAACTATCAAATGATTTTCTGTTTTGAGATTTCTTCTGTTCCTGTTTTTTATATCTCTTTTTCTAAAGTAACATGCAAATTCTAAATGTCCAATTTTGTCACAATATGAACATTTGATTTTGCATTTTTCTTCTCTTAATTCAGGAACAAAGAAGGTTTCATACATTTTGGTTTTTTGTGTTTTGTCAAATCCCAGCCCAACTTTATCAAAAATCCCAACTTGAGATCCCATGATTTTCTGAAATGTTTCAGTTGCCTTAATAAAGTTTTTCAAATCGTTTTTAAGAGTTTCAACTTCAGCCTTGAGAAGATCGTTCTTTGTCAGTAAAGATTGATCTTGGCTTTTGATAAGATCGTTCTTTGTTTGTAAAGATCGATCTTTACTTTTTGATTTTTTTGTTTCCAGATTTATAATGTTGGAATCCTTCAGATTTTGAATGATCTCTTTAAGTTTGTCATTCATGATCTGAATCTTTTCTTTCTCTTCTTTTTCTTTGTGAAACTTTTCTTTAAAAGAACTACGTTTTTGAATAAGAAAGTTTGAATCATTTAACAAATTGTCAAATTCGATTTCCATTTGCTTGCATATAAGACATGGTTCAGAAATTACCTCTGGTTCTTCAATGTTTGCCATCAGACACAAATTGGCTTCTTCATGTTCATCTGTTTCTGATTCATCAGATTCATCCCAGGTTGCCATCATGGACTTCTTTTTAAAAGGAAATTTCTTTGGTCCTTTTTTGTTTGATGGACATTCCGTTTTGTAATGTCCTTGCTTGTTGCATCCAAAACAAGTTATTTTTCTTTTATCAATCTCGGCCTTGAATTCCTTTCTGTCTGGAGAACCCTTTTTGAGATGTTTTTAAGGCTATTACTTTGTTTTTCTTTACAGGCTTGTCTTCTAGTAACAATACTTCATGTGCCCTTAAAATTCCTATAAGTTCCTCCAAGCCTAACACTTCAAGATTTTTTGCTTGACTTATAGCTGTCACCATTGGTCTCCATATGGTTGGAAGACATCTCATAATTTTTCTTACTCTGTCTTGTATTGAATAAGCTTTACCAAGGGAACGCATTTCGTTCACTATAGTTGTGAACCTCGAATACATTTCATCTATTGTTTCTCCTTCATTCATTTCAAACAATTTGAACTTTCGTATACCAATGTCAATTCTTGTTTCTTTAACATGACTTGTTCCCTCATGGTGAGTTCGCAATGTATCCCATACCTTCTTGACCGTATCACATTCATCTACTCTTTCACTTTCTTCCCTACTTAAAGCGCATGATAAAAATAATTGAGCTTTTGAGTTTAAGAGTACCTTGGATTTTTCATCTGCAGTCCAATCTGATTCTTTCTTTTCAGTTGATGTTGAATCGTTTTGGTATACTCTTGGTGTAAAATCTCCATATGTGATGATTCTCCACATACCTGTATCTTGTGATTTTAGGAACAGCTGCATTTTGCCTTTCCAGAAGTAATAATCTGAGCCATCAAAGTATGGTGGTCTGTTTGAAGACCCTCCTTCAGCTATATATTTAGCTTTTGATATTTTTCTTCCTGAATCTTTTGCTCTAACACTTTGTAGGTATTTTAAATTTTAGAGACTGGCTCTGATGCCAATTGAAGTAGAAATATCAATTATAAGGAAGGGGGGGTTTGAATTATAATTGTCTCCTTTTACTAAAATTCTGTTTTTAAAAATTTTATCTCAGGTTAAGATTGATCTTAGCTGTGATGAAGAACAATCTTTACTCAGAAGATTAATCTTTGCTTTGTAAAAGATCAATCTTTAGTTTAAAAACAATAATATCAATTTTACCAAAATATTTTTTAAAGACAAGTAAATAAAGATAGAAGGAGTACACAAATATTTTATCCTGGTTCACCCAAACACGGGTTACGTCCAGTCCTCACAAGAGTGAGATTTTCCACTATGTGCTCAAAGACTAGATTGTTCTTGATGTACACTTTTTCTTCAGATCAATCTTACACTTTACACACCTCTTACCCTTCTATCTAGAAAGGATTTCTACCTTACAGTTTGTAAAGACTTTAACAACACGTCTTTCAAACTTAAAGGATTTTACAACTTACTCAAGATTTGTCAAAACAATCTTTAGTTACAAAGTGATGATGTTGAGGCTGTTTAGAATTTACTGTTTTCTCAACACTTGTTTGAGAAATGTATTCTGTTGATCAAACAATATTTGAATGATTTCAGCACCAGAAATAACGACACAACCATCAAGCTATGAAAAAGAATTTGAGAAACTTGAGTATGATTGATGGAATTGATCTTTTGCTTAGAGCAGGTTGTTGTGTTTTGTTCTTCAGTTTGTAGCTGTATTTATAGACTCCAAGAAGGCTTAGGACAACTATTATGGCCGTTGAAAAAGACCAGCTGTCATAAAAAAAGAGCTGTTGGAAAATCTGTCATAGCTTAAGATTGATCTGCTGCACCAGAAGAGTGATCTTTTGGTCTGTGAACAAAACAGCTTGTTCCCTATGCATCCTGTCAGTATGTCAGCCTTGATTATGTCCTTTTCAGTTATGTGCGCAGGCTTTTGAAAAGTTCAAATAAGTAGTGTACTTCACTACTTGTAGCTTTGTACTTGCACTTGCTTTATGTGAAGAATGATCTTTATATTATGCCTTTATTAGAGCATGTCTTGTTTCTTCAAATTCTTTGAACACATGTGACTTGGGTTGTTCTTTTGCTAATTCAATATGAGTATATGATGAATGTAGCTTCCAAAATTTTGTAGAGATTGATTGTCTTCTGTTAAGATTGTTCTTTGTATTATTGGCAGAATATACAGATTGATCTTTGTTTTTAAAAGATCAATCTTTTTGTCAAACTTCATTCTTTAAGAATCATTCTTTTGGTACCTATCTTTTCACACTCAAATGCACATGTTAAAAATTAAAAACATTTAGAATCATAATTAATAATCTTGATTAATCATTTGTTTTATTTATCATCAAAATATTTAATTGAGATTTTGTCTTAACAAATTCAACACGAGTTATAAGAAAAAAATCGCGAGAATTTCAATGCTAAAATAGCAACATAAAATTAAATGTAAATTAAAGTTGAGAACATGCGAAAAAACTTTTGAGAGAGAGGTACTAGGGTTCAATGATTAATTTTTTGGCTGAATTGCTTATTTCGTCTGATTTGTTTATTTCAGGTTTCCATTTGATCCCTTACATTTTAAAAATTTTTAATTGGTCTCTCATGTTTGTATAAGTTACTTATTTCTATTAATTTTATATTAAGTCCAGCTGACGGAAGTGCTTATGTTCAAGTAGGTCACATGACTTACGGAAGTCATGGTGATGTGCGACATTTATAAAATATACACATTTTTATTTTATTTTTTAAATTATATCTATTTTTAAAAATAAAAATATGAAATAATAATAATAAATAAACCTAAAATTAAAAACATAAAATCTTAGATACATAAAAAAAAACCGTAAATTAAGGTTTGAAACTTTAAAATTGAAAAGGGGAAGAACGAAGATGTGACAAACAAAAAGAGAGACGAAATTAGAATTCAACTATGGTTGTGAGGGGTGAAACAATATTGTTTTTAGTTTACATTTTTTATTTTAGATTTATTTATTATTATTATTATTATTATTATTATTATTATTATTATTATTATTATTATTATTATTATTATTATTTCATATTGATAGATCCTTTTAGAACTTAAGATACTAAATTAAAACTTAAAATAAATGTAAATGACCAAATTAGCGACTAAGCCTAATATTTTTGATAAATTTAGTGAATTTTTTACTTTTAGGATGATTTTGACTAAAATGATTTTTTTAATTAAGTTTGTATAAGTTATGTATTTTAATTTTACAAATTATTTAATTAATTTAATTTTTTTAATATAGTACAATTTAATTTATTACTATGATCCATTTAAGTGTAGATTTTAAACATCCTAATCACACCTCTCTCTCCTTTAAAGAAAAAGTAAAAGAGAATAATGGTAGTCTATGGAAAACATGTGATATTTTAAGGTGTGTGATTTTTTTTTTTTCTTTTTCGAGCGAAAGCGAGTTGTGTGATTTTTCATTTTTTTCAAAAACTTGAATTTCTCTGTATAAAACAAAACTTGAAATTCTTAAAATTAATTTTCCCTCACTCACTTCCTCCCTCCAGCAGCAGATCTAGCACTCCTTTCCATCATCATCATCACTTTAATCAGTTCACATTTTTCTTTCACACACCACCCCAAAACAAGCAACCTCACCTCACCAATCTTATTCTCTCTCACATCACACTCCTTCAAACCCACTCACATTCCAACCAAAATGAAGAACACCAAGCTCCAAACCCAAACCCAACCAACTTCCTCAAGATCTTCATCACTCTCCTCCCACTTAGCAATGGTTGAACTCAAACAAAAAATCTTAACCTCTCTCTCAAAACTCTCCGACAGAGACACTCACCAAATCGCCCTAGAAGACCTCGAGAAAACAATCCAAACCCTATCATCTGACGCCATTCCCATGATCTTAAACTGCTTATACGACGCCGTTTCAGACCCTAAACCCCCAATCAAAAATGAATCCCTCCGTCTCCTCTCATTCGTCTGCTCTTCCCACCAACACTCCGCCGCACCTCACCTCACCAAAATCATTTCGCACATCGTCCGCCGTCTTAAAGACGCCGATTCCGCCTCCCGCGACGCGTGCCGTGATTCAATTGGATCTCTTTCAAGTCTGTACCTTAGAGGAGAGAACAATGGGAACAGTGGTTCACTTGTTGGGTTGTTTGTGAAGCCATTGTTTGAGGCTATGGGGGAACAGAATAAGGCTGTTCAGGTTGGTGCTGCTGTTTGTATGGCGAAATTGGTTGAGTCGGCTTCTGTTGGGAATGATGGTGATGTCGCTGTGGTGCCGGTGGCGGCGTTTCAGAAGATGTGCCCTAGGATCTCCAAGCTTATTAATAACCCTCATTTCTTTGCTAAGGCTGCTATTTTGCCTGTGGTTGCTGCTTTGTCTCAGGTTTGCTAAATGTTGATGTTGTTTGTTCTTGTTTTCCTCTATTGGATGAAATGAGATTATTGTGATTAATTGATACTCCCACCAAGATGAAATATAAGAAAAAATGGTATTCAAAAAGTTAATAATACATCAATTTTTCAGATGATTTTTTGCTTATATTTTATTTCATAGGAGCATGAATTATTAAATGGTTTACTAGGGAGTTTATATGTATTGACAATTGACAATTTTACCCCGTTGTCCAATCATATTTCACAAAGTAGACATTTATTGAAACTTGAGATATTTTAGGAAATAAGTTTAAAGGACATGCACCATTGGTTACAATCATTGTCCAATGAGAGTATATTGTTTTGCCACATCATCACACTCATATATAAGTGTATTTTGAAATTATTAAGTGGCAAAGTAGTGAGTTCTTGTTGGGTGTGAATGTAAAACTAATTTACATTGACAATGTATGTTCCTTTAGTTCATTAATATCACAAAGTGACAATGATAAAATATGATATGATGACTGTGTAAGACTTTCTTACAATGTTGGTGTATATCTTTTAAAATTTATAAAGTTTAAAGAGTTTTAATTTTGTCTTGAAATATATTTATTTTAGGCCATACTATTTGATATTTTGGTAGCCTTTGATGAATGAAAAGAACAGGAACCACATGAAGTAGTTCAGTTTTCTTGGTTCATTTCGTTTTAGTAGAACCACAATGTATCACTTTTTTAATCCTGTTTTGTTCAGTTTCCAAAAAGCACTAAATGAATATAGCTAGTGTAAAGACAATCTCATGTTTGCAAAAATGCCACCTTAGACAGATATCAAGACTGGTAATAATTTAGATAAAGACTAAAAGTTGTATTTGGGTGGATGGATTGCTGGCTGAAAATTTAGCTTCTATTTACTATAGTTGATTCATTAAGATTTTTGCAAACTAAGATTTTGTAAGACATGTTGATAGTAGAGCCATGGCATTTGGAAAATGCAATATGATATGGCCATGGCCCATGTGCAATGAGAATGATGTTGGAACTTGGAGAGTGGTTTTAGTAAACGCAAAGGGTACTTCTAATGACCAAAGCTATTGGTGTTGAAAATTCGGTTCTAGTAACTTCTTCTTGACTAAATGGTGGTAGAGACTAGAGAGATCCATATTAATTTATTTTGGTAAGTGTTGTTAAACAACGGCTGTAGCGCTATAGTAGCACTATGGTGTTATAGTGTAGCAGAATTTGAACAAATTGATATGCTATTTAGTACGAAATTATGTCAAATAATGGCTATATTGGTGCTATAGCACTATTGTGTAGCAGAATTTCAACAAGCTGCTATTTTTCGCAATATGTGATGGCGATTGCCAACACTGCTTTTGGTCCTGTCAATCTCATAATGTGTTTGTTTATTTTGGGAGGCTGTTGTTAGTTATCGTCTTTCATAGATTACATTGCCAAATTATCATTTTGTGATAGAAGACACCTACAGAAAAAAGATTGAGTTAATTGAGTATTGATTGCAGGCTGGGGCAATTGCACCACAAAGTTTGGAACATTTGCTACCTAGTATTCATGACTGTCTCTCCAGTAGTGATTGGGCAACACGTAAAGCAGCAGCAGAGGCATTAAGTTCCCTGGCTTTGCATTCAAGCAGTTTGATTACTGATAAAACGACACCCACACTGGCATTGCTTGAGTCTTGCCGGTTTGACAAGGTAGTTTTTGCCATAAATTTTCTTTTGATAACTTGCCACATTAGCTTCTTGCCATGCCATATTTGTTTTTTGAATTGCTTGTTTCGATTGCTACATCGATTTCATATAAATCTTATTTTCATGAAATGATCCATTTCATATAATGATTTAATTCAACAGGTGACTACATAAAATGTTTTTTTCTTTGCCTTAGTTGCTTGCAATCTAGTGTACCTCATTGAGAGAGCACTAAATGAATTATGTGCCTACGTAAAGTTGATAGCATATTTCTCATGACTAGTCTAGCCGGTGATATGACAAGAGTATCACATATACTATTCTCTCATTGAATCAGGACTGAGAATTGTTTGTCCTAAAATGGTAGATTTGTATTTTGTTGAAACCTCATTACTGGAGAACTATTTTTGTTGGTTTTTAGTCATCTAATATTTTCAGGAAAAAAAATGTTATTGATTGCAGATTAAACCTGTGAGAGATAGCATGACAGAGGCATTGCAATTGTGGAAAAGAATTGCAGGTAAAGGAGATGTATCTCCTCATGATTCAAAGCCCTTGTCTTGTTCTAGGCATATTTCATTTGTTTGTAGTAATCCAATCACCAACCACTTTGTCCTAGTTTGTCTTTGTAATGCTTGTTTTTTATACTTTAGATGGTGGGAATCCTGAACCAGCTGTTTTGTCGGAAACAAGTGACCTGAAAAAGGTAAATCCTGATGAGAGGAAGACTGATCCACTAGTAAAGGACACGGATTCGACTTCTAAGGCCAAAGCGGCTAGCATCTCAGAGACAGAGAAGGCAGTTGTAATATTAAAAAAGAAAGCACCTGTCTTAAATGATAAAGTACTAAATCCAGAATTTTTCCAAAAACTTGAAAGAAGGGGTTCTGATGATTTACCAGTGGAAGTGGTTGTTCCTCGCAGATGCCTCAATTCTTCTAGCTCAAACAATGAGGAAGAATCAGAGGCAACTGCTAAAGATTCAAACGAAAGAACTAATTCCCTTGGAAATCCCCCTAACGACAATAATAAATATCATGTCTCAGAGAGGGGTATTGATGGAAATTCAAGACAAAGGAATTGTGATGATTTTGCCCATGACAGATACTCTGAAAGGAGAATGAATACAAAAGAACCGAGGACAAAAGCAAATGATACAAATGAAAGGACTGAAAATGATCAGAGGGAGGGTTCTACCAATCATGCAGGTTTTTCTAGAACCGATGGTCAATCAGAAGTACCCTTCTCCAATAACAGAGGAAACTGGTTGGCAATCCAGAGACAGTTAACGCAGCTTGAAAGACAACAGGTTCATCTGATGAACATGCTACAGGTATGTTTCTTACGGCCCAAAAAACAAGTTCTGGTATATGCTCTTCATAAGTAATAGATGTTTTAACAATTTTGCAGGATTTCATGGGTGGATCTCATGATAGCATGGTGACTCTTGAGAACAGAGTAAGAGGTCTTGAGAGAATTGTTGAAGACATGTCACGGGATTTATCTATATCATCAGGCCGTAGATTCGACGGATCATCAAGTCGGCCTTCTAGCAAGTATAATGGTTTTAATGATTATTCGAATGCCAAGTATGGAAGAGGTGCTGATGGACGCATCCCATATAATGAAAGATTCACCCAAACTGATGGTAATGCTATGGGGATGAGGGGAAGAGGGCCATCTTGGAGATCTGACATGCCTGAGGGTTGGGATTTTTCTGGTTATGGTGCTTCTAGAAACAGCCAAATTCCCTTGAGGAGAGCTTTTGGTGGTAGTTCTGTTGATGGAAGATCACCAAAATCAATGCATGAGAGTGATCTAGGGGGCAGCAGGAGAGCTTGGGATAGAGCAGCAATGCCCATACGGCTTGGTGAGGGGCCCTCTGCAAGAAGTGTTTGGCAAGCTTCAAAGGACGAAGCTACCTTGGAAGCAATTCGGGTTGCTGGTGAGGACAATGGAACATCTAGAGCAACAAGAGTAGCAATCCCTGAAATGACTGCAGAAGCTCTGGCTGATGACAATGTTGAACAAGAGAGGGATGCAATGTGGGCTTCTCTGTGTAATGCAATGGATGCCTTTCAAGCAGGTGACGTAGATTCGGCCTTTGCAGAAGTGTTGTCTACCGGAGATGATCTTTTGCTTGTGAAGCTAATGGATAGAACTGGCCCTGTAATGGATCAACTTTCAAGTGAGATTGCATGTGAGATCTTGCATTCCATTGGACAATTCTTACGAGAGCAGAACGTGTTGGACATCTGTTTGTCTTGGATTCAACAGGTATGCTTCTCTTCTGTTCAAAATTTGTTTTTATTAGTCATAATATGTATATTATCTCATCATATGAGTTTTTCTATTCATAATAACACTTCCCACTTCCCCAAAACAATATGAATTGATGATAGTTCTATTTGTTTGGTTATTTTATCAAAAGGAAAAACTAGCAAAGTTTTGAATTGCCTGAATAGATCTTCATCTATAAAATTGACACAACATTATTGAAGGGTTTCAACGACCCTCTGTGTAATTAATTTTGCAACTAGGCATTATTATTTCTCAAGATTTGGCATTTGAATCTCCTGATGATTTTTAATAATAGATCTCAAGCTGTGTAATGTATTAATGTTTTGTTATGTTTAGTTGGAGGACTGACATAGTATAGTATGCTTAGTCTAATGACATAGATGTCCCTATTTAAGCAGTCATTCTGTTATAATTACAAGAACTTCAAAAGTTCATTTTTGGTCCCTGAAAGAAAAATTATTCTTTGGAATTATTATATCCATGTCTGGAATAGCAATTAAGTGTATGATACAATATAGTTGTGGTCAATCTGTTAGTGACTTGCAGGTTCTTCTTTATGCTGGTACATAGTCCAGCTTTTAAACCAAGTTTTCCTTTTGGGATGAATTTCCTCTGAAGTGAGTGTATCTCTAAAGTGAGCTGGATTAATGGTTAAAACATTATTTAATTTAAGTTGCACTGTATTTTTAACCCATTAATTAATAAAATTCAAAGGACAATATAACCTTGTTACTTTAGTTTAGAACCACCTTATTTGGAATTGTATCTTGTGATGAATAGAATCTTATCGTTTAATATCTTCAAGATGCATTGAACAAAGTGGTTCAGAAAATTATTGGTTATATAACAAATTCAAAAACATATTAATTCCTTGGACTTAACAGTTTTTCACAGATATTCCATCAATAATTTGTTTAGCATTTGGTGGTTATTCTGCATTGTACACGATGCTGCATTTGCTTCCTTTTTTCCCAGCTTTATATCTTTCATACGAGGCTTAAGATACTAAAATCGCGATCATAATATTCAGTTGGTGGAGGTGTTATTGGACAATGGCCCTGATACTTTTGGCATTCCCATGGAAGTGAAGAAAATGCTCTTGCAAAATTTAGATGAAGCTTCAGATACAGTTGAGGACTGGGAAGGTGTTCCTCCAGATCAACTTTTATTGCAGTTGGCATCAGCCTGGGAAATTGATCTTCAACAGCATGACAAATAGGCTCATAAAGAACAAACTATGCTGATACTAAAGACTTCTCCTCATTTTAACTTTTGAATTGGGGATGATATCCTTGATAGTTTTATTGAGTGTACAATTTCAAATATATATGATACTCAGGTTTAAGGCCCGCAAGTTATTTCAAAAAAGGTTTAAGGCCCCCAAGCAAAAATTACAATGGCACAAATTCATGATGCTCCATTTTCTTCTGCATCTGGTGACCAGTCAGAGCAATGTTTGACCCTTGGCTATCAACATTACTAAGGTAGTGTGTGTTTATGTTTTCGGTTGTCAGTTTCTAACTAGGATGCTTAAAATCATTGTGTAAATTGAGATGAATGAACAAATCTTCCATGTAATTACTACATGTCTGTTATTGACTAGCCAGATTTATTTGTCCCATTTCCACTCGTTTAAGTTTGAAATGTTGAAGATGACAATGCATTAAAGATTCTGGATATAGAAACAGAGTAGCCCATGCAAGCTTTGGATATCATATTGCCAATATAAAAATATTCATTTTTTTTATTATAATTTAAAATCAAAATATATTTGATTAATGATGTTTATTTGTAATTATATAATAATATATTCTTGCACCAAAAAAATAAAAATAATATATTCATTAACATTAAAAAATGGATAGCTATTCGATCATAGAAATTTATGTAAATAGCAATAGTTAAAATGACGTGTATATAAATTTGGTTGTGTATGTATTATGAAATATATTAGATGTAGGTATTAGTTTTTGTTTCTCATATATTTTCTTTACTGAAAATAATTATATTTGAAACATTATTGTTTATTAAATGTGGACATCTCTTCTAGAAAGCATATTCAAATTTTGATTTGGTAGATCATGGGAGCGTTTTTTTTTTTGCTAAAACCAAATCTTACTAAAATCAAATCTTTGTTGGATATTAATTTTAAATTTATAAATGTAAATGTACATATTTGTTTGATATATTAATTTTTATTATAAAATTATCATATTTTAATTTATTATTATATCTCTATGACATATATTAATGAGTTTTAGTGTAGCGTTATTTACATGAATTTTATGTTTCATCTTTGATTCCTGTTTCAGATATTTTAGCCGGAATTAAAAGATCTGTATATTTCTTTTCATAATTAATTTTTTAATGTAAAATTCATTTTTTGGCCAAACCTCCCAATCTTTTAAAATTTTAAAAGCATTTTTTTTCCGCTTGCTTCCGATGATAACACCCACTCCTCTCTGGAGTCTCTACAATTATTATATCAACAATTATAGAAAAACAATTATTAATATTCATTTGTACGATCAATTAATACATTTAAATAATTATATATCATGAAATTATATTTCATATTAATTTAATATACGCTAAATCATTATTTTTAAGTTCAAAAAATTGAAGGGACCTAAGGAATTGATAAAAATAGAAGAATCAATTTCATGAATCGATAAAAATAAAAAGACAAAAATTGCAGTTAAACCTTCGCATTATCGATGTTAAGATGACTAATAATTTCAGTAGTCCTCCTGGTACCCGACAAATGAAAAACCCTTGTTAACTTTATTTTCTCAAAATCGTAATGCATGTAGTATAGTTTGCAAACAGACATGAACATTGGCAAATAAGACAGAATTTGACAAATTTCATTTTATATACAACACAAAAATACAAAATGATACATAATTGCACATAGCCTAGAGCCATATAGGTACATGATACAAAACAAGAAGACATAATGTGCCTAAATTAAAAACCATGGAAGTAAAGCTAACAAATGCAGTCAAATGCTGCTGACCCTAATGATTTTGGGCCTTCTGTCTCTACATAGTTAAAAATTAAAAATTCTGTACACCAAAAAATTCACAATGAAACCATTCACATCTCTCTAGAAATTAAGGTTGCACCCTCTTTTGATTGCAGTCACCAAAGAAACCATGCAGCTAATACTTAATCTGAATGAGAAAACATCACTCCCAAATCCATTCATAGCCTTCGTATGAAACCAAGGGTGCAAAAAAAAACCCACAACAGCACAGCATAACGGTTTGATTTGATGTTTATTTTGCGGCGTACCAGTTTTGTGCACACTTGGCATCCACAGAGAGGGCGACTTTGAGAATATTCTTGCCATTAAAGGGTTTTGACATGCACTCAATAACTATGGCCTTTGCAACCTCAGCTGACTCTTTTGGTCCTTCTAGTATGACTTCATCATGAACCTATTGTTATGGTAAAATTTTAGTTAAAATGTAACTAAAGATTTTAATTGGACCAAAACATTCATATCTGAAACAGCATTAATATGAATATAGATAAAGCCATGATAAGAGAGCTGAATGCTCATCATATTCGCATATCAATTTTTTTTTGGGTAACCATGTCATTGTTGCAAAGTATCCATCGGCTTTGCCAACGACTAATCTCTGCTTAGGAAACTTGCTGGCCACTTTTAGTGGTTTTCCCCTACCAATCATGTTTCTTTTCATCCACAAGGCTTGAACTCAAGACCTTGCTTAAGGGATTTGAGTTCAATTCCACTTGGACCAATGTAATGTTGGGGTCAAAAAATGAGATTGAAAAGAAAAAATGTCAAAGCAAAAATCAATGTATAAACTATGGAGTACTATGAAGAATGGAAAATAACTAGGAGGAAAGGAACATACACCAATCAAGTTAGCAATAAATCATACCAAGTGAAATTGTGTAACTCTTCAATCAACAGCCACTGGCAAGTGACTCATGAAGATTGAATAATGCTAGCAACACACTATTTTTTATTGGTTAAAATTCATAGTCCCAACAAATCTTAATGGGACCCACACAATTTGGTGAGACCCATGTGAATTTCAACTAATAGAAGAGAGTATACTGAAATGTGTGGAATGTGTGTGTTAGAGAGTGTGTTGCTAGCACTTATAAGAGAAATTATTTGACTGATCAAAATAAATTATTTTACAGAAAATACATGAATTTTACAAATAATACATTAATGATGTTTTCTTTAACATAGACACAGCAAACTCTTGATACAATTTTTTTTCCAATAAGATTTGATACAATTTTCTATACTAACCATGTCTTACTTACCCCTTTGTCCATCATCCCAAAATCCATGCATTAAAATCGAAAAAATCAAGTGGATGAAAATACTTGAATGGAACTTGACAAAAAGTGAGTACATTATAAACAGAAAAATTCTTTGCATAAATGTATTTAACCTGAAGAAGTAACTTCCATCCAAGCTCCTTCAACTGTTTATTATTGGATATTTCTAACATGGCAAGCATGGCAACATCAGCTGCACTACCCTGTTGCAATTGACAAATCCAAAAACCATAAAAGAAAGGTCTTAAAGTGATGATGGGTCTCAAACTTTGGGAATTGATAGAGGCAGCGAGAAGTATATAAATCTCTTAATAACCAAAAACCCTATATATCAGTTATCCTAAAAAATCAGTAATGTTATATTTTAAACGAAAAATAAGTGACCATGGTTGAGAGTAAAGTGATAGACATGAGGGCGTGTTGGTTGAAAACTATAGCATTAATATATATGAAAGAATTGAGGACCTGCACTGGGGTATTAATAGCAGCTCGTTCAATGTGACCTTTATAGTAGTTTTGACCTTGATTTATCTCAGGGAACTGCCTGGCTCGCCCTAGTAATGTGTAAACACAACCGAATTCAAAAGCTTCTTTTTTACGTTTCTGTTGCCATCTTAAAACTTCTTTTCTATCATTGTACCAGAGGTCAACTGTGTTCTTAGCTTCTTTAACAGAAACCTGACAGAAATATTTGTATGATCAAATCAAAATTCGTAGAGACTTGTGACCCATGTAAGCACCTCAGAATAAGTGATAGAATGAATTCATGGTACCTTCCAATCCTTAGAGAGACCCTGTGGAGTCTTTCCATATGCAATTGAGAAGTTAAGCATTTTCGCTTTTCTTCTTTCAGAAGCAAAAGCATCCTGAAAAAGGTAAAAGAGAAAAATTAATAGTAAGATACAATACATACATAGTTTAACTGATCACAATGATTATATTTATGCCTAACTTGACATTAAATTTATTATGTATTGTGCGTTTTTTATCATAGGTTGCTACTATTAGAAAACTACGAGGGACATCTATCTTGAGTTTCAAGGGTATGACATAATGCTAAGCTGCAAAAAGAAGCTAAGCACGTATACAAACTTGATTAGATACAAAATATATTCCCTTCCAACAATTCCTATTAAATGTTTCTCCCGTCTCTCTTTGAAGGGTCTACATTTTAGGTTGTTAGGTCAATTTTTATGTTAATACTTCAGTGGTTAATTACCAAAATATATTCCTTTTTATGTTAACTACCAATCACAAGATATGCCAAGCTAACAAGAGAGATACAGTGATATAATATAATACTTCCATTCCTTTTTAGTTGTCACATTAGGTTATTTAGTAATAAATTTTGATGCTTTTGATGATATTGTTTGTCTTTTTCTTATAATACCCTTAACTATTTATTATCTCATTGCACTTATTTCTCTCTTTGCAATAAATAGTTAAGACTATTATTGACAAAACAATAGTTAAAGTTGCATTGAACGTTGAAAACGACAAATAAATTGAAACAAAATTCCTACAAAAGTGATCAATAGTAACAAAGGAAGTGGTTAATTGTGCACGAAAGCAAGGTTAAAACCATTAAACTATAAGTAGATCAGAAGACAATTTACCTTGAGGAGAGGAACAGGGGGTTTATCTTCACCAGGTTGAGGATGCCATTCAAGAAGCACTTCCTTTTTATCAACTGCTTCACGGATATAAGGGTACATATTCATTGCTGTTCTGGAATGGAAATCACCACCAGCTTCAAAGGCTTCCAACATACTCTTACAATTAGTAAGATGTGCAAGTATCCTAAGTTCCAACTGTAAGAACACAATGCTCCATCAACAGAATGAAATACCAAAGCGGGTTGATTCTAATGTATTAATTATACAAACCTGTCCATAATCAGCAACTATAAGAGAATTTCCAGGAGCAGCTATGAATGCTTGACGGATTTTGTATCGGTCCTTTTCCAAAGCTGGTTGATTCTAATGTATGAATTATTCAAGTTAGATTAAATCTGTATCTTTTTAAATCCAACAATTAATCTGGTCCAGGTGATACCCATATTTTCAAATTATGTCATTTAGATTCATAATGCAATACAACTGTGTAAGCTCAAATAGAGATAATGAATGGGAGCAACTCAGCAACAATGATAAAATCATAGAACTTGGTCACAGAGGCTTAGATATCACATCAAGAACCAACTCTACCAAAAGACACAAATAGTTTTATATTTATCGATCATAAAAAAATGGAATCATACTACATCAGTAAATATACATATACAGACGAAACCAAGGACAGAAATATGTATGGCATTCAAAAAATTTATGTAATTCAATAACAAATATGGAATTCTAAAAAAAAATGGAAGTTGAAAGAACCTGCAGACTTGGCCTTCTTGCCGACAAGCGTCCGGTTTCTGTGTTGATATTTATGGAACAATGAACACGGAGGTCCTTTCCAGATATATTATGTCCCTGTCATTGAAACATATTAAGCTAGCATAGAGCAGATAGAAACAAACTCATTATTCCAAACTTACAACATACAAACCAATAATTCAATATAGATATATACACAAACAATCTACAATATACCGACATCCTACTACAACTACTGCAGCCATTGGATTTAAAAATGGGCTCATCCTCTGCAAGCATACAAACTAACCATGAAAATGTTTCATGTTCATTGACGAAGAACACTATAATGCCAATCATACTGGATAAGCAAAGATTACAAGAGCAACATGAAAATTCATTAACACAACCTGATCAGAATTAAAGTCCAAAATAAAATTATTAAAGGCCTATTTTGATTGGCTTATTTGAGTTTATTTATTAGCATAAACACTTGTAAGATTGTTTGGTAGAGCTTAGCAAACAGCTTATATGACATGTCAATAAGTTGTTTTTAGGTTATTTCCATAAGCTTTCCAAGATAGCTTATGAAAACAGCCTAGCTTATATAAAACAGTTTGGATTCAATTTATCTGATGTTATCTAAATAGCTTATACATTAAGCACTTAAACGATAAGCACTTAAACGATAAGCGCTTAATGAAGATTTTTACTCAAACAAAGCCTATAAAGAAAAAGAATAATTACCTGCAGGGGAAGGATGAAGTTAGAGATCAAAGAGTCAATTGAACAGACTTCACATAATGCAGCAATTGCATGACATGCTTCTCTCCCTTCTTCCTCTGTTGGAAAAGCAGCAAAGGCTGTTCCATAAGCAGAATTGTCTATTTCTACAGGTTCATCTTCAATTGCAGAAGGCTTTCCATCTTCATCCTCAAGATCAATGTTAAGAGCCTCGATAAAGTCATATTCAGCAGAAACTTTGCCAGCCAGCGCCTTTAAAGCGGCACCACTAACTGAGGGCCAGCCACTAGCTGTGTGCATGTCAACGTTCAGGTTATAGCCAATGCTATTCAACTTAATAGCGCGTAATTTTAAAGGAGTCTTTTTGCCTTCTTCTAGCACTTTATCAACATTGGGAACTTTGAAAATCCGCTCAGTTGGAATTGCCTCGTTGTGGTTTTTTCTGTATAATGGGGCAGGAAAAATGAAAGCTTTATTTTCATGATATACATGAATATGAACCACTTCATTCTAAATGACTGAGAACAATATGTTCCATAAATAGAATTGAAACTTTTCTACCAAATTATCAATTTATTAAGATCGAAACAATTGCTACACAAAAGATTTAAACAATGTGAACCTGTTTGCAGTGCCACCAAAAAGCAGTACGCGCAACTGTGCATCGCTTCCAACATTCATATACTTGGCATCAGGACAATACTTAGACGCCCATTTTCGAAATCTATTAACAGCTACCTCTTGCTCTTCTTTGGCCACCTTTTCTATGTCTTGAAGATATAATCGATCGACTAGCATACCCTCAGATTCCATTTTGACAAGAAGCTCGCCAAATGGCTGCCAATATTTCTCGTAAAAATCAAACATGCTTCCGTGTAAAAGTTCTCCATCAAGTTTCCAAGGCAAATCTGACAGATGACTCTTTAGGCTCTCATAAAGCTTCAGAGTGCTTCTAGCGTCTAAGGCAGAGTAACATATCCAAGGTATGCGCTCTTCTCTTTGCAGTACTTCTACAGGAGCAATGGTAACCATTTTACCCGCAGATCCGTCTATCTTTGCCTTTTTCTGACCAAATATAGTTGTCATTGACACCTTACCAATCAAATCCTTTTCGAGATTCAGCTTAGCCCTAGACATGACCTCTTTGTCACCTGAAAGTGCTTCAAGAGAATAACCACCAACCCAACGTCTTGATGAATCCCATAGCCGTGCCATGTGCATTGTATCAGCATGAAATCCAGAAACCTTAAATCCATAGTTTTGTATAACATGACAGTCAAAGCTATAATTATGCCAAACCTACAGAATGCACCAGTGACTTTGTTATTTTCAAATCCACGGCACATAAACCCAGTAATACAACGCTACTAGCAGTTTATGAAGCTAGAATTATGCAACTAAATAATCTTTTTAATTAAGCACTATTACAAAACTTTTTCTAAATTTTGAGAAAAACACCATAACTACTTCTATTTGAGGGTTTTTTCTACCTAAAATCCAATTATTTGAAAATTCAGACTTTCTTATGTAAAAAGTAATAATTTATTACTTAGGAAAGTACAAACATATGAGCCATTATTTTTTCACTAATTGTGGAATGACATGACCAAAAGGTACTAAAAGAACAACGTTTCTTTAACCAATTTGCGAGTCATATCTCGATTAGTAACAAAACTTAACCCAATCAATATGAATCCTTGTACGTAGCTTGCAGAAAGAAAAACTAAATCAGAGTTCTAAGAACTCCTAAACCAGAGCAAAATTGCTCTTATCCAGAGAAGGAAATTCTCCTAATTATTTCTTACAATATTTTCTGAATACTTTCCCCTCTTCCCCTTCCCTCATTCTTATAACGTAAAATAAGAGACATTATTGACTAGCTTTTATTTCCTCCATTCATCCTTCTTGAAATTGAATGGCTTTCCCACTTTCCCCTCCCTCATTCCTTTAATGGAAGATCAGTAGAATAAGAGACGTTACTAACTAGCTTTTATTCCCTCCATTCATCCTTCTAGAAACTAAATGTGTGTGAGGTGTGTGACTTAGGTGAGTGGGGCCCACTCTTTGGGCCCTCATTCCTCTTAATTTGCAGTGTTCTATCAGAAGGCATAAACCAAACACAACTATCATACTTTACCCATATGGTTCAAAGAGGAAGTCAAAGACTACATACATAAGTGAGAATTTATAGGTTGCCTGTAATAGGGAAAATATATAAGGGTGTGCAATATTAAAAAAATTAAAGAAAACATGGAAAAACACAGATAATTGTAATCCCAAGCTTGGAGGTGGCCGGAATGAAATTACAATCATAGAGCACTTAAATATATGAAGTAAACATCACAACTATATAATGCAATTATGCAACATAGAAAATGACATTCTTGTCCATTTATAGAGTTTCTAGAGCCATGTTCGTTCCCTCGAAATGGCCTGTTACGGGTCATTTATCGCCTTTCTATATTGTTTTTGGTGTTCATATATAATATATTTACCAGCAAATACCCTATTCAAGATCATCTGTGCATTATCCTGGCATATTATAGTCCCCTTGTGTAATTTTTAATTTTCTGAAGGGACTACAACATAACAGCAAGACAAATATGTCAGGTATATTGTATATAAACCGCCTTTAGATATATGAGACTAGAGTTGGGTAGAGACTATACGTGATACAGTGAAAAGGTAGGGCTTTCCCCTGTTTATATTACTAGACGATGAGATAAGAATGTCAATTGGCCCTTAACAGCCACATTTATCAAATATCGCTCCTTTAATATGATGCAAGTTTTTTGTTCCGCACATAAAACATGTGCCAACGATTTTCTACCAGGTAAGCGTTTATTTAAACACTAACTGCATAACAACAGCAATTCTTCTACTAGTCAAACTACTAACGTTACCATCCAAACAAAAACAGTTCTTCTAAACTCACTTTTAAAACATCATTCCCAAATGCAAAACATTTTTACATCCAATTTGTTGGAATAAATTCTACCAAAACTTAAATCATACAAACCCTTAAGAGGTTCCTCAATAACGATAAGATTAAAAACATAAAACGAACAATGATAGGAAAGAGCAGCTACCTTTTTTATGGATGGATCTTGAAAAAAATTGGCAAACTTATTTAACATCTCTTCGCCTCCACCATCAAGAACATCTACCCAGATACAGGACTTCCCACCTCCAAAATCAGCTTCTGGACCCGAATAAATACTGAAACATATTATCTCCCCATGATCTACCGGTGTTTCTTGTTTGACATCTATCTTGGACACCTTTTAAAACAATAAAAATTGTAACATATCACATGCTCAAAAATTGTGAAATACAAATAGCCAAGAGACTCATAGCGACAAAATTGCAATGCAAATTAAATTGAAAAAAGGTTAAAGAAAACAATATATATTCAATTTGTATTGGTTAAAAAGGACCAAAGGATACATCATTGAACTCATGTTCAATGTATATGCATATTAGAAAAGGAATCTAGTTATGTACTGTGTTGCAATTAGGACACAACGCCACAACCTTAATAAAAGTTAACTTAGTCAACAATTATACCTCAGTATCACATGCATGAATAAGATGCCTGTAATTTATTGTAAGCATCTTAGCTACTTCCTCCGCATGAGAAAGATTATTAACAACCAATATGTCTTCATAGATACTGCATAGCCTGTCCCGAAGTTTCAATTGTTCATCACTGCGTATCATAGCAACAACAGATTTTGCTTGAGTTTTGTCCTTTGCAGTTGTAGCCAAACTGTGGTTGCCATTAACTCTATCGATTTTCTCTTCACGGAACTCTAATGAAGATTCATTTGACTCAGTGTCAACTCTTTCAGTGTCTGGTAACACCTTCGAGTTTAATATAGAATGTTGAACAGAAGATGAGGCAGGTTCATGTAGATCCTGCAGCATAAAATTGTGCCCTTCATTTTCAGATATAGTTTGTTTTTTACTATTCGAAAAAGCAATTGTATTTGTATTGGACGGATACGAACTACTCTTGTCGAGAGCATGCATTTCCATTCTTATCTGAGTCAATTTATAACTAGCCTCAGCCCAGCCGGTTTCATCACCAGATAATTTTCTACGAGAAGGGGTTTTGGGTAATCTGTAACCCCGAGAACCCAAACACTTCATCAGCCTAACTTGTTTGTCATAGGAACTCAAAGAACTCAGCTCTTCTTCCTGTCTTGTTTGATTTGTTACCTCCAACATATTATATGATGCAGTTGAAAATTTCATAACTGAAATATGTATTTGAGAGTTACGACTATACACCATGTCATTGCATTTATTCAACCCAAAAGATATTCGCTTTAGACGGTGTGAACCTTCTCTAAATTGAAGAGACTTACTAGACAAATTGCTATGTAGATGGACAATGTTGGCAATCTGGATTGATTGGACTTTTCTTCTATCATGCATAAAAATAATAAAAAGGTACCAATCAATAGAATGAAATAGCATATTTTACTTTTCACTCTAGCTCATTGAAGATGCAATATAGTAACAAGCAACAAGGTAAAACA
Organism: Cicer pinnatifidum; assembly: GCA_037974775.1. NCBI lineage: Eukaryota > Viridiplantae > Streptophyta > Magnoliopsida > Fabales > Fabaceae > Cicer > Cicer pinnatifidum. The sequence continues at coordinate 50,487,889 of JBBPBR010000004.1, forward strand.
AGGCTATGTAGCCATGCGTGATGTCATGAATGATAATATAATATATAATTTCTGCCGCTCTATTCCATGATCGACATTTGCAAATAGTTACGTTCATGCTTAGGATAATATGATGTCACTAGTTGCATGCACTTTTTAGCAACGACAAAAATAATTAACTTAGAAACACTTCATCAGTAAAGGTTAGGTGCTTCTTATTTATTTCAGTCTCAACATCTTAAAACTAGGGATGAAGCAAGGACTTCTACACCATAAAAGTCAACAATCAATGCAAAACAATTTTAGCTTGCCCATTTTCAGATGAGTAATACAAAATATTAATTTCCAATTATATAACAAAAATGTGCAGAAGAAAAAGAATAGGAAGACTATCAAAGAACTTCAGTAGTCATTTACATACCACTTCATGGTTTACAACTTATGCCTTGCTTCCTAGTAACTAGCTATTCAATGTTGAATTGTTAATTTTTTTAAACACTGGTTAAGCAACTAGCAAAGTTTAAATCAAACTTATGAATATAAATGTCCAACTTCATGCATTAATTTTCGTGGTGTGCAGAGTAACAATTTCTATAAACCGTTGATTTTTCATTTTTATTTTCTCTCAATTTTATACCCTTAAAAGTGAAAAAAAACGCGTTCAAGCCTTCACAAATCACAATATCATAACAATCCATGCATAAACTGAACATTTATGATTATGCAGTTACAAAGACGACCTTATGAGAAAAGTCCAAAATATACAGCGAGCAAAAGCTTTAAATATTTTCATCTGAACACACAACATACACACAAACTTCATGCAAAATTCTTCTTCACTTTTACTAGCAAATTGAACTCTGTCCACACCTTTACTCAATGCCTTTCTCACCCCCTTTTTGCCCTTTCAGAAAGCAGGATAAAACACAAATTTCACCAAATGCCAGAGTGAAGACACAAAACAAAAACCAAACCAAAACAAAACCAAACTTCTATTTCAAATTTCATCCCTAGAAATGCATTGTTGCGCATTTCAACAGTTCAAATACAGCGCGAAACCAGGTTACTACCTCCGTCCCTAAATATAAGCCGCATTTCAAATTACTAAATACATTTATCATCAATTTAAAAATATACTCCTCGTTAGTACTACTAACTGTACAAAGTTAAACACACCCCTATAGAAAATGGTACTTTAGTAACAAGTAACTAACTATACACAAAATAGACACATTAAATACACTACATTTTTCTTAATATACGTGCAAATCATAAAAGGTGCTTAACAACATAGTTCATTTAACAAAATCACTAAAAAACACTGTACAAAGATATTAAAAAAACACAAAACAAGTAAAAATTCTATCATAGTCTTAATAATATCACAAAAAATATACCAATGTCATGAGGGGATTTTAAGACATGTAGCAAAGTGAGAAAAAAAGCCCCAACGAAAAAATGATAAGAACTTTGAATTAAGAATGAACAAACCTGTGATGGGGTGAACCATAGGAAGCGAAAAAAGACAGAGAAGGGAGAGGAAAACGAAAGGGTCGAGAAGAAGAGTGAGAAAAGGATAAACAAGAAGGACAATAGTAAGATGATCTAAAACCAAAAGGGTTAGTCTGAGAAGAGACCCCCATGGAGGAAAACACACAAAATAGCTTCCCCAGCTTTGTGGTGTGAGAAAAGTGCTTTTTTATATTACAGTGGGAAAAAGGGTTAATAAGAGAAAAGAGTGAGTTAGAGGGTTATTTGAGTTGGAATAATACAAGTTGGTGTGTTAGTGAAAAATTGTGGAAAGAAAACATGTCCATGAGAGAAAACTGAGGGATTGAGAAAGAGGGGAATTTGGAGTTGAAAGAAAGAAAACATAAAACCCTGCTTCTGCTGCAACTTTGAATATTGTTGTAAAGTACAAAACCTGAAATGAAATGGAAAATAAAAAAAAATTGTTCTAGTGCGCGGCTTATTTTATTCTACTTTTATTTCTTAAAAATAAATAAAAAATGTTTTTTTTTTCTTTCAAAAATACCTCCATGTTTTGTTGAGATGATCTCAAAATGTTTCTTGGCCCGATGGACATGTATTATAGTACGTAGGGCTCAACTTTGATGGATTTGAATCTAATTTTGTTAAACCATTCAAAACTAAGTATAATTTATAACTTCAATTTTGATTGATTTTTGTATCGATTAGTACGGGTTTGTGGTTGATGGACGTGGATTAATTTAAGTGGTGAGTTTTTTATTTTCATTTTTTGTAATTTATTATTTTTTTATTTTTTTTAAATATTAGATTTTCAATATTTTTTATCAATGTTAAGTAATAATTTATCAAATAGTCTATTTATAATAGTGATGATACGAGACTAAGTGAGACGAAGAAACTCACCCTAAAATAATTAGATGTTTATACTTAAAATTTTAAGTAAAATGATTGACTTCAATCGAATCAACTAATCTTGCTCGACTCTAGTGGTATGTACTAAACTATAAAAAAGTATGTCTAAAAATAAACTAGTGGTATTTACTTTTGTTCTTTGAAATATTTTATTTCTATTTTCTTTTACAATTTTACTATTTTCAATTTATACTTTTAGAGCATATGTATACTTTTTAGTGTGTTATAAAATTTCTAGGTGTGAGGTTGCTCCTCCTCTAGGTCTATTTTTGGATCAAACCCTCCTAGTTTTAATACATTAAACAAAAGTAAATTTAATACGTTAAACAAAAGAAACTTTTATAGTACTACCTAAAAATAAATTTCAGTTGGTCATAATTATGGACGCTTATGAAAAACTTTTCTAACAAGTTTAAACTAATTCAAAAGTATATTAGAGCCTCCAACAACATGTTATTGTATTTCACAAACCACCAAAGATACAAATCATATACTTTATTTAACAGTTAATACATGATTTTGAAATATCACCATCTTGTAGAGCAAAAAGTCCAACCATTGAACAATATTCCACCGTTGGACTTGTCCCACTGTTAGCCAAATGCTCTTCAAAGTTTCATATTCAGTATTCCATTGTTGAGTATTTTTTCTGAATCACGTTGCATTTGCAAGGAATTGTCGTGACATACTCGCGACTAGGTCCAGGTCACCAATACATACATGAATGTCATCACCTTAGTTAGTAACAAAATTTTATCATTCAATCTGAGCGTAAAAATCTTTCAACCTTGTCAAACCAAGCTAGTTCAGACACAAAGTCATCATCTTGAATAACCACTCGTTACGAATAAACATACGCAACTTACTTAATCTCATAATATCATTCAAAAACATGTAATTCATATAACACATATTTAAAGATAACACACAAACATAACAAATATATAATATCACAATACATTTATATCACATATAATTCAAGTAGAAAAGTGAATGAAGTGATGCATTTACAATTACCAAAATTGTTTATAGAATTATGTGCCACAACTCTTGCTCATCTCTGTTTAGACCTTCAAATCAGTAATAATTAACTTAGTATTTAATTGTCTTTCAACTATTAACTCCTACTCAAATAAAGTTCGGATTTAGTTTAAAATTTAGACAAATTCTCTTAACACGACCAAATTATTATTATTATTATTATTATTATTATTATTATTATTATTATTATTATTATTGTTGTT
>JBBPBR010000004.1:50528830-50539169 GCA_037974775.1 Cicer pinnatifidum
CAAACACTTCAATTTATCATTTACCTATAAACTCCCTCTTAATAAAGACCCTATAATAATATTGAGAAAAAGTATTGAGTTAAGTTTATGATCTTTTGATTTTGATTACAGAGTACAAGAATTAGTACAAGCATCTTAATCTAGCCATCATGTTCTCAGATATAAGCATTAATACTATGCTTAATATCCTACACAAGTCATAAGCTAACTCATAAAATTTGAATGGCATTTAATTAAGATTTTGACATATAGGTATTGGAATTTGAAACATACTTGCAAGGATTCTCATGTTTGAATATTGAGGTATAGTTTATTTTTCCTTGTGACTCTTTTAGGTTGCATAAAACTATGAGTTTGTAAAGTTTTTTTTATCACACCTTCCACTAGAAGAGAAAATGAAGGTTTTGATTTGAAGTTTCACTTTTCCATTCACTATCTTCTATTACCTTTATCATCCTCATTATCATTATCATTCTCATTATCATCATCATCACCATCCTCATCCTCGTCATCATCATTGTCGTCCTCATCATCATCATCATTTACTGCATTAGATTTTTTGTCTTCATTACCATTTTCACCTTGAGAAGAAAAATTCTCTTTTGTATTTTGTTCTTCGCCATCTTCTTTCTTCCTTGCTAAGAATTCAAGAGCTGTAACTACATCGCTTATTAAAGGCCGAGTATCGGCTTCCTCTTGGAGACACATTGCTGCAACAGCTAGAGCTTGGTATAGACCCTTTATAGGGTAGTTACCTTCTAACAATGGATCTGCCATTTGTGTGAATTTCTTTCTGTCTCTAAGTAGAGGTTGTGCCTGAAAAAGAAGCATCAATCACACAACGAATCATGTTAAATTTTAGTAAATTTTAATAGATATAATCTATATCAAAGTAACATTCAACTTAACGATTAATTTTTAAGTACAAGTATCTAGTAAAATATAATTAAACGGTGTAAAAGTTTTCAAGTACTACACGAGTGTAATTTGATCTCTCTTTTAGTTGTGATTTTTGATACATAAGAAAGGTTTAAAGATATACCCAAGTGACTAAATTTTGCTCTTCTGATGGTCTTGAATTGTCAATGACTCTTCTACCTGTGATGATCTCCAAAAACACGACTCCAAAACTATACACATCTGATTTTGTACTTAATTGTCCTGTCAATGCATACTCGGGAGCACAATAGCCGTAAGTTCCCATCACTCTGGTTGATACATGTGTTTTATCGCCTGTCGGACCAAGCTTTGCAAGACCAAAGTCAGAAAGTTTTGGATTGTAGTTTTCGTCTAATAGTATGTTTGATGCTTTGAAATCGCGGTATATCACTGGCGGGTTCGCTTCCTCGTGTAAATATTCAAGTCCTTTTGCCGCTCCTTCTGCTATTTTCATTCTAGTTTGCCAATCCAAAGGCTTTCTTTCTTCAGTTAATTCTGATAATCATTTTATTGTTAGTAAGATAACATTTTTTATCCTCATTAATAAATAATGATAATGTCATGCTTCAAAATGTTGTATTAGAATTTTATGGTAATGTCATGATGCATCAAAATGCTAAGTCATGTTTGGTTTCATAACATATTATATTTTCATACTTTTGTGTACTTTTAATTACAAATGACATCATATATAGTTTTTGTACAAAGATACAAAAATAAAGTGAAAATAAGGTGACAATTTTATAACTAAAAAGTGAAAGTAAAAACTGCTATATATTGTAATTAGTAATTAAATTAACACCATGATGATCCAATGTGCTCATATCATCTTATAAGCTATAAAACGGAGACAGACATCGGATACGACACTGACACTGACAAGTTGACATTGATAAAAATATAAGAAAATGAATTAATTGAATATAATGAAGATGTCGGTATCATATCAGTGTCAGACACCGGTACACGCCTTTAATCAAAAGTGTCGGTGCTACATATCTTCTATAGACAAGGACATTCTAGTTTTTCGGTGTTATGCATTGAAAGAAAACAACATTATTGTTAAAAATTACATTTACTTACCAAGCAAGTGATCTTCTAAGGAACCATTAGCCATGTATTCATATACCAAAACCCTCTGATCACCTTCAGCACAATACCCTACTAAGTTCACAAGGTTAGGGTGATGCAAAAGACTCAAAATCAAAACCTCTACAAGAAATTCTCTGTTCCCTTGAAATCCATTCCTGTCAAGTTGTTTCACAGCAACAACCTGAAATGTAACAAAATCACTTACTTAAGAAGTTACTCACAAGTCACAGCCTTAATGAATATGCTTTTTCCTTAACATAAGGATTGAAAATTTGAAAAGAGAAGTTGAAGTAATATACTTGATTTGTGGTTGCAATCCTTCCTTTGTAAACTCTTCCAAAACCTCCTTCTCCAATCATATTGGAAGGGTGAAAATTCTGAGTTGTGATGCATAGTTCACGATACGAGAAAATCGTAGAAGTAACATTTCCTTTTCCAAGCTTTGCTATCTCATCTGCTATGAACCTTCTCTTGCCACTATCTACAATCATAAAATTTGTTCAAGTTTTCAGCAAAGGTATTTTATGTTTCAGAAAAAAATAAAACACTTTTGAAGGTTATTTGAAATAGACTCTAGAAGTATGAACATAAGCATTTTGCATCATTCTCTTTTCATTATAGCTGTATTATATTTTTATGAAGTTTATAAAACCTATGAACCAAATCAACAAAAAAATTGTTGATCAAACCTATTGTGATTGTGCTAACATTACATATATTTTTATGGGTCGAAAAACACCGTAATTAAGGCCTTTGACACCCCAATCGTTCTATACAGCATTCCCACAAGATTTGATCATTTAGACTGTCTATAAGATTACTATTCACTCAAATGTTTAGGTTGCAACTTAAAACTTTTCACCATTCTCTAAGAGTGTGTTTTGTGAGGATCAAACATTGATCCTTCCCCATAATAAACCTAACGCTGATGACCAATTGAGCCACACTTAGTGCATCTAAAATACATATCCATTTTAGACAACAATATTTAGAGAATTAGGTTAAAACTAGCACAAATTTGTAACTCAAACAACATTAACCTCAATGCATGCATAATATATACATTAAATTGTTATACAATAAAAAATTGTTAAAAAAACCACAAATTCAGAACCCTACATCCCAAAATAGGATCAAGAAATATAAGGCTAAAAAATAAATATTATGCAATAATGAGGAAGGTTAGCATAACATAACATAAAAATTGAGAGAATTAGTTACCAGTTTTAAAAGAGATATTGGCAAATGAGGTTAGAGTTTTTGCATCATGATATTGCTTAATGCTTTTCTTCAATGATCTCTTGTTGATTCTCTTTTGTGACGTACAACAATGAAAACAACTCATTTTCAACCTTAAACAAAATTTCAATCTAATCAAACCCAACAATTATAAAACCTTAATATTTCCAAAACCCATAATCTATTAGCATGAACAACCTTGTATAGATTCAATAAACCCCTTTAAAAATTTATTTTAGATGTTCTTGCAAAAAATACCACGTTGATATTCAAAAGATTCAAAAGAATCTTTTCAATTCAACGTGGTATTTTTTGTTTTTGTTTTTCTTCAATGGCATGTTTGAGTTTGGAAAAAGGAGATGAAGACTTGGTCAAAATTGCTAAACCAAAAATAAACAAAATGAGTCATTCCTGTTAAACTATGGTTCTCATTTCCTATAATCTATCTGTCACAACAATATTGGATCTTATAACATGTTATGTGTTATCTCTCACATGATTTTTCACCTAATATAGAGGATGTCTCCTTTATGAATCCAACTAAAAATAAATAATGCTATGTTATATGGTTGAACGCACATAACATATGATTTAATTTACATATACATTTAAAGAGTTTTTACACCGATTGGGAATCACAGTCGTATTAAAAAAAATGTTTGATTTATATATTAATTATTTTTAAAATAATAGACATGAATGATTATAATATAGAATTAAATATTTTAAGTTATCCGTCTATACAAACTAAAATTTATTTACATCTTTTTCATCTATCAATCTACTAATAAATATAATCTTTTAAAAAAAGAAAAACAGCGCTGAATTATACTTTTTGTTTTTTGAGAAAATAATTATTTTAATTTTTAAATGTGTAAGTCATTGTCATAATATTCCTTCAATGTATCAAAATAAAAAATAATATATATATATATATATATATATTAATTATTTTAGTTCCAACGGCAGATCTTAGTAGGAACAAGGGGGGGCCGTGGCCACCCCAAGCCTTCCTCCCTCTTCCAAACCTTCCTCTCTCTCCCTTCCTCTCTCTCTCTCTCTTCCAGAAATCACAACAATCGCGCTGCCGCTTCAGATTGCTTCTCTGCTTTTTCGCTGCGGCCGCCGCTGCCTGATTGCCTCCATGACTGTTCGCTCTCGCCTCTCTATTCGCCGCAACTTTATCTGTACCCAGATGGCGTTGCTTCATTGTTCAAAAGATTCGGATTTCTATTTTATTAACACTGATTTTTATTAGATAATTTTGATTTGGAATTCTACTAGTTTTAAAGCTTATTTTGTTAGTGTTAGTTTGAAGCTTTGATTTGAAGTTTGAAATTTTGATTTGGAGTTTCAATTAGACGTTAGTGTTGATTTTTGTTTACAGTTTTTGTGTTGCACATAAGGTGTTTGATTTTATGTTCATATAAAGTGTTTTAGTTTTTTTGTTGCACATAAGGTGTTTGATATTATGTCCATATAAAGTGTTTGAATTTTTTTTACTTAATATAAGGTGTTTGAATTTTGTTGGATTTTTATTTGAGTTTTTTTGTCCATATGAAACGTTTTAGTTTTGTTGTTGCATATAAAATACTTTATGTTTTCTAAATTATTTGATATTTCACCTTATATTTATTACAATTTAATTTTTTACTATATAATATTATTTATATATTTAATTTATATATTATATTTTTATGTCGGCCACTCCAAATTTTTTTATCAAGCTCCGTCACTGTTTAGTTCGAACATGTCTCTATTTAACTAGTTTAATTATAAAATAAATTTTTCGTTAATCAATATAGTCTGTAAAATAACTAACAATAGAGATAATTTGGATCTATTTGCAATTTTGATAGATCAGGGGCATTGCAACAATGTCTCAGATATTCAAGGACCATTATTATGGTTTACTTATTTTTTTTCTATCTAATTATTACCTAAATAAACTATATTAAACTAGAATATTGTTTGTGCTCTGCTAGAGTTTAATTTTAATGTTTTCCCGAAGGTGATATTTATATTTATTATTGTATGAATTTTGTAAATAGTTAAGGTTATAAGAAGAAGAATTGGGATAGAAGAAATCGTAAAGTTTGTAGTTAAATAAATATTTTTACTCTTGAAATAATATGATAAAAACAATGTCATATAAAATTTTAATCATAAAAAATTAATAATTTGTTTAGGGATAGAAAAATTATTATTAATCAAAGTGCAACTAATCTCTATTTTACAATCATTTCGAGTTGGATTTAAACTATGTCTATAATATCAAAATCTTACTACTTAATTGACATCTCATGTACATAAATATTAACAATGATTTAAGTGAACATTTATATGATTGATGATCGTAGACTCTATTTTTATTAAAGTATGTAAGTAATCTGAGTAAAAAAAAAAGTATTATTAGAAACTTAATTTCTTATTAACAATAAAAAATTATTAAAAAAAACTAACAATAAGATTAAGTTATTTGAAATTAAGTTTGTAATAATTTTTTGGTTTATCATAAATTTTTCTTAGTCATCTTATTTAAAGCGCGTTAGACCATGAGCATGGATAAATTATATTTTTTTAATTGTTTATTTTTTCGTTTTTGTTGAGAAGTTATCTTGTGTTCACTACTTTTCAAATTTATTTTTTTATACATGCATTAAGTCAAAAGAATATTGTCCGAATGAGCTATTGGTGTGAATAGTAAGCAAAACAGTGTGAAGCCATGTTCCTGTATGCAATTGGGTTAGTGTTTAACGAACGACTCGGAAAACAAATTTGTCATGCTATATGACATTGTAATCTATGGATAAAACAAATTGTATTACTTGTTATATCGAGTTATTTATTATATATAGTTGAACTAAAAATCTAAAAGAATAGAGAAACTAAAAATGTCAAAATTCAGTTAAAAAAATTCATTTTGTAATTTAAGAATTCAAAAGTGTTCAATGAGTCCAAAATAATATTAGTAAAAGAAAAGCAAATGATTTACATCTAAAAGGAACTGAGTTATTCATATTAGATTAGAACGGTAAGACATAGATATTAAAAAAAAAAAAAAATTGAAGATGGATAAAATTAAATGGGGAAAAAAAATGACTTGAACATAAGTTTTGATCCAATTGATGAAGTCACCCAGAGAGATTACACAATTTCGCATTTTCCTTTGATATTTGCCATGTTCCCCTATGCCATTGGGTTGGTGCTTATGGCCGAACAACTAGCAAAACAAATTTGCTATGCTATTTGACATTGTAATTTTTTGGCTAAAGTAAATTTTAGTATTTGTCTATATCCAATTATCTATTATATATAGTTGAATAAATATGTAAAAGAATAAAGTAATTGAAAATGTCAAAATTTAGTTAAGAAAAATCATTTTGTGATTTAAGAATTCAAAAATATGCAACGGACCCAAAAGAATATTAGTTAAATAAAAGCAAAAAAATTGTATCCAAAAGAAACTGAATTTGACCTCTGCATAAACTTTGACCCAGTTGATGAAGTCACCAAAGAGGTTATACAATCTCACATTTTCCATTGATAGTTGGGGTGAGAACATGAAAAACCATATTTGATTAGAACTGAAAGACATAGATAAAAAAAAAATAGAAGATAGGTAAAATTATGTAGAGAAAGAAAATGACTTGAACATAAGCTTTGACCCAGTTCAGGAAGTCACCAAAGAGGTTACACAATCTCAAATATCTCATTGATATTTGGGTGAGAATTGAGAAACAATAAAAAATTTAATTTTGTGAAAACGACAAACTTTGTATCTAAAGTGTTCTCTCCACCAAAGTTTAAGAAGGAGTTAAAAGAATGATTCTAGGATATAACATTAGGTATGATGTATTTTGCTAGCAACTAATTTGGATATGCAAAGTTATAAATATATGAGTACTGAGAGTTGATTGGAGTGAAAAGATAGTAGAATTATTTTCATGAGGAGGTTTTGTGTGTCAGTTCTTAACATATGTATATGAAGATGTGTGAGATGTACAAGCTAAACTGAACAATAGAAGGTGTGAGATGATATTTAAAAGCATATGAAGGGTGTCACGTAGGAATATAAGTGATGTGACACAAATGTAATGATGTAGCACATAAGTATCTAATGTGTCATTCAATAAAGTAGAAAGTTTGTTTTAATATATTCTAAATAAATACACTTATAATAAGTTGCCTTGAATAAAAGTTGGATGCCAGAATCCTTAAGTTCTAGATTAAGGCATGGCCAACTCAATAGTTATTGAGCTCTAAAACAACACTCATATAAAAAAAAAAAGGCTTAAACATGTTTTTTGTCTTTGTAATTTTGGATTATTTTGATTTTGGTCTCTGAAAAATCATTTTCTTTGTAAGTAATCAAGTGATAGGACCGCAAATGCACAATATTATTGCATAGTAAAAATTATCGTTTCCACAAGGACTTTGTTATGATTATCAATCTCTTTTTACTATGATGATCTAAAATGGTGAATGTTGATAGTGATTGTTATTAAAATTCGCAACAAAAATAAAATCTTGGGATTGTAGTTTTTCACAATGATGGATACAATAAAATTAACCTTATCTAAGTTATGGGGGTTAAACTTTTAAAAATCAGATAAACAATTATAATTAATGCCTTCTTTCAACAACAAAAAAAGTGTATTTTAAACGAATAATTAACATATTTTCATGATTGATGCATTAGCAAAAAAAGTGTAAGTAATCAACAGCAAAAAATGAGCAAATTACAGTAATCCTTGCTGCCTCGGAGCGACAAATTATTGCTTTTTTTTTCCTCATGTCCAACCATTACGACTGGAATGGCCCTTACGATAAAAGAGTAATTCATGCTAGAACTTGATTTTCTTGATCATGATAGACCATGACTGCACCACTTGAGTTAAGGGCTCTTTACACCAAAATATTCACTTAATTTTTTTACTTCTTCTTACAATCAAAACAAAACAGAAATATAGTAAAATAGAACTAAAACGAATTAAAAATATCATATTAACCTATCAAATAAAATTATAAAAACATATTAATTTTAGTTTATCATCAAATAATTTAAAATCACTTTTAAGTTGGTTTTACATACAACTTTTTGTTTTTGCTGAAGTGGACGTAATATGGTGATTGGTCGTATGTGACTCATCAAATTTTATATTGACTCATCAAAATAAATTATTAAACACCTAATTAACTCTATTAATTTATTTTGTCATAAAAAAACTATTACTCTCTTTTTAATATTAACAAATAGTTACTACTAACTATCTATTATATATATTTAAAACAGACTCCCGATGCCACCTCATCATATTTGGCCACTTCATCATATTTCATCCACCTCAGCCAAAAAGCTGATGTGTACATCTTGAAAAGTATGTCATTCTCATTCAACAACTTCTCCTCTTTCTTTCATAATTTCTTTAATAGCTCTAAAATTTATTTGATAATATTATTTTATAATAAATATGTAAATTATTTTTATAATATTATTTATAATAAAATATATATTCTATTTGATAATAATTTATAATTTATATTACTATCAAATTATATTTATGATTATTTATAAATATAGGAGTGATTAGTCGGTTTTTATAATGTATTTATAATGTATTTATCTAATAACAATTATAATGTATTTATAATGTATTTATCTAATAACAATTATATTATTTTATATGTTAAAAATTTAATTACTCATTAATGTCAAATGTCCATCCATTTTTTTTATTAATATTTTATAAAATAAAAATATATATTCTATTTGACAAAAAATTCATAAATTTATTAAAAATAATAATCAAATGTGAATATATGAAAAATTATTAAAAAAGTTACTTCCAATTATTAAAATCTATTACCTATTATATATATTTAAAATACACTCCCGATATCAGAACAACTTATTTATTTTATAATAAATTTATAAATTATTTTATAATATTATTAGTCATTTACCAATGGTAATAATTTATATTATTAATCATTAAATTCAATAAAAAGAAAACCGACTAATCACTCATAAATATCGACATAAATGCTCTTTATACAATTATATTATTCCACTTATGGTGAGTAATGATTTTATACGTTAAAAATTCAATTATTCGTTAATGTCAATTCATTTATAATTTCTTTCAATTTATGTCAACCTATTTTTTTAGTAACATTTTATAAAATAAAAATATATTTTCTATTTGATAGAAAATACAATTATTAAAAATAATCATAAAATACAAATATATGAAAAATTATTAAAAAAAGTTACTTATAATTATTAAAATACATAAATTTATTTAAAATTACAAACTTATCTATTATATATATTTAAAACAGACTTCCGATGTCACCTCATCATATTTGGCCACTTCATCATATTTCATCCACCTCAGCCAAAAAGCTGATGTGTACATCTTGAAAAGTATGTCATTCTCATTCAACAACTTCTCCTCTTTCTTTCATAATTTCTTTAATAGCTCTAAAATTTATTTGATAATATTATTTTATAATAAATATATAAATTATTTTTATAATATTATTCATAATCTATTATATATATTTAAAACAGACTCCCGATGCCACCTCATCATATTTGGCCACTTCATCATATTTCATCCACCTCAGCCAAAAAGCTGATGTGTACATCTTGAAAAGTATGTCATTCTCATTCAACAACTTCTCCTCTTTCTTTCATAATTTCTTTAATAGCTCTAAAATTTATTTGATAATATTATTTTATAATAAATATATAAATTATTTTTATAATATTATTCATAATACAATATATATTCTATTGGATAATAATTTATAATTTATATTACTATCAAATTATTTTATAAGTTATTTTATAATAAATTTATAAATTATTGTGATAAACATGATTTTCTCTCATTTTAATTTTTCTAATCATATTCAATTATTACAAATCAATAAAGTAATATTATAAGATAATTATATTTATAATACATAAAATATTACTTATAAAACTTATAAAATTATTTTATAATTACTTATAATAAATTTATAATTTATAAATTATTTTACAATTTATATTATTAGT
>JBBPBR010000004.1:50567054-50583185 GCA_037974775.1 Cicer pinnatifidum
TTTGAGTCTAATTTAGTTTAAAAAACAAAGACAAAAGAATAAAAACAAGACATAGATATAGTAGAAAAATAATTAAGTTTGGATTATCTTTCCTGTCTCAAATTATTTTATGAATAAATCATTATTGATTTACTTTATAAAAAAAATCACAATTAAATCACTAAATTAATATTTAGGGATTGTAAAATGATGTTAAGAGTTATTACTTTTTAATGAATTCACAAGTGGTAACTATATATAATTTGTTATGAGTTACTTTATATTTATTTATTTTTTTAAAAAAAAATTGTTTAAAGATTGCTATTTGGGCAGTTGACAACTTGTCTCCAGACTAATTTAATTCAATCTGCAACTCAATAAATTTTATCGCATTAAAGAATATGTTAAGATCTAAAAATTAGTCTAATTAAATATTTGAACCGTGTAATGGACACATCAAATTCCACATAACCCATCTTTTATATAACCTTGTTTAGATATTAAATTATTTATATATATATATATTATTTCTAAATATATCTCTTACAAATATTATAAAATTATTTTAAAATATTAAAATTTAACATTAAATACATCCATAAACTATAAGTAATAGTCATATAAAAATTATTTACATTAATTACGTTGAGAATTTTTCTTAATATGTTTAAAAATTAAAATGTCATATACATGCCGTCTTTTTAAGAAGATCAATAACTGTGAAAAATACACGTTACTAAAAAATAATACATATTTATTGTTTATTCTTTGTCTAACACATCATCAAATAAGGAATCTATCTATATATAATAATATATCAAACTTCATTTTATGGTAAGTTTGACATATGTCATCTAATGAGACTACTTAGGTTAATATAATATTTCTATAAGTAGAAATATGTTATTATTATTTATATCGTTTTATTTTTTCTTTATTTTTTATTTATTTGTTATTATTCAACTTTTAATGATTATTATTCAACTCTTAATTTATATATTCTTTAGGCTATTATTGATCTTAATTAACTTTGTTATATTTGATCATGATGAAAGTTTTATTACAAACAAATCATGTCGAATTTTACTTGATGAAATTGATCATGATGAAAATTCTTTTGCAACTAATCTTGTTTTGAACCTTATCTTCTCTTTACCTTGAATGCTTTCATTTATCTTGAACACCCATCTTGATCCAATTACCCTTTAACTCTTAGGAATGTCAGCCAAAATTCAGGTTTGATTCTTTTCTAATAATTACATTTCTTCATTCATAGCTGTCATCCAAGCTTATTTGTCTTCACTATTAATGGCTTCCCTGTAGTTGTTTGGTTAATCTCTTTGAAGATCTTCAACAACACTTAAAGCATAACAAATTAAATCTGCTTCACCATATCTGATTGGAGGCTTGATAACTCTTCTTTCTCTATTCCTTACCAAGTTGTAAATGGCTAAATCTGGTTATGTTGCAGCATTATCATCAAGTGACGTATCAATTATGTCTTCATGATTAATCTCTTGATCTTCAGGTGACTCCACCTCAATCTAAACACTTTCATCATTGTTGTTTGAAGCACTGTTAAATGGAGAGCGTTATGCGTTTCTGTAATGTTCTTCATTGTTGCAACATTGAAATGGAGAATGTTCTCCGTTTCTGCAGAAGTGAAATGAAGAATGTTATTTGTCAATCATGGGCATTATTGTTTCATCAAACACTACATCTCTTGATATGATGCACTTGGGCACACTTTGGTCAATTTTCCACAACTTGTAACCTTTTATTCCTTTATGATATCCAATAAAAACATATTTGATTGCTCTAGAATCCAATTTATCTTGCCTTGTGTCAGTAAATACTAAGGAGCCAAATGCCTTCAGATTTAAGTAGTAAACTGGTCTGCCATTCCACATCTCAATTGGTGTCTTAAATCCAATAGCAGATAAAAGACATATGATGATCAAATACATTGTTGTAACTATAGCTTCTCCCCATAATGCTTTAGGCAGTCCTGCACTCAAGATCATACATCTAACCATTTCCAAGATTGTTTTGTTCATCCTTTCAGCAATGCCATTTTGTTGAGGAGTGTTTGCAACTGTTCTATGTCTTTCAATACCTAAGTATCTGCAATACTTATTAAACTGATCTTAAAGATACTCCAAGTCATTGTCAGTTCTTAAACACTTCAGCTTAGTTTCCTTTTGAGTTCTAATTTGCATATGCCATTATATAAATTTCATAAAAGTGTCACTTCTATTTTTAATGGCATAGATCCATACTTTCCTAGTATAATCATCAATGATGGTTAAGAAATAAGAACAAACAACATGAGTTTTTGTCCTTGAAGGACCCCACAAATCAGAATGAGCATATTCAAAAGGTCTAGAGGTGTTGTGCTGGCTAGCACCAAAACTGCCCCTCCTAGACTTTCCTATAATACAATGATCACAAAATTTCAATTTTTCAATTTTGTCAATTAAGCAAATTCTAATTTGATAACTCAATTAAGCCTTTTTGACTTACATGTCCTAACCTCATATGTCATATTCTAGCTGATGAATACAAATTCGAGCTAGCAACTGAATCTTGTGCAATTATAGTAGAACCTTCAACAATATACAAGCCATTTCTTTTAATGCCTTTAACAATGATATCATCTTTATTAACAATAGTAATGATATCATTCTTTATGTATGTTGAGTATCCTAGTATATCAAACATGCCAATAGAAATTAAATTTCTTTTTAATTTAGGTATGTACCTTACATCACTCATCAGTACCTCATTGTCATTGAACATTCTAAATCCAATTGTTCTCTTGCCTTGGACTTTACATAATTTGTTGTTGCCAAGCAGAACGACTCAACCATCACAAAGAGTCTAATACCTAGTTATTTTCACCTTCAAAATTTGAAATCATCAACACCTCTGTAGAATCATAACCAACATCAACAAGTGCAACATTTCCTGAATCTTGAGAGTTTCTTGATTCATTTATTTCAGGGCAATCTTTCTTGAAATGTCCCTTCTTGTGACAATGGAAGCATTTATTCCCTTCAGATTTTGATTTTGAAATTGACCTATGCTTATTTCTTGTCAGTTTTTCCTTTGGTCACATTTAGACTTTCAACATGATTATCATTCTTAATCTCAAATCTTTTATAGCTTTCCTTTGTCCGGATGGAGGCATGTACTTCTTCAAGAGTAATTGTTTGTTATCTTCCAAACATAATAGCATCCTTGACGTGTTCATATGAACTTGGCAGAGCTCTAAGCAAGATTAGAGCTTTGTCTTCATCATCTAGCTTGACTTCTAAATTTTCTAAATCATCAAGAATCTTGTTAAAATCAGCAAGTTGCACTATAACCGATTTATTTTCATCCATTTTAAAAGAGAACAATTGTTGTTTCAAGAAAAGCCTATTTGAAACTGATTTGGTCATGTAGAGATATTCAAGTTTAAGCATAAGATTATTGTTGTTGGTTCCCTTTCAACTTCCCTCAAAGCTTTGTCTCCAAGATACAAGATGATGCTCTTTGCTTTTTCTATCAATTCTTCATTTTCTTATGCTGTCATTTTTGTTGGAAGAGTTGATTCACCCTTCAACGCATTCACCAAGCCTTGTTGTACTAGAAAACGGAGACTGTTTAATGTTCTCCTTTCTGCAGTTTTGAAAACCAGTTTTCAAAATCAAAGTAAATGAAAATTAAAGAAAGATAGGAGAAGAATAACACCCAGATTTACGTGTTCGACCTCAATTTGTGAGATCTACGTCACTGATAAGCACACAAGATTAATCCACTAATGTTATTTGAACTTTACAAGATTAATGCATTCTCAAGATTGATCTCCTAGTATCTATCACTATTTCTGAACAAGCAATACTAGCCTTTTCACTCAATCTCTCTTTTTCTTCTCCCTTAATCTTCTTTTTGATTTCCTATGAATCATGAATTGAATTCTCTCTTTTTCTCAGCAATCACTACTTGTAACAACATATTACAACTTACACAAAAAAATTCAGCTATAATATTTAAGACAAACTTCTTAACTAACTATAACTAGCATTGTCTTAACTAAATTCGGTTATAACAAACTAACTCATGATTTGAAACCCACTTCTACATTAGGTATTAATATTGTATTAACCTATGTGTTGCACGGATGATATATATATATATATATAGATATCCGTAAAAATGATGTATATATAGAGTTAAATTTTTAACTATCAAGTTTATGAAATTAACATAAACTTACCTCAATCTTTGTTAGATGAAAATAGTATGCTACATATGCATATGTGTAGATATCGAGTTTCAATCGGTAGATAAAATTTTGTTCCAAGAACTTTGTTGTGTGAGTTAACTATTCATAAATAGACATACATAATTTCATCTCCAAATGCATGATCGAACTTAATCATTCATATCAATCTTCAATTATTTCTATTTTACAATTTTTTGCAACAACACATGGAACAACTCATATTAATACTATTTCCACAACTTCAATTGACATAAAATCGATCATGTTGAACAACAAACGTAAGAATTCGGGTTCAACTACAACCTCAATTAACCATACAGTTGATGCAGGTTCAACAATCCACTATTATTAAAATCAACTCAAAATGTTTCCTTTATATATATTCACATTCATTTTCCTTAAATGATATATGAGAAACCTATGTTTGTATTTTAGCTTCATCTAGAATTTGTAGGAAAATCATAATGAGAAGCAAGACAAAGCAACCAATAAAACATGTTTTTGGTTAGTATATTCCATTTTCATATTGTATGCTTTCTTATTTTATCTTGATAGTTATTAACCTACTATATTTTGGCATTTACAAATTATAAGCTTCATTACATTAAAAATTACACTCAATTGACGAATGACACTCCTATGTCAGAAGTAATAAATCTAGCTTCTTTAAATGTTACGAAATGTGTATTGCTGTCTTACCATATTCTTGAATCAATACCTTCGTGTATAATTAGTTTTCCAAGTGATTCGTTATTCCAACATGTGAACAATGAATGTATGTATTTTCTCTAACAAATAGGTTCCATTTTCGAAAATTTTGATTGTGAAATCCTAATTTACCCTTTGTATCTCTATCCTTTATTCAGCAAATACAAGCACAAGCGGTCAAAGGAATACTCTCAATTGTGAAACTATTGCACTTGCTAAAATACAGAATCAGGTTCACACCTAAATAGTCTATTTTCATGAAAATTACATGAATAATATCATAATTGATTTTATCACCTAACATTTGAGCTCGTTTTTTCCCCACATAAATAGTAGACTTTGGAGATCCCTTTTGTATATGTTCTGAATATGGGGCTCAAATATGGTAGGAAAAGTGTAAGACCCTGAATTTTTTAAACTCTAATTTATATAATTTTAGTGTATTTTATGAATTGTTTAAGTCTTCAGTCCAATTTTTATTTTGTGAATAAGTACCAAAAATATATTTTGTTAGAAGTCAGTAATATATATATATATATATATATATATATATATATATATATATATATATATATATATATATATATATATATATATATATTTTGGAGACCCGATTAAAATTATTTATTAGAGTATAGTTTAATTAAGTTATTGAGAATTTATTACCGAAATTGAGAAGTGAGTGATATGATATGTCTAAGGGTGTTTAGATGTAATAATAATGATTTTATAGTTTACCTAATTATTTAATAATATATCTACATATATATATTTGTTTGATTAATTGTAAGTTATATATATACATATGAACCAGCAAGGGAAAACATTTTCCTTCAGTTCCTCGCCCCTCCCTTCTTCTTTTTCAGTTTTAAAAAAACAAAATGTTGGTGGTTTAAAAAAAAAAAACAAAAAATCTCAATTTTTTACTAGATCAAAGCCTCCATTCAAAAAGTGTTATGAAGGAAATTTACTTCCTTCTACAAAGTGGTGCTTGTGAGCTAATTTATTTGAGGTGAGACACTTACTTCGTCTTTTTTTTTCTTTCTAAATTAAAAAACAATTATGTGTGGGGGAATGAGTGAAACTTTGGAGTTCTTAACCAACCCTTTGTTGTTGTTTTGTTGTTGTTGTGTAGTTATTGTTATTGATGTTTTAGTAATGGTTAGAAATAAGAAATTGATTTTTGTTGAGTTTGAGTTATGTAATGAGTTATTTTCAAATAAATGAGTTTGAACTGAAGTCGAAATTTTACCAGAAAATTTAGAGTTGTTAAAAATGTGAAAAAGTTCAAAAAATTACTCTTTTAATTACTTTGGGACTGAGTTTAAGGGAGAAGTTTAGAGTATTTTTATTAAAAACGGAGAAGTTTAGAGTATTTTATTAACTCAAATTTGTTGTGCTCTAATGGTTGAGTGATAATACTTGAAAAATGAAAGATATTTAAAATTTTTAGAATTTTGTCATAGTTGAATAAATTTTAGTGGTGAACGAATTGTTGTGAATCACTTTGTTTATGTAGTTAGCGGTGGGGAGAACTCTAAAATATTAACGTTGTTGTTGGTGGAAAAAAAATCTTAGTGTATGTCATTTATAATCCGTTATTTTATCACTAGTAATTCAGAGGATGGTGTTTTTGGTAATTGATTCGGTCACTGTGCATTTTTTAATTAATCTCATCAAATCAAGTTTACTCTAATGTGAATTTATGGTTAAACATTTTATGCTGGAAGTGAATTTGATATATAGCTAGTGACAAATTTTCAAGTTAAAGTAAAAGTTAATTTTTATGACATTGAATGGAATCAAGTATTGAAGGTAGTAAAACCAATTTTCCTTTAAATTGAACTATATTAGGAATGCAAAATCAATGTTGATAACCTGATACTTTCAATGGTAGTAGCTGAACCAAAGTTAATACTTCGGAAACAAATTTGTGAGTTTGTTGTTCTTAAAATTGATTTTGGAACATGAGGTTTTAAAATTTTGTGATTTAATTCTTGATTTTGAAACCTTGGCCGTTTCAAAAAAAAGAATGAGGCTATGGCAAATTTGAGGAAAATTTGCTGATATGTGGAAAACTAGTTTGAGAAAAACAATTTAAAAAGTTTCGAATAATTGTTAGTAAATTCAATGAAAAATTAAAAGATGTTAGTTTCTAAAAATAGTTTTTATTGTTGAAAGTGTGTTGTGGATAGTAATACTATTGGTTCTTACTCGTTGTAAACACTATTAGTGAAATATATTCTAAGGGGTTAGAATAAGAAATAGTTTGTAAGGTAGTTAAAGTTTCAGAGATTAATTTGACTAAGTCAGACACTATTTGATTGAAGGTTTCGACACGAGGGAGATTTTTAGTGAGAACTGTTGAAAAAGCTATAACTAAGGTAAAGGCTTCTTCCAAATTTTTAGTTTGCACATAGGGACATTATATATGTGATTAATGTGTGAATATGTGATGATTAATATTGATGTGATGGTGCATTCTTAAGTGATAGTACGTGTTGCTACATGCTATGAATATTATTGAGGAGAATATGTCTTGAGTATCCTCTGTAAAAAGTATGAAACATTATTAGTGTGTAATGAGTATTAAAAGAGGAGTCTTTTAATAGCTACAATTACATAATGATTTTTGTGAAATAGTCAGAGTATGCTCATGCATTTCATAATTAGACCGTGATGGGCCACAATGTTAGTGGTGACAGTGATGAGCCACAATGTTAGTGGTGACTATAAGATCCTTAATTTTTTAAACTCTAATTTATGCTATTTTAAGGTATTTTGTGTTGAATTGCTTAGGCATTTAGCATAATTTTATTTTACTTTATGGATTAAGTATCAAAAATATATTTTGTTAGAGTTTATAATATGTTTAATATAATTTAATTATTTGTTGAAGAATAATTTAATTATGCTACCAACAATTTAATATTGGGTAGATTTTAAAAAATGTTACTTGTTGTTGAAAATTTTATCTGTCAATTGAGTTGCGATGAGAGTAGATATTTTTATCAAAATAGATTGAGATGTGAGTGAAGTGACGAGTGTAAGAGTATTCGGCTACAAAAATGTTGTATTTGAATACGAAAGTGCAGTTTGTCAAAAACTTCATTTTTCAACATTGTTTATGCATTTTTGACATATGAAAACCCTTTCGAGGAGTATGCTAAGACAAAAGGTTCTCTTGAGCATTTGAAAATATAAGAATTGTGCTAAGTGCTATTTGTTAATTTCGGTTAGTGGCCCTTTACATTATTGTGGATCGGGCTTATGCCCCAGGTTATTAGAGTTTGGAGTGGTGCTGGAAATGCAACAACGTCGAAGACATGGCATAGCGATGAGTTTGATTTGATATCGAAAGCAGTGAAGCTTGATACCGCTTGTGGGATCCTCAGTACCTAGTCACCCTCAATTAGATTAATGACCAGCTTAAGGTTTTATTTATGAATTTTATTTATTCTCCGTTCCTTATTGTCATGTTGTTGCAATGGAACTTATGTATTTGACACAAACTATTTTTGGTCGGTTGTTTATTATGATGTAATTATTTATGACTTTTGTCGTTTGTATTACAAAATGGTATTTTTATTAATTTATTTTGAAAAAAAATACACTCCCGCAGTTAAAAATTGGGGTGTTACAGTGACTGTGATGTGCCAAAGGATGGTGTCATGAGTTGATTGGACCATCTTATCCTTACGAGTATTTTTAGTCGTGTAGGTCTGTGATTAGGGATGAGAATAGGCTAGGTCGTCCATATGGGTCTATGACTTGACCTATTTAATAAAAAGGCTAGGCTCAGACTATTTTTAAAACCTATTTATTTAAATAGGTCAGACTCATGTTTATAAAAAAGCTTATTAAGCCTGACAGACCAGCCTATATATATTTGTTATTTATTAATATTATTTTTTATTATTATATTAATATTATTATTTTCTATTTTAAATTATATCAATTAGGCAATCACTTAGTAATCATTCCATATTCAGTAGTTGTTCCTTATTTGTTTAAGAGGTAATAATGGATGCGTTTAAAATGTCTTTTAAAAAGACTTCCAGGCCAGGCTAGACTATTAAAAAGATCAGGTCAGACAAAAAAAAAAGTCTATGATAGGCCATAGGCCGAAAAAATAAATCGTAGGCCAGACTCAGGTCTTTCAAAGCTTGGCCTGGCCTATTCCCACCCCTATCTGTGATATAGTGCACTCTGATAAATAGTGTTGATATGTGACACCTCGGTAATTAGTATTAGTTTGTGAGAGGCGGTACATTTATGATTTATGCCCCTCGAGAAGGGTTTGGAAATTCGGGAATCATGTACATTGGCATATAAGCATTGTATTAGGGTGCTTGGCACGTGAGTCATGTTTGTTATGATATGATATTTGTATATACATACCCTGTTATTGTTTGTTATCATATCGTAATTTATAAGTGTTATTGCTTGTCTTTATGATATAATTATTAAATGTTACTTGTTAATTTCAGTTGGTGACCCTTTATATTATTTTGGAAAATAGTTTTTGTCCTCAGATGATACCCAAGTTCGTTCCACCGACTGTTACTTTATTAAGTTCGTTCCCTGACCGACATTCGCCAACTGTTTGGGTATACGACCTCATCTCAAGTAGGGCTACTTATATGGAGAGGGTAATGAGGATAAGTAGGAAAGCTAGGGTAGTATATCATGTGGGTGGACCTGATCCTTCTATGGTTGATGAGGAGAATGAAGTTACTTCAAAAAGAGATATTGCGTCAGAAGGAACTTGTGTGATGATTGATCCGCTGTCACACGGGTCAAATACAATTGATAAAATGTAAATAGAGGTAATAACTTGAATCGTTCGCAAGGACTTCTGATATAGTAATAATAAGTTAATAACTTAATTGAAAATTGAAATTAAAAAGGGCTTTTTTTAGATTTTTGATTTAAAAGATGAGCAAAACGATTAATCCACTTATTCGAGTTTCAGACCTATCATAGATTCTATCAATGAGTTTAATTTCTAATTTGTCATTCTATTCTTATTTGACTATAGAATTGATCAAACAAACGTAATCAATCTTATGTGAATTTAGTTTCTTTGATTGGATTAAGCATCACAATCATCAAAATATTATAATTAACGATCAAACGTCGCAAAACTATAATTCAATTAAATTAAAACCGAAACCAAATTCTGTCAAATAAATTTAATCAATCCTATTGAAATTCAATTTAAGCAATCAAAATATCAATATAATCAAATAAACAAGAATAGAATCATGAATAGAAATTGACAGTGTAAGCTGAATCTCAAGGTGGTGATTAAACTCTGAACTCTTGGATTAGTCTTATAAAATTAGCCTTACATGAAATTAAAATAAAAATGTTTATTTCTTGTAGAAATTTGAATCCTAATTTTTCCGTACTTAGAAAAGAAACAAAACTGCCAATATATAGTACTTGATATTGGGCTTTAGGGTTTAGAGTTTAAAAACAAGTGGCTCGCTAATTAAAATTATTACAAAAATCAAAATTACAAAATTTGCAATTTAGACCCAGTAACGTTCGAAATTGATCTTTTCTTCCAACACAAAAATTGTAGCTCAGATTTTTATCTTTCCAACGCCTACTCATATGCGCAAATCCAATATCCAGAGCTCAAGTTATGACCTACAGTGCGAGAAAGAGTTAAAATGCAAATAATAAAATTATAATTCAAATTCAACCCAAAGTTTAGAAACAAGCTAAAAATATTAATCTAAGCTATAAAGAGCTTTTAAAATACCAAACTAAAAAGCTAAAAACATGTGCCCAAATGCTATGATCAATGATCAAATTAGTTTTTGTTGTATAGGGCCTTAATGTCTTTCTTTTGGTGGTTGTCTAATTTTATTTTGGGATGATTGTATCTATAACATATCTTGACAGTTGACTTTTATTTGGTGGGTACATGTTCCATTTTTTGACGTGACCATGGGGATAGCATTCTTGGAGCAGTATTTATGTACAGATGTCTGCCGAGAATACCCCAAAGGTATAAGATGTCTATTAGGTCTGATAGCCCAAATGTATTTTCTATTTATATACTGTAGATTATTGTCCCAAAAACTATTTTAATTTGTTTGTATAGATGATGTAATTATTTATGACCAAACTAAAATACCAAACTAAAAAGCTAAAAACATGTGCCCAAATGCTATGATCAAATTAGTTTTTGTTGTATAGGGCCTTAATGTCTTTCTTTTGGTGGTTGTCTAATTTTGTTTTGGGATGATTGTATCTATAACATATCTTGACACTTGACTTTTATTTGGTGGGTATATGTTCCATTTTTTGACGTGACCATGAGGGATAACATTCTTGGAGCAGTACTTATGTGCAGATGTCTGCCGAGAATACCCCAAAGGTATAAGCGATGTCTATTAGGTCTCATAGCCCAAATGTATTTTCTATTTATATACTGTAGATTATTGTCCCAAAAACTATTTTAATTTGTTTGTATAGATGATGTAATTATTTATGACTCTCGTCGTTTTTTGTTACGACATATTATTTTATTAAACTTTTTAATAAAAAAATGCACTCCCGCTGTTAAAAATTGGGGTGTTACAAAGAGCGAGCTGAGAAAAGTGCTAATAGCAACCTAGCTAAGTTTTCACTTTGTTGTATGAAAGGAATAATACATAGTTCATACTTAAGAGGCCTCTAGAGTTGCTAATACATGGACAAGATCTAGAGAGTAAACATTTTAAAGAAAATATAGGTACCTATAATAGTATGTTTTGTTTCACCTCTATTGGTGGAAAGATCCAATCAAACTAGATTGGG
Organism: Cicer pinnatifidum; assembly: GCA_037974775.1. NCBI lineage: Eukaryota > Viridiplantae > Streptophyta > Magnoliopsida > Fabales > Fabaceae > Cicer > Cicer pinnatifidum. Next base: position 50,578,828 of record JBBPBR010000004.1, read on the forward strand.
GGTGGATGACCACCACAATTTATTTTAAGTGGATAAAATTTTCACATAATTGACGGTCTAATTCTAAAGGAAGAAACAACTCCAAAATTTAACCAATTATATATTTATGACACAATGAACAAAATATCTAACATAATCATTTTAGTTATACATTTTATTTGAGACGTTTTATACAATTATTTTAAATATTTTATTTTTTGTTGTTTGGAATACTACATGGAAACTTTTACGTGATGATTAATTATTAAATAATATATATATATATATATATATATATATATATATATATATATAATATGTGTTATCATTATTTATATATTATAACATTCACTATATAATTGAAATCACTCTCTTTGATTCGGGTCTTCAAATATGTGATGATGACATAAAAATATTTGTTTAGTTGAGTTGGACAAATTACTTTTCATGAGTGGTACAAGAAATATTTAAAATCTTTAAGACCATGTCATTCTTTACACATTAATATGAATCAATTTGAAGATAGGTTCTTGACTCATGAATTAAACTGTGATAAAGGTGAGTTAGTTGCAACTCCGTCTCATTATTGTCATCCTTAACCTAGAGAACATAGGTCAATGTATGAAAACTATTACTTCTATGATGACTAATTCTAGAAGATTTTACTTCTTGTTTGGATATGGAGGCGCAAAAAAAATATTTATCTGGAGAAGTTTATCAACTACTATGAGATCCCAAGGTTCAATTGGTTTAAATGTTTCTTCAAGTGAGATTGCAACTTTACTATTAACTAGAGGGAATACAGCTCATTCCGCATTAAAGATTCTTTTGGTTACAACCGAAACATCTACATGTGACGTCGAACAACGCACTAGCAAAGCTAATCTTATCTTGCATTATAAGCTTTTTATATGGGATGAAGCTCCAATGTTAAATAGATTTTGTGCTGAAGTTGTAGATCGTACGTTTAGAAATATCATGAGAACTGTAGATGAGGCTAACCTAAATAGACCGTTAATTTGGTGGGAAGGTAAATGTTTTTGGAGGTGATTTTAGACAAATATTACTGGTTGTCAGAAAAGGTTGTAGGCATGACATAATGGCAGCTTCATTAAACTCATATGAAATATGGAAATACTGCAAGATTTTGACATTCTCAAGAAACATGCACTTAACAGCTGTAGAACCCAATGAAGACACTAATGACATTAAGATTTTGCAAATTGGATGTTTGATATTGGATGACAAACATGACTCAAATGAGTTAGGAGAGAGTGCTATTAATATTCCTGATGACTTATTAGTAACAAATTCCCAAAATCCTGTATTATTTTTGGTTGAATTGACATATCCACTTTTTTTACCGAACATGAACAATTTGAAATACTAAGAAGAAAGGACAATACTTGTTCCGGCTCATGATGTTGTAGATATCGTTAATGATTATGTTTTATCATTAGTTTCATGTAATACATTAGTTCAATCTCAATTGTCCTTTGTGATGAAAATTGTGTTGTGTAGGATGATTGGTTCACATCTAAATTTTTGAATGACATGAAATGGTCACGAAGTCCAAATCACCGTTTAAGCTAGATTAAAGATTGGTGTTCCAAGCATACTTTTGAGGAACATTGATCAAGCTAATGGAGCTCTGTGGTACAACAAGATTGCTTATAAATGAATTGTGTACAAATATTAAAAGAACAATTGTTATCATAGGAGAAATATTGATGATAAGATCTATATACCAAAAGATGAATTTGGTTCCATCTAATCCAAGTTTCTCATTTAAATTTTAGATAAGATAATTTCCATTGTCATTGTGTTTTGCAACAACCATAAATAAATAAGAGTCCGTCAATCCTTTTCTCATGTTGATAGTAAAATTTTAAAAAATTTATAAAGATAAAATTTACTTTACGGTTAGATTTTTTTTATTGTAAGTTGTTTATTTGTCGTATATGAGATTAAATTCACTGTTTTGGTTTATGAAATTCAAATTATGCCTTTGATATCAATAAAATTGATTACATAATTTCTACACATAAAAAAGTTCTATAAATTAAATATAATTTATCAATGAGAGTGGCTCAATTGGTAGTGGGATTGCGATGAGGCGGTATTATCCCCTAGATACCGGGCTCGAATCCTTCCAAACTTGAATGGCCGGGGTGTTACACAAAAAGTACCGCCTCATCACAATCTCACTACCAATTGAGGGGTGTTATAGTTGATATATACAATTGAGGGGTGTTAGTCTATGTTTCAACTTTTAATATTTTTTCTCTATGATCTATGTGTATAAAGTTCCAGTCCTTTAATAACAAATAAATCAATACAAGTTCATATGGACCAATAACTGTTACTAATCTTGATTAGTTATATTTAATTTTTTAATGTCTTAATATAAAAATTATACTAATACTTTTTGAAGTGGTGTTGTATTGGTTTCTAATAACGGTTTTATTAATAATAGTTCAAGAAACGATATATTTAGTTTATTCTCGTAATTATTCTCCTCAAATAAATCATCGTTATACTGTATTAAACGAACATAACCTACTTCATTAGTTAATTTCCAATATAAACAAATAGATGTGTTTATTTTTAAATTCAGATTAATCATATTAATGCTTTTTTTTTTTCAAATGGTACTCCATCCACACTTTCCTTTATTAGATTCGTATTTTATGTATGATGCTTGAATTTATCATTCTCATGTTTCGTTTTAGTAATATAATTCCTTTTTAATTACAAATATTAAACAAAGGATAAATGCTTTTTTATAATCTCAATGTTTTCACGCATTTTTTTTGAAAATGAATTATTAAAGGAGCCATTTGAGAACAATTAATATATGTGATATATATTTGTCATTAATCTATTAATTAAATTTAGTATTTTTTATGTCTTCTAAATAAAAATGAGAATATTTATAATATACTAATTATAATTTATAAAAAAAAACTATGCACATGGCAATTTTTTGTCGCTAAACAGTTACGTAAAAAATTATTATTTTTTAATATCGTTGTCACAAAAATAAAAACAATTACCACATAATTGTTGGGTATTCAATTATGAGTCTTTAGTCCCATATTGACCAGGAATGATGGTTGTATTGGATATATAAGAAGAATGACCCATACACCTAACGCCTTAAGGTTTTGGGTTGATATGTGGTGTCTAAGTCTCTTATTAATCCTTGTTTAGCTCATTCCGAATGTTGTGCTCCCTCAGACTCCCCAACAAGTGGTATCAGAGCCGGGTTCGGGAGCAAAATTAAGGACTTGGATCAAGTGGATCAAGTCTAGTGGTGGACCAAAAAGGACTCGGATCAAGTGGATCAAGTCTAGTGGTCAAGTGGTCAATACTTGGATCAAGTGGATCAAGTCTTGTGGTGGGAACTCATAATTGAGGGGGAGATTGTTGGGTATTCAATTATGAGTCTTTAGTCCCAAATTGACCAGGAATGGTGGTTGTATTGGATATATAAGGAGAATGACTCATGCACCTAACGTCTTAAGGTTTTGGATTGATATGTGGTGTCTAAGTCTCTTATTAATCCTTGTTTAGCTCATTCCGAATGTTGTGCTCCCTCGGACTCTCCAACAATAATAACTTTATTTTTTTAATATTTAAATTTTTTTGTATTATTTTTCTTAAAATGAATCATTAAAGAAGTTGATGTAGCTTTATTTTTATTTTTTATATTTCAATTTTTTCACATTGTTTATCTAAAAATGAGTTATTAAAAAAGCCGTTAGAACTTATAATTCATAAATGAAACATAAATTTTTAGTTAATCAATTAGTTAAATTTAGAATTTTTACATCATCTAAATAAAAATGAGAATATATATAACAATTTAATTATAAATTTATAATTTATCATAAAGGTTATATACCGGACAATTGTTTCTCGCTAAAGAATTAGAAAAAATAGTGTTTTTTTAATAACATCTCCGTAACAACGAGAACAATTATAATATACTAACTTTATTTTTATAAAACCTCCATTTTTCATGTTGTTTTTCTGAAAAATGTCTCACAAGTTGTTGGAGAGTAGAATGCATAATTTTACACCAACAATAAATATTCATTAAAATCTTTTAATTAATAAAAATAAAAGCCTAGGATAATATATCTTTGTCCCTTTTTATAAACACCTATTGCATATTTCATATAGATTAAAGAAAAGTTAGTAGTGTAATTAAGTGACTAATTTTTATAACTCAATCAATCAAAATCTTGAATGATTATAACTTTTGTATCGCGAAAACTAGTTGAGCATACAAATTGTCAAACATTTGTTAAATAAGGGATTGAAATAAATGAACAAAATTTAAGGATCAATAAAAAATCTAAAAATAATTTAAG
>JBBPBR010000004.1:50583666-50598537 GCA_037974775.1 Cicer pinnatifidum
TAATTATAGCATATCACCTAAATGAATAATTGGGTACGGAAACTATATAACCATCTCAATAGTACTCATATTATAACTTAAATGAATCTTAAAGATAAAATGTCCATCATATAAAAATTACTTCAGTTATTTGATCAATAATATTATCCAAATTTCACTTATAATTCTATATAATCTCTATATTTTATTGTATTTTAGTCCAAAAAATAGCATATTTTAAAAGAAAAAAATTATACAAATAGGATATTTTAAATTAAAAAAAAAAAAAAACAGGATATTGATGAAAAAATCCTTATTTTTTCTAAGAGGAGTCTTGCGAGTTTTGGATGGATATATCCTTTTTTTGAATTATAATTCCCTAAATGCCACACTTTAAAAAAAAATTCTCAAAATGCCACACTTTTTAAATTCAACAGGAAGTCTCTCCCTGGGGAAGCGACCTCTTGAAGAGGAAGCCTCTCCCTGGGGAAGCGACCTCCTACTCGAATTTGGCTTTTTTTTTTTGTGAAAAATTGTTTATTATTATTAATTTAATTATTTAAAAAGTAAAATATATTAATAAATTTGTAAATAAAATTTAAATTTAATTATTATTATTATTATAATAATAAATTATTATTATACGTATAATTAAAAATTATTATAATTTAATTATTAATTTAATTATTTAAAAAATAAAAATACTAATAATAAATTAAAAAATACATTAATAAATTATAAATAAATGTTATATTTTTATCATTGTTATTATGATAATAAATAATTATTATACTTATAATTAAAAATTATTATATTTAAAATTATTAAATAAATAAAAAATATATTATATTATAAATTTCAAAATAAATAAATAAATAAATGATAATAAAAATTAAATAATAATAACAATTAAATGAAAAGAAATTTACATTGCTAACATGAAAATTAAAATACATGAAATACATTAAATTAATAATAAAAATACATCAAATTTGAGTAGATGTACCAGTAGCGTTTGGACAATATTTTCTAGTATGACCAGAGATCCGACATAATCCGCATTTTCTTGGTACTCTTTCTGTACTGTCCATTTCTGTTCTAATGCGTTTGCTCTTTGGGCGACCTTTCTTTACTCTCCGCATTAGTGGATTTTGACACACCTTAACACCTTCATATTGTGGCCAATATCCTTTGTTTGGTATGGATTGGAACACTTCATCATAGACTTTTAGTACCGTTTCCACCTTATACACATCAGGTATAAGACTCCAATAATTATATTTAATGCTAGAACATGATGCTATGACATGTGAACAAGACATATGTTTAGCTTGATATATTCCACAATCGCACCACTTGTTAGAAAGGTTTACACTGAAATGACCAATTGGTCGCCTTCTATTAGAACCAGTGTCTCGTGCACCATGAAAGTATGGTTGCTCCGGTCAAAACTATCCACCCTATGGTTTCATCATCTTCACTTTAATCACTCAACCATCGACATCAAACATACCTTATCAACCCGATGTGTATAAGGTAGAAACAGTACTAAAAGTTTATGATGAAGTGTTCCAACCCATACCAAACAAAGAATATTGACCACAATATGAAGGTGTTAAGGTGTGTCACAATCCACTAATGCGGAGAGTCAAGAAAGGTCGCCCAAAGAGCAAACGCATTAGAACAGAAATGGATAATACATAAAAGAGTACCAAGAAAATGCGGATTATGTCGGGTCTCTGGTCATACTAGAAAACATTGTCCAAACACTGATGACACATCTACTCAAATTTGATGTATTTTTATTATTAATTTAATGTATTTCATGTATTTTAATTTTCATGTTAGCAATATAAATTTCTTTTCATTTAATTGTTATTATTATTCAATTTTTATTATCATTTATTTATTTATTTATTTATTTATTTTGAAATTTATAATAATATATATATATATATTTATTTAATAATTTTAAATATAATAATTTTTAATGATAAGTATAATAATTATTTATTATTATAATAACAATAATAAAAATATAACATTTATTTATAATTTATTAATGTATTTTTTTTAATTTATTATTAGTATTTTTATTTTTTAAATAATTAAATTTAATTATAATAATTTTTAATTATATGTATAATAATAATTTATTATAATAATAATAATAATTAAATTATAAATTTTATTTATAAATTTATTAATATATTTTATTTTTTAAATAATTAAATTAATAATAATAAACAATTTTTCAAAAAAAAAAAAAAACTAAATTCGAGTAGGAAGTTGCTTCCTCAAGAAGAGACTTATCTTGAGTTTAAAAAGTGTGACATTTTGAGAATTTTTTTTCAAAGTGTGTTATTTAGAGAATTATAATTCAAAAAAGAGTTATATCCGTCCAAAAATCTTAATTTTGTTGATAAAAGATTCGGTTATAGAGAGTAGTTTATTCGACAAGAAACGGCAAAAGATGAACGCTAAGAAACCACAACAAGTCCACTCTAAAAGAAGAAAGTCTCGTCGTATTTGACCGTAATAAAAGAGCAGAAAACCAAATGCTGATTAGATAGCTAGGGTTCACCTGGCCATTTTCATCTTGTGTTCATTATTAATTTAGCCAGTTAAAACAATCAAAACTCCATTCTCTCAAATTTGAATTTCAATGGCGGGGGAAGAGAACGACACAGTCACATATACAGTAAAAGTCACAGTCACAGTCACGGACACAGTGGAACCCGTTCCTGATCAAGAAACTATAGCTACTATAAACGTTGACTCCGAAACAGAGCATTCAAAGGGTGATGACGTGGCACAAGATATGCATGGAGAACCACAAGCTATGGGCGCTGTCTCCGAAACGGCGTCGTTGAACGACGATGAAGGTTCGGTTAAGGTGATGACGTGACACCTGGTGATTATTCTCCTGTTAAAGTTGCCACAGCGACAACGAAGAACGTCAGAAGGAGTAATGCGGAAATTGCGGAGTGTGAAGAAGAGTCGTTAAAGAAAACGTTAGAGAATGGAGAAAACGAAGAAACTGGTAAATATGATGACGTGGCAAACGGAGGCTCTTCATCTGTTAAAACTGCCGCTACGGGGAAGAAACAAGGCAGAAATAGTAAAGCGGAGAAGGAAGCTGAAACGGGTCATGGTTATTCTTTAAGGTATAATGGAAACAAGAAACTGAAATACAATAAACCTGAGGTTGCACAAATCAACAAGAGAAATGCTAAGGTGACATACATCATATGATCTTTATTCTTTTTGCTCATTTATATTTCATTTTGTAGATATATTGTATATGTATTTGACTTTGGTGTTATATATTGTAATTGTGGTTCTGTTACTGTTTCTTAATCGACAGTGGATTGAAGAGGAGTCCTTAATGTGCCACCAATGTCAGAGAAATGATAAGGGCAGGGTTGTCAGGTGCAAAAAGTGCAAACGGAAAAGATATTGCATATTCTGTTTAAACAATTGGTACGAATTTCTTTAATTCTGTTTCACTTTGTTTACCACTTTACCTTACTTCCTGTGTCGGTTGGTTCTATTGATATTGAATACGCCTTGTTCAGTTGGGGAGGTTAATTGTGAGGTCTTTATGAAATTGAATTAAAGTTATTGCACAGATTACGCACTTGGATTTAGGTTGATGAAATATTGATCAAAATATGATTTTTGTTGTGTCTTGTTATTAAGGTATCCTAAATTGGAAGAGAATGATATTGCAGAGGAATGTCCCGTGTGCCGTGGTATCTGCAACTGCAAAGCATGCTTAAGGTCCAATAAACTTATCAATGTTAGTTATCCTTCCCTCCCTTCAAGATTAGGTATTCCTGTTTTTGGGTTTTGTTTGCCTTCTACATTTGAAATGTGACCATCTGTTTTACTATAGTCAATTAGGTATAGGAAGCCTATAACCAATTGGGATGAGGAGGTTGAGCTCTCTAAGTATATGCTGAAAAGACTTCTTCCATATTTAAAACAGTTAGATGGAGAACAGATGATTGAGAAGGAAGGAGAAGCCAAGAGACAAGGTATTCTTTTACAGTCACAGTTCATTTTTAGTTTCATCTATTTTTCATTTTATAATTTGATTTTGGGATCTACATGACAGGGCTCTCAGTCTCTGAGCTAAAAATAAAAGTTGCAGATTACTCTAAAAAGAAGCCCGTGTACTGGTAGGGACTTGCTTGGTATATCATTCTTATTTTAGTTATTCTAATGCTAAATAGTTGTTGACTTCACATCTTTTTGTAGTGACAACTGCAAAACGTCAATATTTGATTACCACAGAAGCTGTACAAAATGCTCTTTTCACCTTTGTCTCCTCTGTTGCTGCGAGCTTCGTGGTGGGCAGCTTCTCGGTGGTGCAGATCCAATTGAGTTCAAATTTATCAACCGAGGGCAAGATTATCTGCATGGTGGAAAAGCAGAGAGAATGACCACAGAAAATGAATCTCCTGCTGTTGTCCAGCCTGAGATTCGCGAATGGTCAAAATCAGGCTGGCGTGCGGATTGCGATGCTAGCATTCCCTGTCCAAAAGCCAATAATGAATGTGATCACGGTTTCCTTGAACGAGAAGCATACTTCCTCCAAATTGCATCTCTGATTTAGTATGCAAAGCAAAAGAACTTGCAGAAACAATTAAGCTTCAAGATACAGAGGAGACTCTTGATAATAGGTGTTCGTGTTTGAAGCCTGTTAACACAGCAGCTGCTATACACAGTAACACAAGGAAGGCAGCTTTTCGTGATGATTCGAGTGACAACTTTTTGTACTGTCCGACTGCAGATCTACATCATGAAGATTTAAGACATTTTCAATGGCATTGGAGCAAAGGGGAGCCTGTAATTGTCAGGAATGTACTTGAATGCACACTTGGTTTAAGCTGGGAACCACTTGTCATGTGGCGTGCATTCCGTCAGATAAGCAATACCAAGCATCATGTACATTTGAATGTGAAGGCAATTGATTGCTTAAATTGGTGTGAGGTTTGTTTGATTTCTCAATCTTTAGCATGGAGGGATTCTTGCTGGAATTCATGTTTATTATCTTTGTCATGAAACATATTTCTAATTTATTTAGCACTCTAAAATTTGGGTTGAACTTAAGTCAATCCTACAAAACTGGTTTGTAAGGTAAGGTTTGTCTCTCACTTATAAACATACTTTTCAGTCTATATCTCATCCAATATGAGAGTCCTAACAAACATCAAATTTTTTATAGGTACTACTCTGCTTGAAAGTGACATTTAGAGAATAATTTAACTGTTGCAATTTGTTTTTGTACTGTTGAATTTTATATATGTTTTCGAGACTGAAAGAAATTTATGTACATTTAATATTGTCAGTTACTCAAATTATAGAGTACATCTGTATTTTAGTGGATGGTTCTTCCGTAAGAAACAGTTTCTAGATGTTCTCCCAACATTCTCAACAAATGCTTCTTCTCACTCAATATCTTGTCATCTTATCTTTCAAATTCATCTCAATTTCTTGCAGTCATGTTGGTGATGTTAGATTGGACTTATTACCTAGATCTTACTACTTTGTTTTACTGAATTTTCTAACTGCTGTTACTTGATACTTGATAGTCTATTCTGTTGCTGATAATTTCTGCATTTTTATTTGAATTGTTGAATGAATGCAGGTAGATATTAATATCCACAAATTCTTTACTGGGTACACAAATGGTCGCTTGGATTGGCTTAGTTGGCCTCAGGTGTTGAAATTGAAAGATTGGCCTCCATCTGATTTATTTCAGGAACTTTTACCTCGTCATTATGCTGAGTTCGTATCTTCCTTGCCTTACAAAGAATATACAGATCCTTTTAATGGTGCTCTCAACCTTGCTGCAAAGTTTCCGGATTATTATTGTCTAAAAAACATGGGACCAAAAACATATATTGCTTATGGATTTGCTCAGGAGCTTGGACGCGCTGATTCTGTGACTAAGCTCCATTGTGATATGGCTGATACAGTATGCTTCAATTCCTTTTTGTCATCACTGACCTGTTTTTCCTAGAATTTCTTGATTATTTGTATTTTTTTAATTTGAGTATCTTATTGAAAAGTGCACAGTTTGTAGTAGGTATATAATTTTGTCTTAGTAAGCCATTGCATTTATCTGTTTATTTTCTTATGAGCTGCTTGTTGTGTAGTTTAAGTACATGTCATAAATTTTGTTCATTGGACTATCCTAGTTAGAAAATTTTACTCATTTGACTCTGTTTGATTTGATGTCCCTGGGTGTTTTGGTAATTAATAATTCAAAAAAGTATTCTTTTTATGACTAGGGGTATAATCTGCAAAATATTAATTTTTAGGACTTGCTATATGAATGATGATTTTCCTGATCAATTATTTGTTACTGCTTTATAATTATTGCTTTGTTTCTCTGGGTGCATACTCTATTATGAGGAAAATGAAATGCAGTTTCTTTTGTAATTTATTAAAGTAAATGTGTTGACTCATAACAGAGGTTCCAATCAGAAAAACAAAATCAATAGTTTTTATTTGGATGAGAAAGCGGTAATCAATGTACACTTTCCATTAGATGTGTTGTCTTGCCTGATTAATTCTTTATTTGTGCTTTATATTTTTTGCTTTGTGTCTCGGAGTGCATACGCTATAACGAGGAAAATGAAATGTCGTCTCCTTAATATTTTTGCTTTTTAGGTAAATGTGTTGACTCATATTGCTAACGTGGAATTGAAACCCCTGTGCATTGCTTCCATTAAGAAACTGACACAAAAGCACCTTGAGCAAGACAAGAGAGAGCTAAATGGTGATATTCTGAATGGAGAGACTAATGCTGACATTCGTGATAATTCATGGTCTACTATAATTGCTTCCGACAAGCAAAATTGTATTCGAGTCATCGAAAATGAAAGTGGATTATGTGATGGGAAGGTGATTGATATATTGCATCAACACTCTGGCACTAATGATGATGACCTGTCTTGTGGACCAAAGCTCAAAGAGGTTGAGGAAGTAACAATGAAACAAGAAAACAGTTTGTTAGTTGGAGGGGATTCCTTAGAAGGTGCTCTCTGGGATATTTTTCGGAGAGAGGATGTACCTAAATTGCAAGAATATCTAAAGAAGCATTTCAGAGAGTTCAGGCATGTCCATTGTAGTCCTTTAAAGCAGGTAAACTTAGTTAAGACGATTATCTATTATCTAGCTATCTGGATGCTCCTTGTGATCATTTTGTGTCACTGCCGTTAATAATCTATAAATATTTCTGTTTGTTTAATTTTGGAGGGTTGCACCATGATAAAATGGATACTATCTCATACTTTCTTCTAAGTTGAGATAATTTTTTTATCAATTATATATCTCACAAAGGATTTAGTGAAGGATCAAGCTGGCAATAAATAATAGATGTGAATAGTTACTATGGAGAATAATTTAGTAAATGATTTATGTTGATAGGATTGCTAGTCAAGCAAGGCTTCCTATTAGGAAGGTGTATGAGAGAAGGAACCAAACTTAATTTCTAGGTTGTTAGTTCTGTTAATTGCTGGGCTGTGCCAGCTGTAAATCCTAACTGATTAGTTAGGATGGTTAGTATAAATAACAAAAGCTTAGTCTTCAATAGGTAGGCAGTTAGAGAGTTAATTGGTGGGAACTGAATTGCAGGCAATTTAGTTGGCATATCTGTAACCGCTACTCTATTCATTATTCTCAGTTTCAATAATACATTCTTGAACGAAACTATTCTTGATTTTCTCTCCTTCATCTGTTCTTGAGTTTTTTCTTCAGTTTTATATTCCAATCTAACATATGTACTATCATTAGATAAGGAATTGTGTTGATGTGATTAGTTGTATCGAAACATCATATATAGTCTGATTGGTTTATTAATTTATGGACCTTTGATTATTATGATTTATGATAACAATAGATGCTTCTGTTCAATGACCGGAGAGAAGGGAAATGCATTATTGATGCAGTTACGAGTCCAAAAGGTCTTTGGTTGAGTAAATATGTTTTATATGTTCTTAAAAGATTACCTGGCAGTCGCTTGCTGCTGCATGAAGATGTCTGGTTTATTAGATTGTCGTTCACACATTATGTATCTTCTTGAATAAGATATCATTTGGTAATGTAGGTTATTGACCCCATTCACGATCAGACAATATATCTGACTACAGAGCATAAGATGAAACTTAAGGAGGAGTATGGTTAGTAATGTTAATAAATATTCCTTTGTTGTTTGGGGGGTGACTGATTTGATAATTTAAATTGTATCAGTTTGTTGACATTTCAACATCGAATTACAGGAATTGAACCTTGGACTTTTACTCAGAAGCTAGGAGATGCTGTTTTCATTCCTGCTTGTTGTCCTCATCAAGTCAGAAATCTGAAGGTAAAACTTGCGTACATGGTACATATTTCCTTGTTTGCCAATATAAATTCTATAATATTTTGCTAGGAACAAGGTATAACAGCTTGAATTAGACTAAGATCAGAAATGAGATATGATATCTTTTTTGTTTTACCTGAACGTGGGTAGCAACTTTCATACTCATATCCACCTATGTATAATAAATCAATAAATAACAAAATATTCATCATTGTAACTGAATTAAAAAATATTCAAATATCCGTAAAATCAAAGAAAAAAATATTATAAACTAAATTATTTAATCAACTCAACAATCAAAACAATAAACATCCAAAATGTTCCAAATATGCATGTTCAAGCTAGGAAGTATATAAACATGATTAGTATATTAAGCAATAAATATGATCAGTATGTAAACATGATCCATATAAAGGTAAAAAAGTATCATCAAATGATTGGTATGTATTGAACAAAAATGACCATCCATATTAATAAATCAACTACTACAAACAAAATAAAAATAAAGACTAGGCAGTGAAAGAATAATAAAAAACTATCATTTTCCCTTGAAGATAATAAGTTATTAGTTATATATATATAGGAGGGATATCTAGTGCAAAAGGATATTTTATGTGAGTGAGAGGACTCGTTCTCAACCTTTGAATTAAAAACAAATGGCTCACTTAAAATATTAGGCAATGAAATCACGTGCCTTTGAATAGACAAAGTCTCATACACACCATACATGTTTTTTATGAGATTTTAGAGCTTCAATTTGTACTTTTATATCACTTGTTGAGTGATTATCTTTATTTTAAATTGTTTGAGAGTGGGAGATCTCTCTGTTGGAGCTACTTGGAGCTACTTGGAGCTAGTGGGAGACATTCATTGGATTTGGGTTTCTCGAAATGGGGCATGACATCTTAAATTGGGTTTCTTTGGATAGTTAGCTGGGCCTGGGGACCAGATAAAGGCCAAGCGTGGTTTAGTGGCTGAACTAAGATAAAATCCCAGTTTGATCTTGCTCTCTTATCTTTTTGTAAAATATGAGTAATTTATGTGTTTATAATGAGATCACACACCTTCTATTTATAATAATGGTGCAATAGCTACATTAAATTTCTAAGTTGTATTGATTAGGACTTCTAGGATGAGGTTGCACACCGGAGGATTGTGCGGCGGTCTGTGGTGGTTTAAGCAGTGGGTCTCACTGGAAAAGGGACAGCTGGAGTTGGCACAGCTGTAACAGTGTAAAATAAAGGACAGAACTGTGGAAAAACTATGAAAAACGGTGGTTATAGTGCTGTCGGCGACAAATGCCGCCGGTAATGAAGCAGAGATACAAGTCACAAAATCGGAAGCTACTCTGATACCATTTTAAATATGAGTAATTAATGTGTGTCTTTAATGAAATCACACGCCTTCTATTTATAATGATGCTGCAATAATTACATTCAATGTCTAGGAAGTTGTATTGACTAGGACTACTAACAATTAGACTAGGATGTTGCACAATCAAGTAATAATAAAAACATACCGACTCACTTTAGTATAATAAATACATTTTGAATAAGGGTATTTCCTAATTAGTATAGTATGATGGCTTCAATCTGATTTCTTGCAAATTGTTGAAGCCATGGTATTCTCACTTTATGTCCAGATTGCTTTTCTTTTTGAATGAGGCTAGGAATTTTCATGTTAATGTCAATATATGTGTCATTTGTTTTTTCCGCAGTCATGCATCAAGGTGGGACACGATTTTGTCTCTCTTGAACATGTTGGTGAGTGCTTCCGTTTGACTGAGGAATGCCGCAAGCTTCTGATAAATCACACGGCTGCTAAGGACAAGTGTGAGGTAAGCCATAATCTTCTTTTCTTGACCTGTTTCTTCTTTTTCCATGTATAAGGATACAAGAATCTTAATCCTTATTGAATAGGGAATCAGTTCATGATAATATTAATAACTAAGTAATATGAAAATTAATCTTAAGAGAGATACTCTAAGATAAGAAACTAATCCTAACAGATAAACTAAAATGTTCTAATATATTGTTTTATTATAAGGTTTTTTACATATATCCTCACACCTGAGAACAAGTGATTCTGGCATATCAGTATGGGTCACAAGGTTCTAACTTCTAATATTGACTGTTTCAATTCGGCTAAAGTTCTTGTTGAATGTTTGAAGTGTTAGTTGTCAACCTATTTCAGTTCTATGTTCCTGTGTCGCGTCGTCTTGTCAACAGTTTCTTATTGGGATTTTATGTACTCTTTTTCCTGATGGCTGCTTCTTTGATATCAGGTGAAGAAAATGACTATATTTGCTATGCTTGATGTGGTTGAAAAATTAGAGAAAGCAAGGTTAGTGATTGCAAACTTCTGGCCCTTTGGTTATGGAATTGTATACATACATTTCTTTATTATTTTGTTTGTTTTACTGTAAAAGGCATTGGTAGATTAGATCTTATGTACATGCTTTTTTGTTGGCTTGGTTCTGTAGGCTCTCGGTTTGAAATTTGCATTTGTTGTGTGAATATAATGAAAATTGATGACTGCCATTCAATTTACAGGTATGTGAAAACCAAGGTTCCTATGTAAATATACCAGAGAGAAAGATTGAGTTCATTTGGGAATACAATTTGTTGAGTCACTTAATTAGGTTTGGTAATCTTGGGTTCTTTGTTTCGCAACTGTAGGGAAGGTTCCATGTTCCGTATTTTATTTTATCCTGCGCACTTAGATGAGGTACATTTTAAACATTATATGTTGACTTGTATATAAGTATCATTACTTGTATAGATATACGGTGCTAATATAAGTACCATTATGGGCAGATGCCAGTATAGTAATGTAAACACTGTACTAATCAAACTTCTGAATGCATATATGATGAGATTCTAAATTGCTCTCGTAGCAGCATGTTTTGTAAAAATTGTGAGTTGCTGATTTGTTGTCATGTCCAATAATTAATTTTGCTATTAAAACATATATTCCTTGCAAAAAGACATTAATATTAAGTGTATAAATAATTAAAATATAGTACAGTTGAGTCTTAGTGAAGTCACCTATGCTGACTGAAACTTGATACCCTATGTAATATTACGTACAAAAGGTGAGTGGTACTGGAAATATATACAGATATATAAAAAATAGTGTAGTTGAGTCTTTGGAGAGATAAACTATATATATTTAATGAAACTTAAAAACTTCCCTGTGTTTATATCGTGAGACACGTGACATAGATTGTTTTTTTGTTTCGAAAAACAAAACATGTTTGGCCTATATAGTTTGTTTTTGGTAAAGAACATTAGGAAAGAATAAGACGAGGAGTGGAAACTCCCATACTGTTAGAATATTAGAAAATATTTTATAATATCTTTTATATTATATTAGAGTATCTTGAGTTATTTTCTATGATCAATTTATAATAATAGAGAATCTTAGAATATCTCTTATTATTATTATTATTATTATTATTATTATGATTTATTCCTAATTTAGGATTTAGTCTATGTTTCTCTATAAATAGAGATTAGTATTGAGTCTATTGTAATCAAGTCAGCATTAAACTATTATCAATAATATTCAAACCCTTATTATTTTCTCTACTCCTTTTCTCTAAAATCCCACAACTTCAACACATACAATCAGCGGGAAAAAATCGGCTAAATATGTGGGTGCTCATAAAGAATCAAGTGAAACCTATGATCACAATCAATATAAGCAACAGCGTAGCGTCCACACAATAATATGTTTATCTTTTCTTTCTCCATAAGTTTATTATGAAGAAAATAATCAAATGGATTGACCTATTGATAGGAAACCAAAAAGCCCAATTAATGTTGATGAGCCTAGCCTTTGGAAAATTGTAGATAGTATCACTCTCATTTGTCTTTCTTGTTTCTATTTCAATTCAATAAATTCTCCTAAATCTTACCTTCATATATCTCTTTCCTATCAATTGGTCCAAAAATGGCAGTGAGTCACATAATTGGAAACACACATATCTCGTGTTGAGTCAGGAATGTTGTCGATGCAAGAGACACTGCTTGTTGAAATGAATGATTGTGGAACTCTCCTCCTTTGTATCTCCACTAGGAAAGTGGAGCTTCCTTATTTCCAAGATGCAGACCCAATCGCTTGGATCATACGTGTTAGACATACTTTGAAGTTCAACGAGTTTTTGACGACATCCGCATTCAAATTGTTAAACTGGGCATAGAGGATCAAACAATTCATTGGTTCAGTTTGTGGCGTGATTCAACGAAGGTTGTTTGGATAACCCATTTTAGGAACTCAAGGATCTAAAGAAAACAGGTCGCCTCTCAGTGCGGACTTTGTCATGATATTCTCACTTTCAAGCCAAAGTCTCGATACCAAGCAATCCAGGTTGCTTGAATTCTCAATTGAACTGCAACCCAAGCACCTTCATGGGTCACACTAAAACCCGAAGATCCTTCTTGTCCTCGGACCTCTAAATTGGGTTGGTTTCAACGAGAAGGGTGTTCATTCTAAACAGGGTATTGAGACTTTGGGTCCAATCTAAATAGGGCGTTCATTCACTCGGCCTGGAAACTTCTTCAAAGACGAGTTCCAAAGACCGTCCCATAATGGGTCCACTGCGAGGCTCTAGTGATCAGAGTCGTAGTTTTCATTTGAAGGGGTTACCACTGTCTAAAGTCCATTTGTCATCAACTCGAATATCACTTATCACTTATCACTTATTACTTATCATTTATCATCTATCACTTATCACCTATCACTTATCATCTATCAACTATCACTTATCAGCTATCCCTAATCACCTATCGCTTATCACTCATCACTTATCACCTATCACTTATCATCTATCAACTATCACTTATTAGCTATCACTGATCACCTATTGCTTATCACTTATCACCTATCACTTATTAGCTATCACTTATCACTTATCACATATCACATATCACCTATCACTTATCACTTATCACCTATCACTTATCAGCTATCGCTTATCACTTATTAGGAATCGTTATAACTTATCACTTATCAGGTATGGTTTATCACTTATCACTTATCAGCTATCATTTATCACTTATCAGCTACCACTTATGACTTATCACTTATCATCTATCAGCTATCGCTTATCAAGTATCACTTATCACCTATCACTTATCACCTAACACTTATCATATATTACCTATCATCTATCACCTATCACCTATCACCTATCACATATCACCTATCACCTATCACCTATCACCTATCACCTATCACCTATCACCTATCACCTATCACCTATCACCTATCACCTATCACCTATCACCTATCACCTATCACCTATCACCTATCACCTATCACCTATCACCTATCACCTATCACCTATCACCTATCACCTATCACCTATCACCTATCACCTATCACCTATCACCTATCACCTATCACCTATCACCTATCACCTATCACCTATCACCTATCACCTATCATCTATCACTTATCAACTATCACTTATTACTTATCGGCATCGCTTATCAGCTATGACGTATCCCTTATTTGCTATCATTTATCATTTATCAGCTTCCAATCATCACTTATCACTTGTGAGCTATCACTTATCATTTATGAACTCACTTATCAAGTATACTTGTAATTTACAAATGCTTCAATGTAGAATCCCAACAAATATATATAAGAATGGATAAAACATGGTTCTGAATATGATAAGTATGAATTCACATATCACATATATAAGAATGCATATTTGTGTTTATACTTTCACCAACACAAATAGAAGAACTATATGCCAGAAAATTTTCCAAATTGTTTCCTTCAATAGAAAATTTTATTCATAATTCAGATTGAATACAACCTATATTTTTTTTCTCGGGTGATTTCCCAAAACTTTTTGAAAAATCAAGAGTTTAAATTTCAACTACTAGTCAGTTTACCTTGCATAGCTTCCACAGAAAAAACACACACCCCATAACATAGTTCTAAAAACATAGCTCTAGAGCAAGCTCTTAAGAAGCAGGTGGCAAGACTCTGAAAATGCTTGGCAATCATTAAGGATTTTAGTGGTGTGCTCGAATAATTGCAAGACTCTGAAAGTGTTTGGGACATATATGCTCAATTTGGTTGGTCAGACCAACAAAGGTGAGAAATGTAAGGCTCGGCTCCTGAGCAAGGTCGGGTCCAGAGGAGCAAGGTCGGGGTCAGAGCTGCAGGCTCAAGTCAGGCTCGGGGTCCAGAGCAGCAGGCTCTAGGTCAAGAGCAGCAGGCTCTATGTCCAGAGCAGCAGACTCGGGTCTAGAGCTGGAGGCTCGGGTCCAGAGCAGCAGGCTCGGGTCCAGAGGAACAGGCTCGGGACCAGAGCTGTCGGCTCGGGACCAGAGCTGTCGGCTCGGGTCCAGAGGTGCTGGCTCGGGGACCAGAACTGTCGGCTCGGGTCCAGAGCAGCAGGCTCGGGGTCAGAGCTGCAGGCTCGGGGTCCAGAGCTGCAGGCTCGAGGTCCAGAGCTACCGGCTCGGGTCCAGAGGAGCAGACTTGGGTCC
>JBBPBR010000004.1:50599316-50616104 GCA_037974775.1 Cicer pinnatifidum
TCGGGGTCAGAGCAGCAGGCTCGGGTCCAAAGGAACCGGCTCGGGGTCCAGAGCTACAGGCTCGGGGTCCAGAGGAGTAGGCTCTGGGTCTAGTGCAGCAGGCTCGGGGTCCAGAGCTGCAGGCTCGGGTCAATAGGGGCAGGCTTGTGGTCCAGAGCTGCAGGCTCGGGGTCCAGAGCAGCAGGCTCGGGGTCCAGAGCAGCAGGCTCGGGGTCCGGAGCTGCCGGCTCGGGGTCCAGATCCCTCTGTTGCCTGCACATCCTCCTCATCATCATCTTCATCATCTCCACTACTGGAGGAGTCAGAATCTGTAAACGTAATTTTTTTATTTATAGGTCTATCGGATAACTCTTTCACACTTGGAAGTTCCCCCATCAAGTAGCTCGTCATAGAACTGCAAGAAAAATCACTAAATGGTGCGATATCAATTTGTGGAGGACACAAATCATCTCACTAAAAAGTGTAAGGTTATCCTACAGCCTCTGCCTTCTTTTAATGAAATACTAAGCTAAGAATAAAATCGAAAAATGAACCTAAGAGCAATACACATTTAATAGAAACCACACTTGTATAAATAAACAAATAAATTCACATGATAAATTCACAAGTTGAGAGCTTTGTTGATGAAACTGTTAAGGAGGAAGTTGAGCGCAATGTTGAGGGAGGAGATGGAGGTCATGTTGATCGTGTTGTTAACGAGGAAGAAATCCAGAATGATTTTAGAGTTCATGAGTGAATGTTTTTTATTTTGATTTGTTTAGGGTTCATGATTTTAGGTGTTTTTTCTTTTAACTTAATTTTAATAATTAAATTGTATTTTTAAAAATATTGTCATAATTATAATAATGGTTTTTAAAAATATAAATTATATTTTTTAATCAGAAATAATATAATAATGAGTTTATTCCACATAAACGTCTGCCACGTCACCCTTTTATTGATACGTCATTAAAAAAATGACAACTCATCATGATTTGGACTCAAATTCTGTTTGAGGGACTAAAACTGGGAACAAATAAAATAGGGGGACCAAAAGTGCAATTAAGCCAAAAATAAAAAATCAAATGTACCTAATCTAAATTAAGATCAACTACAATTTTTTTCTTTTATTTTTAAGATTAAATAGAGTATATAAAAATTTAATTTCACAACGACGTCAGTGGCAATCTTGGTCATCGCACCATTGTGCGTGCGAAGAAAATGATGCACACACTCCCTTGCAATATAATTTGCAGACGATATTCTTCCATTTATAACAAAGACGAGGAACAACATAATAACCCTGTATTTGTTTTGCCTCTAGCACTTGCACTTCAATTAATGCATAAATGCAAATATATATATATATATATATATATATATATATATATTTATAATAGAGATCGAAGAAATACTCCCTTAGTTGACAAAAAAAAAATACTCTCTTTAGCTTTATTGGTAAACAAAAGTTGATAACTTTTTTAATTTTTAATTTACAAAATTTCAAAATAAATTGATAAAATATTTCCAACTTTTGTACCAAAAATAAATTTAATGTAGGATAAAATACTTCAAAAAAAATTTGACGATTTTTTGTTTAAAATAAGACTAGATAAAATAGAGGGGCAATCGTCAATTTTATATTATTATTGATGATTAATAATTAATTAGGTTTAATTCATTTTCCCATATTAAATATTATAATCTTTGTTTATAATATAAATATATTATGAAATGAACTAATGTTATTGATATTAAAAAATAAATAAATAAATTTTAAAATTACTTTTATAATATTTTAAAAACATAAATACATTAATTATAATATTAAAAATAAGAATACAAAAATTTAAATTAAATAGAAGATATTACAAAAATTAATATCATAAAAATTGCTTATATTTTAAATTATAAAAAAAAAATATTTTTTTTTTATATTCCAGTAAACAAAAGCAAATACACTTGTAATACATTACATGTGGTACACTCTGACTTCAGGGAACACTAGTCATAATAACATTATTACTACTACTCGTCCCTTAGATTAACAATTAAGTATTTTTTTTTTAATATCTCTTTTTTTAAAAAATAATTTATTAAAATATTTATTTTCAAAATTATATATTAAAATACCAAATTGATGGTGGTGGATCACAAAATGGAACTTCAATTGATGCGTGTCGTTTTCTCATGGTTGGAAACGGTGTAACTGTTTTAAAATAAACGACACGCATCAATTTTAGCTTCTGGTCAGGTATACACAGAAGCTTGCATAAATTTAATGAAATTGGAAATATAAATTTCTTTTCATTTAATTGTTATTATTATTCAATTTTTTATTATCATTTATTTATTTATTTATTTTGAAATTTATAATATAAGATATATATATATATATATATATATATATATATATATTTTTATTTAATAATTTTTAATTATAAGTATAATAATTATTTATTATCAAAATAACAATAATAAAAATATAACATTTATTTATAATTTATTAATGTATTTTTTTAATTTATTATTAGTATTTTATTTTTAAATAATTAAATTAATAATTTAATTTAATTATAATAATTTTTATTTATACGTATAATAATAATTTATTATAATAATAATAATAATAATAATCAAATTATAAATTTTATTTACAAATTTATTAATATATTTTATTTTTTAAATAATTAAATTAATAATAATAAACAATTTTTCAAAAAAAATAAAAAGCCAAATTCGAGTAGGAGGTCGCTTTCCCAAGGAGAGGCTTCCTCTTCAGGAGGTAGCTACCTCAGGAAGAGACTTCCTGTTGAGTTTAAAAAGTGTGGCATTTTGAGAATTTTTTTATCAAAGTGTGGCATTTAGAGAATTATAATTCAAAAAAGGGATATATCCATCCAAAATTCGAAAATGAGGGCGAGAGATAGGAAAAAAAAATCTACAAATTAAAGGTAGTGAATATAAACAAAAAATAATAATTGTTACAATTATCTTATTATCGAAAAATAATTAATTCTACGTTCAAAATTGAAAATGAAATTCGTTTTTTAGATAATTTTGTTGTTGTTGTATTAAACCACCTTTTTGGATCGTAAAAGTGTAGAGCATTGTCATATTAGTGAATGCATTATCTATAAAAGTTCAATTAAATCATTCACTTTTATCCAAATTAATAACTTAGTCTCATCTGAAAACATAATTCTTATTAATATGACACTCAGCTCTCAAATTCTCTCAGTGTTTGAGAGTAATGAGCATTTACTCAAAATTTCACCAATGCAATGTTAATGCCATATGCTTTATTATTAATCAAATCTCCACTACATCTCTCATGAGAGCATATGTGAATAAAAAACACTTTTCAAGACTGTAATGGGACCAAGGGACAATAGGTGGAGAAAACCAATAAAGGGATATTCACAAAGCTATTTCGAATTAAACATATGATCATAGATACCTTTTTTCAATAATTGGAGTTGAACGTATTCAAATAATCTTTCATCAGTCCAGACTTCAACCATAAGTCAAATAATATCAGTCATTTTAAAGCTATTTCGAATTAAACATATGATCATAGATACCTTTTTTCAATAATTGGAGTTGAACGTATTCAAATAATCTTTCATCAGTCCAGACTTCAACCATAAGTCAAATAATATCAGTCATTTTAGTGCATGAGTTGTTAAGGCGAAATTTGAGTGTCAAGTCAACCTGGATGTAAGTTATCATATTCAATCTGATAAAGTTAGGCTATGATACATGAAGGCTTACGATTCAGGCAAAATTTCTAAATTTTTACGCCTAGCTGTTGTTTGCTTGCACTTTGATCGATTATTAAAATGCCACTAATATTAATTATGAACACATCAATTTCACCTAACATGAATCATCAAAATTTTCAAACATTAATCACCATATTCAATCTCCAAAATTTTCAACCATAAATCACCACAACAACATTAATATATCAGAGTTCTCCCCACCGCTAACTCGGTGCCAACGGTCTCGATTCCTTTTCGAGACTCAAGGAGCTAACTACATAAACATGAATATTTATAACGATTTGTTCACAATAAAACTAATCCACACGCAACAAAATTCCTAAAATTAAATCTTTCTCAGACACCAAACTCTTAAAATTAAATAATCTA
Organism: Cicer pinnatifidum; assembly: GCA_037974775.1. NCBI lineage: Eukaryota > Viridiplantae > Streptophyta > Magnoliopsida > Fabales > Fabaceae > Cicer > Cicer pinnatifidum. The sequence goes on from JBBPBR010000004.1 coordinate 50,603,450, forward strand.
TATTATTTACTTAAAACAAATATTGTCCAAATTTATCATTCACATACTCGACTATTAAGGCACCAAAATATTTGAGTTAATAAAATACTATAAACTTTTTTTCTTTTTCAACTCAATCAAAGAGTAATTAAAAGAGTAACATTTTAAACTCTAACCATTTTTAATTTCAATCTGTCTTTTTGCTCAAACTCTTTAACTTAGTTAAAATTTGAACTTCTTCATAACTTTAACAACTCTAAATTTTTGGTAAAATTTCAACTTCAGTTCAAACTCATTCATTTGAAAATAACTCATTACGTAACTCAAACTCATCAAATTTAATTACCGCCAATTCACACCAACAACAATCAATTCAATTCCACAACACACATATAACACCTCCATTAAATTTCAACAATTCAAACCTAACTCACCCAATTTCAAAACTTCACATTTTTAAACATAAACCACCAAATTTCATCAATTCATTTTTCTACAAAATCCACAAATAAATCACATCTTAAAAATTCATAATAATAATTATGAACATATAAATCACACCAAACTTGAATCACCATAAACCACACCTCAAATTTAAATTCCACTAAATTACACACAATCACATTAAATTAATTTTTCACAAAATCACACCTCAAATACATCAAATTTCTTTTCCACAAAATCACAAATAATGTCCTAAATACAAACTAAAAGTTTGGAAGGAGCCCTTACCTTAACGATAGCTCTAACACGCGATTACGGTACCATAATTAATTGCGGTAAAATTTAAGTTCATGATGTCGCGTCGAAAACTAGCTCACTAGCACCACAGCGTGACAATGAGCAACTTTCTCTTCTGTCACTTCTCGAAACGAAACATAGATCTAGGAGAAAAGTGAAGGTTTTTGTGTTTGTGGGTTTTGAAAATAACTCAAATTTTGAAACAGAGATGGAGGAAGAAGAAAAAATCGCTTTTCTAAGTTATATAATAATAATAATAATAATGATAATAATAAATATCTAAACAAATATTTAAACTAAGTTATTTTTATAAAAATCATCATTACGCTTGTCATATCGCATCACATCACAAACCACTTTTTTTAAAAAATATCTACTCTCGCCATAATTCAACGGGCAGATGAATTTTTCTGAAAAATGTTGCATCTCAGAAATTTTTTCTTCGACAAAAGATTCACCGTAATTAAATAAAATTATTCATCGACGAATAATTTTAATCGGGTCTTTAAAAAGATATTTTTGGCATTTAACTCACAAAATACCATAAAATTGGCTAAAAAGCCTCAGAAATTCAGCACAAAATTCCCCAAAATACATAAATTAGAATTTAAAATTAAGGGTCTTACATCATACATTCTGATATTTAGCAAAACAGTTGCTGATTCATATTCATATAGTAGATTGCGTAATTATCAGTTAATCCTTTGTAAAGAATCAATTCTCAAACAAGAGTTGAGAAATCACAAATTCTGTCAAAACAATCCAATTGTAAAAACTCAAACTATAAGAGTTTCTTCATAGTTTGTTTAAGATTACATCCTATCAAGGTTAGATAGGTGATGTTATTGCTTTCTGGGTAGAAAGTAATAGAGATTAAAATAGATCAAGGTTGATCTAGACTAGGTGTTGTAAGATCAAGAAGGCTCTTCGTTTTTAAACACTTAGTAGAAAATCTCACAGTGTGAGGATTGGACGTAACCCACGTTGGGTGAACCAGGATAAAATCTTTGTGTGGTATTCTCTATCTTATCTCTTTATTTATCATACTGAATTAATTAACTAAGATAAAACATAAACTGATTTTCTGTTTTCAACTAATCAAGGAACGTTCTCTGTTTTATAACAAAAACCAAGAACGTTCTCCGTTTTCTGTTTTCATATCCAAGATCAATCTTGAGTTATTTTCTTAAGTTTTAACAAGAATTTTTAAAAGGTGCATTTACAATTCAAACCCCCCCTTTCTTGTAAATCGACATTGTTACTTTAATTGGCATCAGAGCTCGGTCTCTAGAAAGTTCAAAAACACCTAACATGTGTTAGAGAAAAGATCTAGAAGAATGTCGAAAGCAAAATACATTGTTGAAGGAGGATCCTCAAACAGACCACCATTCTTTGATGGATCAAACTACTACTTTTGGAAAAACAAAATGCAGCTGTTCTTAAAGTCTCAAGACACAGGAATGTGGTGCATCATTACAAATGGAGATTTCACACCAAGGGTTGATCAAAATGACTCAAACTTTGCATTGAAAAGGGAAACAGACTGGACAACAGATGATAAAGCTAAGGTACTTTTAAATTCTAAAGCTCAGTTATTCTTGTCATGTGCTTTAAGCAGGGAAGAAAGTGAAAGGGTAGATGAATGCACAACTGCAAAAGAAGTTTGGGATACATTACAAACTCATCATGAAGGAACAAGCCATGTCAAAGAAACAAGAATAGACATTGGTATAAGGAAATTCAAACAGTTCGAAATACAAGAAGGAGAAACTATTGATGAAATGTACTCAAGATTCACTACAATAGTAAACGAAATGCGTTCTCTTGGCAAAGCTTACACAATGCAAGAAAGAGTAAGAAAGATCATGAGGTGTCTTCCAATCATTTGGAGACCAATGGTAACAGCTATAAGTCAAGCCAAGAACCTTGAATCACTGCCTTTGGAAGAATTAATTTGACAAAATTTTCACTTAATTGACAGTCTAATTCCAAAGGAAGAAATAACTCCAAAATTTGACCAATTATATATTTATGACACAATGAACAAAATATCTAGTATAATCATTTTAGTTATACATTTTAATTGGGATATTTTATACAATTATTTTAAATATTTTATTTTTTGTTGTTAATACTACATGGAAACTTTTATGTGATGAGATTATGTACGAAAAAAATGAAAAGGTTAAAAAATTCAGGTAAGCAATTAACTATATGTGTGTTATCATTATTAATATATTATAACATTCACCATATACTTGAAATCATTCTCTTTGATTCAGGTCTTCAAATATGTGATGATGACATAAAAATATTTGTTTAGTTGAGTTGGACAAATTACTTTTTAGGAGTGGTACAAGAAATCTTTAAAATCCTTAAGACCATGCCATTCCTTACACATTAAAATATGAATCAATTTGAAAACATGTTCTTGACTGATGAATTAAACTATTATGACAAAGATGAGTTGGTTGCAACTCACGTCTCATTATTGTCATCCTTAACCTAGAGAACATAGGTCAATGTATGAAAACTATTACTTCTATGATGACTAATTCTGAAAGATTTTACTTCTTGTATGGATATGGAGGCACAAGAAAAATATTTATCTGGAGAAATTTATCTGGAGAAATTTATCAACTACTGTGAGATCCCAAGGTTCAATTGTTTTAAATGTTTCTTCTAGTGAGATTGCAACTGTATTATTATCTGGAGGAAAGACAACTCATTCCGCATTAAAAGATTCCTTTGGTTACAACTGAAATATCTACATGTGACATCAAACAACACACTAGCAAAGCTAATCTTATCTTGCATTATAAGCTTATTGTTGGAAAATAATCATATTATTGTGTGAATTTAATAATTTGTTGAAGTCGCATATTGGAAAGAAATTTTTATTGTAAATTTAAGTGGAAAGAAACTTGTTAAGTCCCACATTGGAAAGAAATAATTTTGAAATCTCACATTGGAAAACTTTAGTATTTTGAGTAGTTTCAAATCTATACATACTAAAGTCCCACATTGCTTAGAAAACAAATGTGAGTTTACTTCAATCACTATATAATGAGCTTCAAACTATTGTGAAAAGGACACCAAAGTTGGATGCTTTTCCCAACTTTCTCTTTTCTCCCTCTTATATTCTGCTCGCCTATTTTCGAGCCACTTCTCCCCTTTCTTTCTTCCCCTTTCGGTTTAGAGCGGTAATTATAGCGTAGTCCTTTCGGTTTTTAGAGCGGTTATTATACCATAGTCCCTTCGGTTTTAGAGCGATTATTATACCGCAGTCCCTTCGGTTTTTAGAGCGGTCATTATACCGCAGTCCCTTCGGTTTTTAGAGCGGTCATTATGCCGCAATCCCTTCCGGTTTTTTAAAGCGGTCGTTATGTCGTAGTTCTTTTGTTTTTTGAGCGGTCGTTATGCCGTAGTTATGAGTGGTCGTAGTATCATATTGAGAATGACTTTAATCGTCATATTGAGAATGACTTTAATCGTCATATTGAGAATGACTTTAATCGTCATATTGAGAGTGGCTTTAATTGTCATATTGAGGGTGTAATTCTAGAACGGTTTTCTACAGTGCAGTAGAACTCCGATACAGTGATTTGGGTTGTTTTATCCTGGGGACTTCGTGGTTGATAGTCTGTCTTGCACAATTTGGGCAGTGCCATGAAACGTCTTAAAGAGAGCGACCTAGTCCGCGACTCAACCCAGTAATATCTTCGGTGGCAAAAATTGTGAATTTTAAATAGTTTTTGAAACTCAAAATCCAACAATTTTAAGACGTTTCTATCTGCCATGTCAACCAAAGATATTACTGGATTTGGTTCTGTTGCCTCTGATTTTAATAAACTGTTTCAGTTTAAAGCAAAGGATAAGAAAGCTGGAGAATTAACCCATCGGAAAATAATGATAAGAATTATATTCTTAATGGAGTTGCTGATGATCTGTATAACTACTACAGTTCTAGCAATACTGGTAGAGATATTTGAGATGCTCTGAATGAGTATGTAGTGAGCTACTACCCAGAGTATCAGATGACGGATCAGCGGAGGCACACTACCGTATAATTCAGAAGATAACTCATGGGATCATCTATTAAGGTACGTCATTCGTGACATATTTAAATTAAGTATTGAAATTTAATATGTCTCTTTATGTTTGATTAATGAAATCAATAAAATGTATCTTTTTGCTTGCATGTTGTATGATTTTAATTTTTTACATGCTATACTATGTGATGCGAACACATTTAATTTCAAGATTAAGTAACTTAGATTTATTTCCACAGTGATAGTTAAATGATTTTGAAAAATGTGATTTTTGTAGTCAAGCTAAAATAATAAAGAGTTTACATAAATTTGAAGTTAGAGAATCTGAGTCTTTAGATTTATTACACTTTAATATATGTGAACATGATGGGAAAGCTAACAAGAAATGAAAAACAAAAATGAAATGCTTGACATGTTAAGAATCTTTGTAACTAAAATTGAAAATCAATTTAGTAGAAAGATTAAAAGGTTCCAAGTATCAATTTAGTTTGCTTAAATAAGTTTTATAAATTGTCTAGAATTATGTAGAACAACTGCACCATAATTGCTTGATGTGAATGGTAAAGTTGAAAAGAAAGGAAATATAACTCTTATTGAACTAGTTGTTGCTAGTATGCTTAATTATATTGCTGCATCTTATTAGTGTGCAGAAAATATATTGCTTATATGTTATGTTTTGAATAGAGTTCTTAAATTTAAAAACAAAACATCTCCTTATGAGATAGTGAAGAAAAGACAATCGAACTTGTTTTGTTTTCAAACATGGGTGGTCTGACTTATGTCAGAATCCCCGATCCCGGGCGAATTAAACTCGCCAGTAGAGCCTATGAATGAGAATTCATTAGGTATGCGGTAAAGAACAAAGCGTATAGGTTTTATGACCTAAATGCAAAAGTGATCTTAGAGTCAAATGATGTTGACTTCTATGAAAATAAATTCCCTGTAAAATGGAGAAATAGTGGGGGCAGCGAACCAAATTACGTTCCTGTTACAAGAAGCGCTGAAAGCCGCAAACAAGGTGAAATAGAAACTCGAAGAAGTAAGAGAGTCATAGTTGCTAAAGATTATGGAACAGAATATATGGTCTATAATTTAGAAGAGGATCCTGCAAATCTTAAAGAAGCTCTGTCATCTTTGGATGCAGATCTATATCCTGCAAATCTTAAAGAAGCTCTGTCATCTTTGGATGCAGATCTATGTCAAGAAGCTTTAAATGATGAAATAGATTCTCTAGAGTCTAACAAGACCTGACATTTAGTAGACTTGTCTCCTGGTTGCAAACTAATAGGTTGTAAATGAATTTTGAAAAAGAAACTAAAACCCGATGGATGTATTGATAAGTACAAGGCACGCCTTGTAGCCAAGGGTTTTAAACAAAGAGAAAATATAGATTTCTTCGACACTTTCTTACCAGTCACTAGACTAACATCCATTAGGGTGCTTATATCACTTGCGGCTATTCATAACCTGGTGATACACCAGATGGATGTTAAAACAACTTTTTTTTTTAATGGTGACCTGGAAGAAGAAATTTATATGAAACAACCTGAAAGTTTTGTAATTCATGGACAAGAAGACGAGGTCTATAAGTTAGATAAATCTCTATATGGTCTTAAACAAGCTCCTAGGAAATGGCATGAAAAGATTGATAATTTGATTAAATCGAATGAGTTTAAAGTGAATGAAAGTGACAAATGTATTTACTACAAATTTGAAAATGGAATTTGCACTATCATATGTCTCTATGTAGACGACATACTCATATTTGATTCAGACTTTCATGCTATAACATTTTGAAATCATTGTTGTGTAACAACTTTGATATGAAAGACCTCGGAGAAGCAAATGTAATCTTGGGAATCAAGATTACTAGGTCAGAAAAGGGAATTTCTTTGGATCAATCTCACTATGATGAAAATATCCTAAAGAAATATAATTACTTTGACTGTGAACCTGCTTGCACACCATACGATCCAAGTATGAAACTTTTCAAGAACACTGGTGAAGGTGTTAGACAAACTAAATATGCGAGCATCATTGGCAGCCTCATGTATACCACTGATTGTACTAGACCCGACATTGCCTATGTTGTGGGGTTATTGTGCAGGTTTACTAGTAGACCTAGTATAGAGCATTGGCACGCTATTGAGAGGGTCATGAGATACCTTAAAATGACCATGAGTCTTGGATTACATTATCAAAGATTTCCTATAGTCCTTGAAGGATACAATGTTGCTGATTGGAACATCTTATTAGATGACTCCAAAGCAATCGATGACTATATTTTAATATAGTGAATGGTGTTGTATCTTAGAAATCGAAGAACAGACGATATTGACTCAATCCATTATGGAGTCTGTAATTATAGCACTAGCTACTACTAGTGAAGAAACAATTTGGTTGAGATGCTTGCTAGTTGAGATTCCTATATGGGAAAAACCTATGACAGATGTGTTGATCCACTGCGATAGTACCGCGGCTATTACGAAGATTGAGAATCGTTATTACAACGATAAGAGACGACAAATTTGTCGTAAGCACAATATTGTTAGAAAGTTATTTACTAAATGAGTTGTTATAGTGGATCATGTATGCACTGATGAGAATTTGGAAAATCTTTTGACGAAAGGATTTAGCTACAGAGAAAGTCATAAATACATCCAAAAGGATGAGACTAATGCCTATAGAGTCATTCATGATGGTAACCCGACCTAAAAGACTGGAGATCCCAAGAATTAGGTTCAATGGGTAATAACAAGTCGTTGAGTGATATGAGATGAACATGCTATTATAAATTAGAGAAGCATGATTCCTGAAGCGATGATAGGATGAGGTAATAGAAACTCTTAATGAGATCTATACTCTATATGGAGGGAGTACCTAGCTACAGAAGTACTCTTGATAGACTCACCTATGTGAATGTGGAAGTGGGGCCGCTTCCTATGGAATTTCGAGATAGAATTCCTAGAGCGTTCACTATACTGGGATACACGTGCAGGGCCATTAATGCACGGGCTTTTGAGAATACACCAGATGAAAAGGTTGTGTGTGGGTTTTATGTCAGAGATAGAGTTCAAGACTACGAGTCACTCTTGTTGAATTTGAATCTTACTTACTATGCAAAGGTTTAAGTCAATAGACACCTTTGTTTATGCACAATCTTACAGAAGCATTTGCTATGCAAAGGTTCAAGTCAAGAGACACATTTGTTTATGCACGATCTTGTAGAAGCAATTGAAGTTATTTTATAAACAATTTTTTAAATTCAAGTGGGGGATTGTTGGAAAATAATTATATTATTGTGTGAATTTAATAATTCGTTGAAGTCCCATATTGGAAAGAAATTTTTATTGTAAATTTAAGTGGAAAGAAACTTGTTAAGTCCCACATTGGAAAGAAATAATTTTGAAATCTCACATTGGAAAACTTTAGTATTTTGAGTAGTTTCAAATCTATACATACTAAAGTCCCACATTGCTTAGAAAACAAATGTGAGTTTACTTCAATCACTATATAATGAGCTTCAAACTATTGTGAAAAGGACACCAAAGTTGGATGTTTTTCCCAACTTTCTCTTTTCTCCCTCTTATATTCTGCTCGCCTATTTTCGAGCCGCTTCTCCCCTTTCTTTCTACCCCTTTCGGTTTAGAGCGGTAATTATACCGTAGTCCTTTCGGTTTTTAGAGCGGTTATTATACTGTAGTCCCTTCGGTTTTAGAGCGGTTATTATACTGCAGTCCCTTCGGTTTTTAGAGCGGTCATTATACCGCAGTCCCTTCGGTTTTTAGAGCGGTCATTATGCCGCAATCCCTTCCGGTTTTTTAGAGCGGTCGTTATGTTGTAGTTCTTTTGTTTTTTGAGCGGTCGTTATGCCGTAGTTATGAGTGGTCGTAGTACCATATTGAGAATGACTTTAATCGTCATATTGAGAATGACTTTAATCGTCATATTGAGAGTGGCTTTAATTGTCATATTGAGGGTGTAATTCTAGAACGGTTTTCTATAGTGCAGTAGAACTCCGATACAGTGATTTGGGCTGTTTTATTCTGGGGACTTCGTGGTTGATAGTCTGCCTTGCACAATTTGGGCAGTGCCGCGAAACGTCTTAAAGAGAGCGACCTAGTCCGCGACTCAACCCAGTAATATCTTTGGTGGTAAAAGTTGTGAATTTTAAATAGTTTTTGAAACTCAAAAATCCAACACTTATTATATGGGATGAAGCTCCAATGTTAAATAGATTTTGTGCTGAAGTTGTAGATCGTACGTTCGGGGATATCATGAGAACTGTAGATGAGGCTAACCTGAATAGACCATTTGGTGGGATGGTAAATCTTTTTGGAGGTGATTTTAGAGAAATATTACCAGTTGTCAGAAAAGGTTGTAGGCATAACATAGTGGCAACTTCATTAAATTCATATGAAATATGGAAATACTGCAAGGTTTTGACATTCTCAAGAAACATGCGCTTAAAAGTTGTAAAACCCAATGAAGACACAAATGACATTAAGATTTTGCAAATTGGATGTTTGATATTGGATGGTAAACATGACTCAAATGAGCTAGGAGAGAGTACTTTTAATATTCCTGAAGACTTATCAGTAACAAATTCCCAAAATCCTGTATTATCTTTGTTTGAATTGACATATCCACTTTTTTTACCGAACATGAACAATTTGAAATACTATGAAGAGAGGGCAATACTTGCTCCGACTCATGATGTTCTAGATATCATTAATGATTATGTTTTATCATTAGTTCCAGGCGAGGAAAAAGAATACATTAATTCAATCTCAATTGTCCCTTGTGATGAAAATTGTGTTGTGCAGGATGATTGGTTCACACCTAAATTTTTGAATGACATAAAATATTCACGAAGTCCAAATCACCGATTAAGATTGAAGATTGGTGTTCTAATCATGCTTTTGAGGAACAATGATCAAACTAATGAGGCTCTGTGATGGAACAAGATTGCCTATAAATGAATTGTGTACAAATATTAAAGGAGCAATTGTGATCATAGGAAAAATATCGATGACAAGATTTATATACCAGAAGATGAATTTGGTTCCATCTAATCCAAGTTTTCCATTTAAATTTTAGATAAGATAATTTGCATTGTCGTTGTGTTTTGCAATAACCATAAACAAGAGTCAACGTCAATCCCTATCTCAAGTTGACAACGAAATTTTTCAAAAATTTATAAAGACAAAATTTACTTTACGGTTAGATTTTTTGGGTTGTAAGTTGTTTATTTGTCATGTATTTGATTGAATTCACTATTTTGGTTTATGAAATTCAAATTATGCCTTTGATGTTAATAAAATTTATTACATAATTTCTACACAAAAATTATATAGATTACTTACACAAAAAATATATTATCAATGAGAGTTGATATATATAAATTAATAGAACAACATATTTATTAACATCGTAATTTGTCATTGTACAACGCACAAATTACACGCTACTACTATTGGTAACTTATATGTTTCAAATTTTAATATATTTTTCTTAGGGGTGGACATTGGGTCGGTTCGGGCTCAAAAACAACAATTGACCCAAACTATGGGTGATTGAAACAGATCTAATACAATCCGCCTATTGACTCGGTTTGAACGGGTTGCAGGTTCACAAGTTTTCGATTAAAACGGGTGGGTAAATTCGGTTTGGACCAATCATTGAAGCATTAAAAATATCCAGCTCAAATTGCATTTTTTTTTTGTTTTTACTGTGATACCCAATTGTTGGGCCTTTTTTTTACCCATTTTGAAGGCAATTATTACACCCATTTCATAAACTTTGAATTTTTATTCCTTTTTGTTCATTTAAATATATTTGTTATTTTTCTATTATTAGGTTCACCATTTCTATTATTGGGTTCTCCAATCCAATTTGATCATTATTTATGAATCAGCTACAAATTCAAATTTTCAGATGTTAGTAAGCATACAACAATAGCCTAGCCTTTTATATGACAAATCAATACAGATTACAGGGATGAAATTATAATTTTCTTTCAAATGACTAGGATAATATTACAAATCAATAAAAATTATTAATAACAAAGAATATTACAAATAAAAATTGATGAAATTGTAATTTTTGTGAATCAATTTTGTTGATTTTTGATGCCCAACCTGAGAAACAAATAACAAATGTAACTCTATAATTATTAATAATGAGGTATAAAATAACAATAATCAAGCTATACTTTTCTAAACATATTATCCTGTTTTTCTAAACATATCATCTTGCTTTTCTCTTCCATGCTCATAAAAATCTAATATTAACTAAAATCTTTTAAAATATATACACATATAAATGGAAAATAAAACCTTTAAAAAACATAGAAAATAAAACCTTAAAAAACTCCTAAACACATTTATTTAACCCAAGTTAACAATAATGTACAGAAATCATAAAATACAAAAAAGAGAAAACTTTCAAAAACCCTAAAAGATCAATTATATAGCAAACTTTCAAAAATCAATCCTCAAAACAAAAACAAAACTTCAACACAGAAATCATGCTTAGTAGATTCATTACTTTAATATAGATGAGAAAAAAAATGAAGTTATTGAATCAAACTCAAATCGTACGAGAATTGAAAAATCTAACAAAAAACTTGTGCTTTAAGAGTTAAAATCAAAAGAAGAACTCATATCATATCATGTTGCATGTACCTATATGCGTTTGCGAAACATCTTTTCTTCATTAACAGTTGATGAGAAGAAAAAAGGAAAAAGAAAGAGGGCATTACCGTCGACGGAACCGGTGGCTAAGTTTTTGTTTAGTTAGAAACAAAAATGATAGAGGTAGGCTGAGGCTTTGCACATGAGGAATCAGTGGTGGTGGCGGCTTCGAAACAGAAACAGTGGAGGTGGTGGCTTCAAAACAAAAACGATGGAGGTGGTGGCTTCGAAACAGAAACTATGGAGGTTGTGGCAATTTAGTGCAGAAGGGGTTAAGCCGTCAGAGTTTGAGTTAGAATGATGAATTAAAAATATTAGGTTTGGTTTTAGTTAAATGAGATTCTGGATTTGGGCCTCTTTTATTGGACTGGGTATAGTTATATGATATTTTTTCTTTTATAATTTGAGTCAGACAGATTCGGGTATCCGCGGTTCAAAAATTCTTAACCGAACCCATCCATTATAAACCACGTGAACCTATTTTTATTTACTTGTGGACTTGTCTACCCGCTTTTGACCCGCCTGTTATAAAAATTGGGCTACGGGTTGTTCGGTTTAATCCGAGTAGCGGGTGGTTGTCCACCCTTAATTTTTCTCTATGATCTCCGTGCATAAAGTTTCTATCATTTAATAACACATAAAAGTTCATATGGACCAATAACTCTTACTAATCTTGATTACTTATATTTAATCTTTTTAATGTCTTGATATAAAAATTATACTAGTACTTTTTGAAGTGGTGTTGCATTGGTTTTATAATAACGGTATTAATAATAGTATTTTTGAAACTTATTGTTTGACCCTTCTCTCCATATTCAAGAAACGATTATTTAGTTTATTCTCGTAATTATTCTCCTCAAATAAATCATCGTTATACTGTATTAAACGAACATAACCTACTTCCTTAGTTAATTTCCAATATAAATAAATAGATGTATTTATTTGTTAACTCATCTTGATCATATTAATGCTTTTTTTTTTGTTCAAATATTCCATCCACACTTTCCTTTGTTAGATTCTTATTTTATGTATATGCTTGAATTTATCATTCTCATGATTGGTTTTAGTAATATAATTCCTTTTTAATTACAAATATTAAACAAAGGATAAATGTTTTATTATAATCTCAATTTTTTCAGGCATTTTTTTTTAAAATGAATTATTAAAGAAGCCATTTGTGAACAATTA
>JBBPBR010000004.1:50616846-50627506 GCA_037974775.1 Cicer pinnatifidum
AAAAAAAAAAAAAAAAAAAAAGTGATATTGATGAAAAAAAATCCTTATTTTTTCTAAGAGGAGTCTTGCGTTGCCTAATATTGATAAAACCCAATTGTCAAAAACAAAAAACCCTAATTTACACTATAAATAATCCCCAAACTCGCCATATTTTCTATTCGAAACAATTCAGCTGTCGGCAACTTCGATCTCATCTTTATTTTTCGTAGTGCATGTGTCTGCAATTTGTTCTTACTACTTCTTTAATACTTATTTTGTGATATCGTTCAATTTAGGGATGAACAATTCATCAACTTTTGTCTGCAAATTTTCTATCAAATCTTTTATTTCAATTTTTCATACTGAGCCTATGATGAAAATTCATCTGTGCTGGAGCGAGTCATCTTTTGTTCTCGTCGATGATGGCGCAATCCTCTAAGAAGTTCTGAGCTCTTATATCTTTTTTATTTAATTAGATAATTACATAAATTAATTTTGTTCATTATTAATTGAGAAATAAATAAGAGGGAAAAGAAAAACGACGTGATGATAGAAATTCATTTGTCTGTCAATCCTCTGATATCTTTGATGTATTTATGAATCCCGACAGGTTCTGATCGTTTTCTTAATTCCCTCTTTCATTGCGTTATTTGTTTAGGTTTGGTTGATTTGTTCGTTTCTTGAGATTTTTAGATTATGTTGTTGTTTTTGTCCACTTTTATTTGAGATTTTAAATTGAGAAACTATTTATGAATGGGCATATGATGAATCTTATTTTGTGTAAATGGGTAATTTGCATCTGAATTTCATTGATGTTACATCACCTTGGAGAACTGATGCCCACTTTTTCGATTTTTATTTTGTTGTGTCAAATTTAGTTTGTTTCAGTTTTGTTTTTTATAACCAATGAATTTCAATTGATGGACACATGATGAATTTGAATTGTGTAAATGGGTAATTTGCATCTGAGTTCTATTGATGTTATCTATCACCTTGGAGAACTGATGTCCACAATTTAGCTTGAACCCCTTTTTTTTGTGTTCAAGTTTTGAAATAAACAACATGGCGACATGTCCTCACTTTTTAACTTAGTGAAGACAATTTTCATAGTAATCGGAAATCCTGAAATTCTGAATTCGAAAACTAAATTCTGAATGCAAAAACTATTTAAAACTTTGGTTGTGTTATCAAATCTGAATTTGTTTTAGAATTTCAGAGTGTTTTCTGAATTTGTTTTAGTGTTTTCTGTTTATTTTGGAATCAGCCTAATTGAAAAAGAATCTAAGTACTAAATAACTTTTTACTATTCTCCCCAATGAAATTTTTCAGTATAGTCAAATTGATCCCAAAAAAAAAATTTGGTGTAATTTTCTGGCATACTAAGGTTTAATTTGCTGGCATACATCATCTTTATATTGTAGTTTGGAATTAAACAATTCTAATAGTATGGAACATTTAATAAAACATTCTAAAAATATTATTTTATCTTCTCATAATGCAACTATTAATTTGATGTTTGGATTAATACAAAATTAAATGTCTGAAATAGTCTTATATTAATCAAATAAATCAATCGAAATATTAGTCGGTCTATGAATTTTGTGAAATAGTATATTAATTTGATATTTGTATTGAACTATAATAAAATAGTCATTGATTTTTGTGAATTCACAAATAAATCAATCAAAATTTTGATAAAATTCTATAAATTAATATTTTAATTTGGCATTGTAATTAAATATATCTTTTACCCATGTTGATTTACATCAATGTCATCATCTTAGGATTAATTTTAATCAAATATTCAATTAACATATCTTTTAAAAACTCAAATTTATCTATTTCATTTTCATTCATTTTAAGGTAAAAAAACTGCTCCAAAATAATATCTCTTGTCAAAATTTCCAATACTTAATTTTTCACCCCCAAAAAATATGGTATACAAATTAATACTATCCATAATTGTATTTTCAAAATTTTTCATGGTGTAATTTGTGTTCTAAAAATCTTCATTTTTAATTGAGGTATGTGTGAATGTTTTGGTTGCACAAGTTAATTGTTGAGATCAAAATATGCTTAATTGATAATAACAAAATTAGTTTGTAAAAACAATTTTAGACATTAATATTTTATTTAAGTGTGTAGTACCAAGACCACAATTAATATGTATTATATTATAATATATCCTCTGGTGATTAATCAAAAAGACTTGGAAAATTCGACATTAAAAAATGGTGAAAAAGCATATTTAAAACACTACCTTTGATGATACAAAATATTAGACTGTCTTTGGCACATATGGTACAAGAAAGTTTGTCAAGACTGCATTTGATTCTGTTTTGATGTTAATACATACGTTGAATTTTGCCTTTGATAAAGAACTTTAGGAAAGTCTGCCTCTGGTGAAACACTCAAGCTTTTGGTTAAAATGACTTTGATAATTATCTCTAGTGAAATTCAACAGTATGGCAAAAGTCATCACCCATAAAAAGTCATGGGTAAAAGTCAAAACTAAATAAGTCAATATTTTTCAATGTTTATAGGAAAAATTCAATGATGGAAAAAGTCATATGTTTCTAGTAAAAGTCAACGATCTTTGATTCTGGTGTTTTCCTTGGTCCAGAAAACTTGCCTATGGTCTAGCAAACTTGATTCTAGTGTTTTCCTCTTGTCCCATAAACTTGATTTTGGTGGTTGCCTCTGTCTGGTCCATCAAACTTGCTTCTGGTGGCTGGCTATGATCAATTACACTTACCTCAGTTCTAGTAATTATGCATATGGTTGCTCCATGCCTTTGGTCAAAGTAAATAAATCTTAAATTAACAAGCACAAACACTGAGTTAGAAAATTGTCAAATTTTGAGAAAGAAAAATATGAGAGCTTATATTACAAATACACTCTAGTTACAGAGAACATTCTGAAACCCACAAACAAAGCTGAAAGTTGAAAAGACTTGTTAGAACTTTTAAACTAAGTCTAGTAGTGGTTGTCATTTCCTTAACAACTTGACAGTATAAAGTTGAAGGGGACTGGATATACATACTAAGTTAGTAGTGAACTATGATAAAATAGCTAAGTCATTTATTTGTAATTTCAGTTTTATCACTTTAATTTTTAAGCCATTAGAAATATTTTAAAAAAACATTGTAAACACAATTCAATTCCCCCGTTTTCTTGTGTATCTTGATCAACAATATTATACTATGTAATAAAATAAATTATAGACTTACCTATCCATTCCACACTCTGGCTACAACATGGTGGTCATAGTTTGTTACAACGAAAAGATCGAAAGGACCTCCAGAAAACAAAGGATGGTCGAGTTGTTGATGCATGTGATATTGTTGATCCTTCTCCTCTTGATCATGTTATGTATGATCCTCAAATGCAAGATCTTATTGCTCCTCTTGCTCATGCTCAAGCTGAACATAATGAAGAAGAAGAAAAAAAAACTGACCCACTCAAAAATTTCAGGAATGAGATTTTCTAGAATTATTTTCAATTGGGAATTTAAAATTTCTAGTAGTTATATTTCAAAACAACTACCAAATATTTCCAATTTCCAGTTGAAAATAGCTCCCGGAAATTTCATTATGAGTTTTCTGGTATTGTAATATAACTATTGGAAATTTCACTCTTGAAATTTTCGGTTAGAGAAATTCAGAGAAAAAAATATATTTTTTCAAAAATTTGAGAATGTAAGGGTATGATCAAGATATATGAATTATTTTCATTTTTACTATTCACTTAAGAATATTTTAATAAGTTCAACGATAAAAGCTATAAATTGGGGATATAAATCAAATTATGGGGTACAAAATCCAATTTTCCATTTTCTTAACCTTAATTCGGTTGAATTTGAGTGGAACTCTAAAGTTATTGATATTATTCTATATGGTCCTACAAAAAAATGCATGCTTTTAACCTATTTTGCAAGACACTCTAGTATTCCTCCGATAACTTGATTGGTAGTTTTGTATTATTCACATATATCGTGAAACTAACAAATCTTCGAATGTTTTAGCAATTTAGGTCATTCCTCTTCCTTTGAAAAAAGCTCATTTGATGTAATGCATGCTAGAATTAGTTTATTGCTCTTTGATGTTGTATAATGTGTTTACATTTCAGAGATGTATTTGCTAATTTGTAAAATTTAAAGATTAATTTAATTGATGTCTACTACTTAAAGGACCGATTTTTCTATTCACTCGTCTTTCATACTTTGGACATAGACATACTATCTCTTTTTTATATATGAAAAATGACTAAATTACACATTAAAAATATTTATTAAACATATTGATTTTATGCAATCTTAATAAAAAAAAATTAAATTTACTATCTAAATTATTTTCAATTTGTAATAAATTAAGATATAAAAAATATGAAACTATATCAAATGAGTAGTTGTTAAGAAATATTATCATTAAAGTTAAGAGAAAAATTATTACTCTTTTTCCTATATTTCATTCTAAAGTAGAATGAACTAATTTTATATACATTTCATTATAGAGAAAGTAGACTAGATTATGACGTTTGTCTACTTTCTTTTGTTTCTTGTATGTTCGACCCTCTGTGTATTGTAAGAGTCATATATGAAATTATGATAATCAATTTAGGTTATTCAGTGTTATCTACATGAGAAATAACCTTTTTGGCATGTCTTCCAGAAAGACATGAGGAATAGAAACAAGAGGAAAATAAATTTGTTTAAGATTGTAGTTCAAACTCAAGTCATGTTTGACAAAGCATCAACAATTTGATTAGCTTATCTAAAAATATGAGTGCAAATTATATCAGCTCAACTATCATACTTATGATGAATAGATTCTATAAGAGATCGCCCTAGATGAATATTGATGCAACCTTCTTGGAGTATTTTTCAATAGAGCATTTGAGGTATTTCGAGGGGCCTTTGAGCTAACGTGGTGCATCAACATTGGAAAATGGGAATTTGTACTCTCATCGTTGAACTTATATCTCTATTTTTAACTTTTATCTCTTATCTTACTAAAATACCCCTAAATGAATAGTAAAAATTAAAACAAATTTGGATATTTTGATTATACTCCCACATTCCAAAATTTAAGAAAGAGTAATTTTTTTCCTTCTGAAATTCACTATCTAAAAATTTAATAAACGAAATTTCCGGTAGTTATATTTCAATATCGGAAATTTCATTATTGAAATTTTTGGGAATTAGTTTCAACCGGAAATTTGGAATATCCCATAGTTATTTTTAATCGAAAATTTTATTTTTAAAATATCCGATATTGAAATTTAACTACTATAAATTTTGTTCGTGAAATTTTCGGGTGAGGTTTTTTTTTCCAATTATTTTGTTTATATTTTTTTCATTCAATTTTTTTTAGTGAGGACTAGAGGAGGGAAAGACACTGTGAAACATTCTAAAGTTCGACCTTCTACACAATGTAATTGGAGAACCACTGTTGAAAAAAGGAGAAAGAGAATCGAAGATATGCAACAAAAGGAGGATTATTAAATTTAGCATGAGTTTGAGCAAGAGGAGCAACATAATCCTATGATTGAGGATCATATACAACATGATAAGAAGGAGCATGAGCATCATCATGATAACATGCATAAGCATCAACAGTTTAAACAACCTTTATTCCTTAGAGGTCATTTCGCTCTTTATGTCCTTTAGGACTATGAGCACCACACTGCAACTAGAGTGTGAAATGGACATGTTAAGTAAATAATTTAATTTATTACATAGTATTGTATAGCATAGTATGTATATTCTAATATATTTATAGTATAGTTTATTACAAGGCCAATTTTAGAAACTCAATTTATTTGAAATAGTTGATTTACTAATTCATTGGTGCTAGGAACTCATTAGAGTTTAATTTGATTTACTGAAAAATGTCAAATGATAAAATATAGTAATTGAGAAAGAGAAGAGAAACTGAAGAAAAACAAAAAAATTTAAAATAATTATTTTTAATAGTGAAATTGTTTAGTGTGTATATATATATTTTTAATAATTATTTTTAATTGTATAATTTATTGTGTGTTATTTTAATTAAACAGAATAGACGTGTCTTAAAAGTTATTTTAAATGGAAAAATACAAGATAAGTTCATTGATATCATATATGTATTTCCTATTCAGATAGATCAATGGATTACTACATCTAGTTTACGTCCTCTGCAACGATGTAGTTTGAACAAGATCGAAAATAATTTTATATATGCTTTTGCTAAGAGATGATGCATAGAGATTAACTCATTTCACCTGCCATTTGGTGAAATGACTATTACTCTTGTTAAGGGTATTTTGGGCATACCATGTTATGAAATTTTTTTACACCTCCCGGTAATGTGAATAAAAATTTGGCCATTGTTGCTGCCGTTGAAAGTTGTATTTTTTAAGAAACTTCATGAATGACGATTCGACTGTGCAGTGATGGCATACATACTTCATTTGGTAAGGTGTATCATACTAGCTAACAAAAAATTTACCCTTGTATCTGCAAAATATTTATTCCTTTTTTAAAACATTGATACTTGTGGTAAATGGGCATGAAAACCAGCTGCTCTTGTTGTTTTATATGATTATCTTATAGATGGTACCATGTCCGCAACAAACTAGATCAGAGAATATTTATCTCTATTTCAAGTACTTTTATATTATTTTTTATACTTATTACATTATTATTTGATAAGATACTTGTTTAATTATTTACAAACATGGATTAATGAGCATTTCCATGACATGTGTAAGCGAAGTTTGAGTTAGCCTATATCTTCATTACCACAAATATTTCAATGGACTCCTAATCAAACATACTATATAGTGAAGTTGAATGCTTTGTGACCTATTGAAATTATTTGGATGACAAATTACGATGAGGACTTCACAATAGGATTTCAGTTTGTGTCGATGTGTACAGGGCACATTCACTGGTGCTACACGATGGCACCATATTTACTAGAGAGGTGTCTACGATAGTTTGAGTATACTCAACACATCCTCATGCATTTTCGATGCTCGCTGTACGTGATGTTGATGTTGAATGAAGTATGTACATAAACTTTGTTCGATCCTTTCGTACTAGATTGCATCCATCTACATATTCACGTGAGTCTATTGAGGGACACATCCAGTGGTACTATAGGATATTTCATTCTCGTATGATCCCTTACTTTGTTGCAAATCCTCCATGATGTAGACACACAATGCTCCCGTATTATTCACTATGACCAAGTAAAGCAACAATAGCACGACATCCATAATTTTCATCCAATTTAACAATAACTATGTCTTCAATATATGAATAAATTAGAGGAGGAAACTCGTCCAAATATGCTTGTTGAGAGACATGTTTGTGTGTTTGCTGAAAAACTTGTTTGGATGTTTTCTGAGAGGCTTGTTGGGATGCTGTGGGTCCTTCCTAAGGGACTTGAGTAATTGCATTATCATAATAAAATACATCAACATGCTCAAAAACTGAAGAGTCGCGATATATGATCAAATCTCTTCGACTTCTTACTTTTTTTCTCTTCACACCACCCTTTGCTTTGATCTTTCTTGGACACAACTCAAGTCAAATTCTCATATAATGGATTGTTGTGTATATGCTCTTTGTGAACCTTACATGTCTCAAATGACTTTTTTTATCTTAATAATTTGCAACTTCAACATCTCATTCATACCATCCAGGCCTTATAGAAATCTCTTTTACTATGTTTCAAAAATCTCTTCAATAAACAGACTAAATCCTTATGTTCAAATATAAAATAAATAAATAAATAAATAGTATTATTTTAATAAAAAAAATCTATCAAACATGTATGTTTAATCCTAAACATGTATAAAAATAAAACAAAATGCAAAATTTTAATAACATACCTATTGGTTTTAGTATTTCCTAAATGCAACACTCGATTGATTCAAGTTTCAACAAATATTTCCTTGTGAAAAGCCAACCATGTGTCTCTAATGTAGTCACAGAAAATAGTATTATCGACACATGTTTACTCAAATCTTTGCAAAATTTCGTCCTACTCATTTTCTTCATAACAATAAACAATTTTCCTCCACAACTCTAGAATAGATTCATGCATATCCTTCTTCAATATATATTATTTGCATTTGACTCCTACATTTTTGTTGATATGAATTTGACAAAGTAAATTTGTTGAAGATGAAAATATAATTTTAATTGCATTCACCAAAGCAAGTTCTGTGTAAATTACGATCACATGAGGAAATGAGATATTTAAAAAAACAACTTTGTTAAATTATCCAATGTCCAACAAAAGTTTTCTTGACATTCACAATCCATGTAAGCAAATATAACGTTAAATGTCATCCCAATTAAAGTTACACCAACAATTTCATACAATAGTAACTTATACTTGTTGGTTTTGTAAAGGATATCCACAATCAATACAGGAAGAAACATGTTAAACAAAGTTATCTGACTTATATTTTTCACATCTATCACAACCGATAATTTATTGACTCATTTCCTCTCGTTTTAGTTTCTATGTCAAAATGAGTAATGATAACAACTATTCGATTTCGTCGGTCAATCTCTTTTGCACGTGATATGACAATTTTCGTGACTTAAAAATTTGATTAATTGTAAATATTTCAATTAAATCTATACATAATAGTATTTTTAACCACTCAACAAAAAAAAATTCCAAAATAAAAAAAATATATGTACAAAAAATTTCAATTGTTAACCAAATTTCAAATACGCAGTTTATACTACCAAAAACTAAATTATCTTTACAATTTTCAAAACACAAATCATACTATCAAAAGTTTTGAAACAATTTGTGCCCTGGAATTTTTGGGAAAAAAAAATTATTTACTGAAAATTTTGGTAAAGGATACAACAATTATTTTACCTTTAAAGTAATAAAATTGAATTTTTTACAATTTTGTGGTATAAGTCAAGTTGTGTACAAAATCCAATTTACACCATCCTTGGGATCCTTGATCTCCAAAGTTGCTCCTTCAATATGGTGAATTCTAGTATTTGGACCCTCCATTCTAAACATTAAAATTGTGATTTTGGTTACTCAATTCTTATTGAATGGCTTCGAAGGAGTTCTACTTCTAGTGATTGTCATATTAATGGTCTTGTATGAACACAAGAGATCACTACAGTTGGGAGTAGTAGTATGCTCCATAATAGTTTACAAAAGATCATACACGCAAATACATAGCAATTTTACTATTTTATTAGAATTTGATTTGACAATCTAGTCACATTTTTGGTAATAGTTTTCTTTGTGAATGATTTCAGTAGGTCAAAAAAGCAGTATTTTAGTTGTCTTAACAAAAATGTGAATATACACATTAGTCAGTATATAGGTGTTTATTGTGCTTCAAAGTTTCAATTCAAAACAAATTACGATAACAAGGTTGAGTAGAAGAAACTTAATCTTCTTTGGTGTTTTTGACAAATGTTTTTATGTTTAGTTTTAACAATTGTTTATACTATATTTATTACTTTTAATAAAATTTAGTATTTTTTTCTTGGAATTAAACAGTTAAAATAGTGAATTTTCTTAAACAGTGAATATTTTATATCATTTTTTCAGAATACTGTCCAGTGAATATTTTATCATCATTTTTTCAGCAAACTGTTCAACAAAAGATTGGTAAGCAAGTCAGACAAAATCAAATGCCTCAAATAAATTGAGTTCAAAAAGGATTTCTCCTTTCACACATCTAATTGAATCATCATACTTGCATTGAAAAATCAACTTCTGTTAAAGTTTCACATTGGAAATAAGACAGGTAGTATGCCTCCAAATTTGAATTCAGTAAAGATTTATATTTTCACAATGTTCATCTTATTCTACAAGTAAGATAAACATTGATTAGACAAAATATATAAAAAATAGTTCATATCTTGTCTTAAATTTTCTTGATGCTATTTTAGACAGATAAAATCAAGTCAGATTTATCAAATGCCTCAAATATGTTGAGTTCAGTAAGGATTGCTCCTTTCACACATCTAATTGAATCATCATCCTTAAAAATAAGGCGAAACATTGATGACATTACACACATTACAAATTCAATAATCTTTAACATAACTAGCAAGTCAGAAGGTTTGCCTCAAAAAATTTGAGTTCAGCAAGGATTTCTCCTTTCACACATCTAATTGAATCATCATTCTTGCAACCAAATACCATTAAATTAGCAAAACAAACAACATGGCACAAGAAAACATTTAATTTGAAAAAAAGTTAGATGAAAATGTTACCACTTGTTAGTTGAGGCATTAAAAAAGCACCAAATGAACTCAACTTAAACCAGCTAAATCTTAAGCTCAAAACTTACTAGAAGATATTCAGCAAAAGATGTTAACATGATTAAAGCAACAAATCCAAAGGTAAAGGGTCTATGCCTCGTGAATATATAAAACAAATGGTGGAGAAGAGGACATAGAAGGAAAACCCTTATATGAACTCTTAATTGTTATTTAATTTTGCACAGCAATGACTCAAAACGCTTTCATTTATTTGAAAGGCGATCTTAAGGGCTGTGCTTGCATAAATAAATCAGACACATTGTCATATAGTAAAGAACACCAACAACAATAACATTATACTATTTCTCATGTTATAGTTATGTCTATGAAAACAAATCTAAAAGACAAATTAATAAAAAAAAAAAAAAAAAAAAA
>JBBPBR010000004.1:50627638-50649640 GCA_037974775.1 Cicer pinnatifidum
AAAAAAAAAAGAAACATAGTGAATCCCTCTGACTTCATTTTCTTCAAGGAAATTCAGTCCACTACTTTAATGATTATAAATCATCATAGGGATAAATATTCATAAAAGAAAAATTTCAAACAATAAAATAAAATTAAACATACTAAAGACTTAATACATAAGATACAATAAAAAAAAAATCCTGAAAATAACAGAAGAAAATCATACGTTTTGTATACAAACGAAGATAAGAAATCAAGATTCTTGAAGAAACAGATCGGATAAATATGAGATATATTAGGGTTTGACTATAAGGGTTTATAGTGAAAAAAAATCAAAGGAAGAAAATTTGAACTTTAAGAATGAAAGAAACAGAATTTAGGAAAAATAAAGATAACCCTAAACAAAATTCTAAGAGAATAAGCTTCTACAAATTCATACTCAGAACGACTTCGTTAATTTCTTTGCTTTTGAAAGCGGCGCAATATATCATAATAGTGTGAGGGTTTAGGCTAGTATTTATAGGGGGAAAATGGAGGATGGGTTTACAAATTTGTCCCTAATTCTTTTTTATAATGACGCTTTAGTCCCTATAGAATGGATATATTTGATTTGACTCGGGTGTTGGACTCACTGACTCAGCTAGTGTCGGCGGAAAAAAAATCATTTTTTTTTATAGTTAAAATCTATTACCACTTATACTCAGTGAATAAAAAAATACACCCATTAACCAAAATCAGTTTTTTCTGAGAAAAGTTCGGTTTTTTGGCTTTTATTTTTATTTTATTTTCAGTTTTAACCATGGAATCAAAGAAGCAGAAGGTGGCGATGGATTTGATTCTGTTGTCTTTGATGTTATTTGGTTTGGGTGTGAGTGCTTGGACTGGTGAAATTCATGGAAGAGTTGTTTGTGATGTTTGTGGGGATTCTTCTCTTGGACCTGAAGATTATGTTCTTGAAGGTATCTCTCTCCCTTTCTCTCTCTTCAATTGGGATTTTTGTGAATTGTATATCATTTTGATAAAGTTTATGAAATGAGGTTTTTTTTTTTTTTTGTGATGAATGTTCTTTTGAATTTAAGTGTTGATATATATAGATTTATAATTCTCCACTATGAAATTCTGACTCCAATTGATATTGACATGACATGTAAATGCCGGTAATAATTTGAGTAAATGGAAGGGATTGAATGGAACTATATGTGTGTATTGGTGTTGGATACCAGACACACCCTTTATTGTTAGGTTGTGAAATTTGTTTGACCCTTTATTATGAAATGTGTTTTTGAAGTGTTGGCTGGGAATTGAGTTGTGTTATGGTGTTGTTTGACCAGTAGAAGAAGTTTGTCATTCAACAATTGGCTGTGGACTGGATTATTATAGCCATTTAATCTGTTAGAATTGCTGGCACATGTGATGGAACTTGGAATTTGTTTTCATAAATATTTGTTTATTTTAGTGAGAAACATTACCATAAGCCATGAAAATGATGATGATAATGATGAAGACATGTGCTGAGTTATTTGTTTTTCTCCTCTAATTGACAGAAGGTGGATGAGATGGCTTTGATTGGTTTGACCATTGGATTTGTAGATTTTAGATCTTGATGAGATTGTATTTCATAACTTTGTTAACTTCTGTTGAGAGTGGAATTGATATACTTCCCTTCACCCCTAGTCTAATTTACTTTCTGGATTATTTATGCTCTTGATTCAGTCTTATGTATTGATTTTGAATAATTGTATTGTGGTTTTGAAAAGATATGTTTCAAAATTCACACTTTGCATTTGCCATTTCTTTGAAGTTTATTGGTATTGAATAATAATGACAAGAAGTAACCTATAATTACTGTGAAGATGTCATGTTTTTCTTTCTTACCCTTTTGTTTTTATGTAGTAAAACTGTTTATGTGTTGTCTAGGTTAATCACAATAATAATGTAGGATTTATGTTTCAGTTTAGTTATAAATCTCAGATCAAAGAATGCTGCAATTAGTTTTCATTTGATATTGATTTGATGACTAGTTGACAATCCAATTTATTGTTGTCTCTATCAGAAATGATACTTTTAAGTTATCCTATTGAATCTGGCTTCTAAGTAAACTCCATTTTCATATTTAACCATTTTTTGTGATGAGTCATAGTTCCATTACATTATCTCATTCTTTAAGTAAGGAAATTGTTTGAATTTAAACATTGATACAACAAAGATAGGTGAATGTGGTCAAATGGTCATCCTGTGGAATTAGTTTAAATCATATCCTATGAAGCATTGACACAAACATCAGGCATGATACTGACACTAACACGTAGATACTTTTAATAATAATTTACGAAAATAGAAGTGATAGAATGTAATCACATGGCGTGTCGGTATCTGACTCTGAGACGTGTTAGACTTCATACACACCTTTAATATGAAGTTTTTGTGCTATATACAGACCTTTGTTTTGCCATTATGGGTCTATTGTAGGCAAACTTACCTTACATTTGCTGGAGATTGATTTCAAGACTCGAACCCGTAATATCTTGTCACACAACAGCAACTCCAACTTTTAAGTGGGGAAAAAAGCGCGTTTTGATTTTTTTGGTTTAACCTAGAATTAAATTTCCCTAGATTTATTTTAACATGTTTGTAACATATTGTAAGACTATTTTTTTTCTTATTGAAACAAAAAAAGTGGTTTTTAATTCTCTGATGCAGGTGCTGAGGTTGCTGTTCTTTGCATCACCAAGTCCAGTGAAGTTCTAAATTATCAGGCATTTACAGATGCCAAAGGGATATACACAGTAGCCGAGACAATGCCCGAGAGTGATCGTTGGGACGCGTGTCTTGCTCGACCAATCAGTAGTTTCCACGAGCACTGCACTCATCTTGGTGGTGGTAGCTCGGGCGTGAAATTCAGTTACACTCATCCATCAGGGTATTCACATGCTGTCAGAACCTTTGTTTACAAGCCTGTCAATGTTCCAACTTATTGCATCTGATATATACCTGCCTGAATCTATTAGTGTTTGTGCTTGGTTGAACTACAAATGAAAACAAATTACTAGAATGTGCATGTGTCACTATTCAGTGTTGTCAAATAGCTGCAATAGCGGTGCTATAATTCTATAGCATAACAGAATGTGAACAATTCGATGTTGTTCTGATACACTATTTAGTACAAAGTGTTGTTAAATAGTTGTTATTATAGCACTATAGCATAGCAGAATTTTAACAAACTGCTATTTTTTGCGATTTGTATTGGGCAACCGTGATTGTAGTGTAAGAAAGTTATTTGAATAATAATTATATATGGCAGTTTCATATTGAGTGATAGAATATAATTTAAATGGCATTGTCATGGAGAGTAAAAGAAATGAGGTGGTTAATTATGACCATATAAACATACAAATGAATGGCAAATTTTAGTTTTTTACTTAATCTAAACTCGACCCCCCATTAACCATTAATAGTCATGATTAACACATTTCACACACCTAAATTGTTTCCTACACAAACATTATAATTTATATATGATATATATTTTTTTACTATTTTTACCTCATATTTTAGGCTAATAGCATGGATATGTCTATTAAATACTAAATTTGTATAGTTTAACCAACAAACAGAAATTAGATTGGATTTAGGAGATGGGGTTAGTTCCTTACATCGTGTTTTGAAATAAGTTTGAATCTTTGTTAAAAGAGTAGTTTATATTTTGTTTTGGATGATTTCTCAAAAATATTGTCTCTAGTAGGAAAAGATACATAGATGTATTTATAAAAAACATTATAATAAGAGTTTTTTCTTTTGTTATATGAAAGTGAACATTAGACGTAAAATAAACTTAGTGTTGATTTTTTTTTTATGTTTTCCCTTTTGGTTCTCTTTATTTTCTTTGAAAGTTGAATTTCGTAAAATTGATGCTCAGATTATTTATATGTATAAGTTGAAGCTTATGAATTTTTTTTCTTTCATGTTTCTGTTGTTGCAGATTTAATATTAAGTTTGTAGATTTTTTTGAATTTTTTTGTTTGGTCCAAAACTATCCACTTAAATGAATTGACCACCTCTTTGAATATCGTCTTCCTCTATGTCGGAGTTATTGACTACAACCATTTCATTTGTATCTCTCTTCTCATTATTTTTTGTTTAGGTTTCTCCTTTGACTAATGAACCAAGAAGAATGGTCTAAGATGTTTGAGACATGATGTAATTTTGTGTAGTGTAGGGACGGTATATGCAAATGTTGTAACTTTGAATTCAGTTTGAGATTGAATAGAGTCAGAGGTATAAAGATATAATGTGTGTACTTGGAATGAAAACCACGATGGTACATATAGGGGTATCGAGTTGTTGCGGACACAATAATATTCATGTCCTCAAAGGATGTGATGTTATGATCCTTGCTTTGTGTTCCTTTCTGGCCGTTTGGGCCGAATCAGACCATGAAATATTTTGTTATTCTTTTAAGTTGAACGTCTACATGTCCCTGTTTTTGTTTCGAAAATTTTACCCCATACCCTCCCAATTATACTTATACCCCCATTTTAAGAATAAAATGACATTTTTGCCCTCATATATATAATAAAACGTTACAAAATTTGTCATTCACTATTCAACATTTTCGGAACCAAAAAAGTAAGTTTTTTTTACAAAACTTCCGGAAAACTTGGTTTGAAGTTTTCCGGTACAGAAGATACTACCAGAAAACTTGGTTTGAAGTTTTCCGGTACAGAAGACACTTCTGGAAAACTTGATTCAAGTTATGCGGTACAGACCAGTGTTAAAAAAATAAATAAATAAATAAATAAATAAATTAAAAAAAATTGTTCTGTACCGGAAAACTTTGGTAGGAAGTTTTCCGGTAACATGTTCTGTACCGGAAACCTTGGGTAGGAAGTTTTCCGATACAGAACAATTTTTTTAAATTTAATTCTTCTGTACCGGAAACCTTGTAGATGAAGTTTTCCGGAACACAGTTCTGTACCGGAAAACTTGTGTCTAAAGATTTCCGGTATACAAGTTTTCTCTTTTGTACCGGTAAACTTTTTTTCAAGTTTCCCGAAAGTCTGTTGTGTACCGGAAATCTTGGTTTTGAGTTTTCCGGAAGAAAAAAAAATATTAACTTTTCATTATGTAAAATAGTCAAAAAAGTTGAGGGTATTTTTGGTATTTTGAAAATTATTTGGGGGTACAGGACTAATTTGAGGGTACAGGGTCAAATTTTCTTTTGTTTCTTTGCCTCTAAATACACTACCATAAGTTAAAATCTAATAGTGTATTTTACACCATCAGAAGCGAGAATCCGATAAAAAATCAAAAAATCTAATAGTGTAAAGTGTTTTGATAAAGTAAATTATAATCAATAGCTAATAATTTTTTGCATACTCTTATGACATAGAAGATATTGAAGAAACACATTAATAACTAAATATGTATTCCATTTTAATTAATTAAATCAAATTTAAATATTTGTCTCGTGTAGTACAATAAATCATAATTAATAAATTATAATTTTTCTGACATTTGTATATAAAAAATATTCAAAACAAAGAATAAAGTGTAAAAAGATATCTATTTGAAGATGAAGATGTGAATTACAATAGTTTTTAGAGATCTCCATTTCAATTACATCACTATTACAAACATTTCAATTACATTTGATAAATAAAAATGTCAAAAGAAGTTGAGATGTTGGTTACAATAGATTTTGGAGATTTTTTTTAATTACATTTGAGAAACAAAAATGTGGATTACAGTAATTTTGTAATATCATCATCTCAATTATATTTTTGGGTTTTTAGATAAAGTGATAAGTACCACTAAAAATTCACACATACGTGATTTTGCAGATTCAATTATGAGTGAAGATGTACATTTTAATAATATCATAATTTCTCAGTTGAACTAAGTCTTAAAGACATTATTAAAAGAGTCTTATTAATTCTAAACTTATTAAAAAAAATTATAGTAAACATATATAAATTAATTATTTATAGATTAATAGACTAAAATACACTTTTTGACCTTAATATTTTACAATATAATAACTTTTGACCTCCTATTTTAAAAATATAATTTTTGATCTTTTAACTTTATTCCTTTTGCAAAATTTAAATTTAATTAAAAAAAAAAAGGTGATAAGACCCCAATAGATCGAAGTTCATATAATCCAACTGTGAAACCGTATAACACGAGTGATTCCTCCGCCACTATGTATGAGTAGAGCCGTCAAAAAAGTCCCCAAGTACAAGGCCCCTTAATTTTAACCTTTATTATTAGGCTCCCTATCAAAATAATTTTTTTTTAAATTTTTGCAATTTTGGATCATTATTTCATACGGCCTAAGGGAGGCTAGAGCCCCCCAATATTTTGTTAATTTTGAAATTCTTTTCTTGAAAAAAAAATTTATCCAAAAAAAAAATGAAAACTTTTTATCGAAAAAAATCAGACATTTTTTATCAAAAAAAAATCGGAAATTTTTTATCGAAAAAAAATCGGAAATTTTTATTGAAAAAATTTGGACATTTTTTATCGAAAAAAAATCCGAAATTTTTTATCGAAAAAAAAAATCATAAATTTTTTATCGAAAAAAAAATCGAATATTTTTTATTAGAAATAAAATCGGATATTTTTTATCGAAAAAAAATCGGAAATTTTTATAGAAAAAAATCAAAAAAATTTTATAGTAAAAAATCGAAAAAAATTTATAGTAAAAAATCGAAAAAGTTTATAGAAAAAAATCAAAAAAAATTTATTGGTGAAAAAACTGAAAAACTTTATTTCTCAAAAAAAAAATCGATTTTTTTTTTAAAAAAAGGGGACCTTTGGGCCTACTAACCCACTAAATTTTAGGGGGCCTTATTTTTTGGGGCCTTTTAAATTATTAATTTTTTTGGCCCTCCAAAATGTGGGTTGGGCCCAATAATTAGAGGGTTTGTCAAATTGACAGCTTTATGTATGAGCATGAATTTGTTAAACCTAAAATCAGGGAGGAAACTATTTTCTTCTTATATGAAACTAAAGACAAATCAAACCCACAATTCCTCTCTATGATCCTCTGCAAGTCCTCAAATGGTTCCTCAATACGCTATTTCTTCTCGTGCTTCTTGTCTCATAGATTTATTTTCCGTTAAGTACATAATTGGTTAAGTAGTGGGATTGACAAAATCACAACAATTAACCTGCACAATATCCTATTGGGATTTAGATTTTAAAACCTCTTATTCATGATCGATGAGTTATGAGAAATGCGTTCATCGGAGGAGGATACACTTGGCTTCATAAACAAGACAATTGTAATTGCAAGTTTCTTTTAGATTGATTAAGTATTTTAATAGATGTCAAAACTAGGTTTATTTAGTTCGATTGTTTTGTGTATATTTGTTGATTCTCCATTCTAAATATCCACACAAGCTCATGAATTAAAAAATAGTACTTTGAAAACCTTTTTTTTCTTCATGTGTAACATTAATTGCATTATAGGAACATGTTAGTACACTTTTAAATTCATTGAAAATATCTTCTAAATGAATTTTAACTTTGTAAATCGACACACAAATTTTTAAATTGATTTACAAAGATTTTGAACTCATTCGATACTTTTCAATTGACTCATCTATCTTGTGAATCGACTCATACAATTTCAAGAGGTTTGTGAATTAACTAATGTACTTGTAATTGATTCATGTTGCTCACTACAAGAAATAAGATATAGGTTAGGCATGACAATGGATAGAGTTTAGGTAGGGTATTATAGTACTTGTCTCTATACCCACGGTTTAAAAAAAATATTTATACCTATATACGTATACTTTAATACCCGTACACTTATCATATGAGTATTTAAGTGTTCGTACCTATACTCATTACTCACGCTTGAACAAAAATAGATCGATAAATAAATGATATTGTTGTGATTAAATTTTAAAATTATTTAAATATTTTAAATCCAATCATAAAGTATTATAAACTAAAATATTTTCTAGCTCAAAACATTTCAAATGAACATTTGTTACAATACACATTCAAATATCCATAATAATACTTTATGAAGTTGCAAGTGCTACGACAATATTATTCGAGATTTGTAAAAACAATTAATACAAAATTGTAAGTATAATTATAAAGTCATGATTAATAAGACATAACTCTTAGTTATAAAGTCAAAATTATTTACATATTCATCGTAATCAAATTCTTAAAAAGTTTACAAACATTTATCTTTCGATTATAAATATTATAGTGGTTCAATGATATTAATAGATGTTAAAACATAAAAGAAAATAATTAATTAAATTAAATATTAATATAATAAATAAATAAATAAATAATATATTTATACAAGTGCGGGTGAAGTGAGTATTATAGTACTCGTACCTGCACTCATACTCGTTTAAATTTGCAGATAATTACATATATTCGTGTCCATATCTATTATGCATATTTTTACTTTACACATTGTGAATTTTTTTTTACGGATATATATTAATTAATCTAAATCTAATTGTCATTTATATGTGGTAGCAACTTTATATACATCGTAAATATATTTTTTTTATATATTTTTATTAATTAAAATTGTTAGATCGTCAGTGATTCCTAACTTTTACTATAACTACTAATATGATATATAGTATGCCTCTCTTACTTCATGTGAAAGGGTGCAAATTTATTTTTAAAGACCAAATAATCGGCGAATGCATTAAATGTTGTAACCTACCTCTCAATCATGCATCAACGTGATTATATAAGTTATTGACATGCATTAAAGTTAATTTTATTTTTAGCCACTAAAAAACAACTAAAATTCAAGTACAAAAGCATCAATATAAAATTATGAATTAATCAACCATAACGTACGGTAGTATTTTTCAGAGGACTTGTTAAGATTATTAATTCCATTGTAAAATAAACTATTATCAACCCAATGTCTTAAATGACATACACTATATAATATAATATAGTAACTTATAGTTTTATATTAAAAGTAAATAAAAATGACTTCGATTTATTGATTAGTTTAATTAATCTTAATATTATTATAAAATATATCCAATAATAATACTCCTAGCTAGATTGCCTATGTGTCGAAATAAATAAATAAATAAATAAAAATACATATCAAACATGGAAAACTAACGAGAATAAGTAAAAGAAACCAATATATAAAATATATTTTAAAATGCTACTTAGATAGATTTAGAAAAAAGGAACTATAATTTTAGAGATAAAATATACAAAAACATACTTATCTTGTGGAGCACCAAATTTCCAAAGAAACTAAAAGAAAACATAATTAATAATGAGAAAGCATAAAATGAAAGTAGAAGAATAAAAAGGAATGTAAAAAAAGAACAAGTAAAAACGGAGAGAAAGAGTATCTTTGGTGTTGGGGTTGATTGCAAGTCCCACATCCTTTAGTGTGGGAGAATAAGGAGAAGGTCAAGGCTATATATTGGGTTTTGGTCCTTTGTTTTCAAAGGCACCAGCACCAGTCAACATGTAGCACTTTAAGCTTGTATCTGACTTAGTTTAAATATTTGCTTTGTAAGAGTGTGGTTGTACTGGGGTGTTGGGTGTGGATGAGAGAAGTCTATGTGTTGTAACAATTTTCACATAGTGTTAATTCTCTTAGAGAAGTCTATGTGTTGTAACAATTTTCACATAGTGTTAATTCTCTGGTTGTCAGTTTAGGCAGCGGCCGTGGTTTTTTCTCCGGTTTTGGAGTTTCCACGTTATATTCTTGTGTTGTGATTGTGTCTTGATTCTTTTGAACTTATGCTGTTTTTCCCGACAACTGGTATCAGAGCCAGGTTCGGAGGTTCGGTGGGATAATTTTTCTTAGTATGCTCTGTGGTTGCAGCTTTGTCTGATCTTCCACATCAGAAAAGAATTATCCTTGGTATTGTTAGGGGAAATGTGATACTGTGAAAGTGCTGTTTAGGAAGATTCTGGCTAAGGAAAGACTTGGTATTTAAGTGTGTCTGTTGTGACCCACCTCTCTTTCCTGGGAACTTACCTGGTGCACAGTTGTTGTGACCCACCTCTCTTTCCTGGGAACTTACCTGGTGCACAGTTTACAGTCTGCGTGCAGCTGCTATATCTTATTCAAGCGTTATGAAGTTTGACATAGAGAAGTTTGATGGAAGAATCAACTTTGGCTTGTGGAAAGTACAAGTCAAGGATGTGCTTATACAATCAGGATTACACAAGGCATGTGAAGAGAAACTGTCCAGGTGGAGCATTATCTGAAAAAGACTCTGAGACAAGTGCTGGCAAGGTCTCCCATTTGTCCTTATGGTATTTCCGCTATACCATGAAAAAGGACAAGTTATTGCTAGCGGATTCAGAACAGCACACGGGCATTGGTTGGCATTGATGCAAGGTGTGTGGTGATGTGTCGATGGCTGAAGAACTTCCTGGAAGCCAACATAGGAGTTGCACCATAAATTTCAGCGAGGTTTCGACATGAGAAAATTCTTGGAATGGTTTAGTTCCAAGTGGAGAAAATTCTTGGAATGGTTTAGTTCCAAGTGGAGAAAATTCTTGGGATGGTTTAGTTCCAAGTGAAGTGTACTTTTTATGGTGGAGTATGATTGTCGGTAAGACAATGGAAGCGGAAGCTATAACTCTTACAATCAAGGTGGAGATTGTTGGGGTTGATTGCAAGTCCCACATCATTTAGTGTGGGAGAATAAGGAGAAGGTCAAGGCTATATATTGGGTTTTGGTCCTTTGTTTTCAAAGGCACCAGCACCAGTCAGCATGTAGCATTTTAAGCTTGTATATGACTTAGTTTAAATATTTGCTTTGTAGGAGTGTGGTTGTACTGGGGTGTTGGGTGTGGGTGAGAGAAGTCTATGTGTTGTAACAATTTTCACATAGTGTTAATTCTCTGAGAGAAGTCTATGTGTTGTAACAATTTTCACATAGTGTTAATTCTCTGGTTGCCGGTTTAGGCAGCGGCCGTGGTTTTTTCTCCGGTTTTGGAGTTTCCACGTTATATTCTTGTGTTGTGATTGTGTCTTGATTCTTTTGAACTTATGCTGCTTTTCCCAACATTTGGATGGGGGTAGAGGAAGGGGGAGAAGAGGGGAGAAAAGAAAATATTTTAAATAAAACATGTTTGATTCAGTTTTGAAGAGAAGAGAAAAGTAAAATTGTTATTATTTTAGAGAGATAATTTGGAAGGGAGAAGATAAAAAATAATTAAATAAATTAAAATATAAATTAGTTAAAATCTATCATCTTTCTCCTCTTTTAAATCAAATATAATCTCCTTCTATTCTTTTATCAGACCAAAAATACCTTGAAGTAAAAAAAAAAAGAGATGATGGATGGATGGATGAGAGTATGAAGTGGAAATGATATTATTACTATTAGTGTGGGTGAAGAAAAAAAAGTAGGAACTCAAATTTTAGGGAGATTTGTTTGGTGCGTGGAACATGAACGTTATTTTTAGCACGTCATATTAATTTATTGCAAGTTATATGTTTAATAAGGTTAATATTTTAATGTGTTAGGACACATTTAGTTTTAAGATCAAATTATTGACTAATGAAGTAAATGTTGTAGCCTACATTTCGGTCATGCATCAATGTGATTTACATGTATTAAGTTCAATTTTAGTACCAGCCACTCATCAAAAATAAAAAACAGTAAAAGCCAAATTCAAGTATAAAGATCAAGTACAAAACTTCTTCTTTTAGAAACCAAAATATATATTAAAATAATTATTCAAATTACAAAATGTGTCAAGAAAATTAGTCTATATCAACTCCAAAAAACAATAGTCACAATTCCCTTGGTCCCTTTTTCTCCCCTAACCTAGGAGCTGTCCCTTCATTTTCTTTACCCACTTTTCATCTTCTTTAATATTAAAGGGAGAGTGGTTTAAGATTAATTTCTTGGGCCTAAATTCGTCATTTTAATTTGTTTTTTATCTTTATTTTTTCTATTTATATTTAAATAAATAATTTTCACACATTTTTAAATGTTTTTTTCATTTTATTTTGTGATTTCATCTACAAAGCACTACTTTGTTTTGTTGGTTGTTTGTTGTCATAGCGCAACATTTTGATTTCTCCTCTTCTTGTGGAGTTTTAGTTTGTTTCAAGTTTGTATTTTACGTGTTTGTTAAAATACTTGAGAATTATTTGTTTAATCATTACTCGTATTTTGGGTAAGGGACTAATGAAAGCTATCACCAAATTCAACACTATCTCGGCATTACATATGACTTACAAACATGTGGTTGAATTAGTCATGTAGATGCTACATATAGCTGATATTAGCCAATACCGACAAATATTTTTTTGAAGATATATGACATTAAAGATTGTAGATATTGCATTATTCTTGACATTAAAGTTAGTTTGTGGTTCACATTAAGATTTTGGTGTGATAATATCTCATTGACTTCTGAATTATTTATGTGTATCATTATCGTGTTTCTGATTTTCTTGTTGATCTCAAAATATAGATGAGAAATGTCCTAGCCTATGATCAATTTGATTGTAATATTCTCATTTTAGTATTTTTAATGAAATTTACTTTTCTTATAAAAAAAACCACAATAAAAACTATACAAATAAGTCCCATATTTGATCTTAAAAATGTGAACACCCATACTAAAACAAGATGTGAAATTGCTCAATTATTGAGTAAAATTGAATATAAATTCCTTTGATTTTGTTGTGAGTCAAGACCAAAATGTAAGTTTACGCGTTCCACATGTTGAGCCAAATTACTCTCCTACCGATTGAAAACACGACGATTATGAAGTAATAATGTCAATTACAAGGAAGGTGGTTTGAATTGTAATTACCTTTTTTTTAAATTCCTGTTAAAACTCAAAGTATTTAACTCAAGATTGATCTTGGTTATGAGAATGCATAACATTTTTTGTTAGTGAAATAACAAAATTTAACTTATATATATAATATATGGTTAGTTGATTATAAATAAATAGAGATAAGAGAAGATATATCACATAAAGATTTATCGTAGTTCACCTAAAGTGGGTTACGTCCAGTCTTCACAATTGTGAGATTTTTCATTAAGTACTTAAAACAAGATCGTTCTTAGTTTTACACAATCTTTTCAGATCAATCTTGATCTATTACAATATACTACCTTTCAACCTATAAATAATTTCCACAAGTTACATATCAACTTTTAGAGAGGATTTCTACAGATTACCTTTTAATTGTAAAATGATTTTTACAATTTACTTAAACTATTTCTAACACAATAGTCTTGAGTTAGAAAGTGATGATTTAAGAGTTTAGTAGAACCTGAGTGTACTCAACCCTTGTTTGAGTTTAGATTTTTGGCTAATGATCCAGTAGAATGATTATGATATCTAGATGAAAAAATAAAACTAAACCTTTTGTTGTGATTGAGGAGCTTAAGAAATTTCGAGTATGATCGTGTAAGTGATGTATTACTTTGCACTTGAAACTCTATCTTATCCTTCATCTTGAGGCTTCTTTTATAGGCTTCAAGAAGGCTTATGACAGCTCATCTAACCGTTGAAGATGATACAACTGTCTTGTTTCAATTTAAATAGATAAGTGTTGTCTTAAAGCAAGAATGTTCTTGCAAAACATAACGATCTTCGTTACTGTTTTAAGGGGTGCTGAGATTAAGCTTCTTTGACAACTATCTTGAAGTGTTTCCTTGATTTTTGTCATGTGTGCAGGCTACTCATAGATGCAGCTGTAGTGTCCAATCAAGCATGTCACATTCATACTTGTTACTTGCTTAAACTTGGTGAATGATCTTGCTTGTTTGATTATGAAGCATAGTTTTTCCCTTTGTTCTTTGAAATGATTCTTTTATTAATGTGATCCTTGTATATTCTTGGTAAAATTATGGTAAAAGATTGACTACACCAGTAATAATCTTTTTCTGAACATTTAACATTCTTGATAATTTAGAACTGTGAAGAACAATCTTCGTTTTTTCATAATTTTGTAAGAATGAGCTTCCTTCTTCAAATATGATATTTGTTTGAAATGCTTAATACCTATATTTGATTAATACACTCAAACACACATGTTAAATAACAAAACACATAGAATCATAATTAGAAGGCTTAATTTACTTTTGTTTAATTATCATCAAAATATTAATTTGGGATTTTGTCTCTACAGATTACGCTTTTTTATGTTGTCCAAATACATGCAAACCAAATAACTTATTGCTTTTGTCTTGCTTTCTTATTAATTCCATTACACCCTCAAATTGTTGAGCAAGAGAAATAAAACATAACTATGTAAAAGCGCTTTCCACACTTATTCAATTAAAGAGACATGCCAAAACTTTACTAAATAATTGACAATGAAAAAAATATGTGAGGTAATGATTTTTCTTTGTCATATCCATCAACATTGGATATTCAAGACACTTTTCCTTGCCAAGTTGTCCTTAGTTGAGAGTCAATTGTCCAAGAGATGTCACACAAAGAGTGACACTTTAAGAGGAACCAATTTGTTTCAAATGAAGTTGCACGATGAAGAATCATCTACCAGATAGTGATACACACATTTAACTTAATATTGCTCTCCAAAAACATGATGCCACGATCCCCTTCCACAACGTTATCCTACAGAACACCATTTTCCAACAACAATATGCATTTCAAAATCAAATTTTCCTCTCAAAAAAATAAATATCTTCTCCACTACCACACCTCTCCACTGACCGCCACCCTAGAGCCCTCATATGTTGGGATAATAAAAATCAAATACATTTAAATAACAATCAAAATACAAGAAAATAATGTGAAAATTCTAAAATTGGAGAAAAACCTTGACCAAAGAGTAACACTATGTGAAAATTGTTACAACACGTAAACTTCTCTCAAATATCTCATACCTCCCATCCAACCAAACTTTTCAAATAGAATAACTATCTCATAAAACTCTAAACAAGAGAGAAAGAAACAATCATATATAAACTTAAAGTGTTTCTAATTGATGCGAATTGTAACAAAAAAACTAGAGTTGTATATATAGTGTTAGCTCTCTATTCATTTACAATTCCATACAAGGTGGGACTATTTCAACATATAATATTTCAGACAACTATAACAATATTCACCTTGATTGAAAAATTATATATCTTCATCTTCCATTTTCTATACTGGCAATCATAGGTAAAAAGAACTGTCAAACTCCGCCATTAAAAGTATACTTCATTTGAACCTAAGTCACTTTAAAAATTTCTTCTACAATTTGAAAACCAAGTTGAAACATTATGGTGCAACTTCTATGTTGACTTTATCAAGAAGTTCTTCAGTAATCAGCGTAATCTCACAATACACCTTGCATCAATGTCAATCAATGTCCATGTGCTAATCAACACCTTGTGTAATCTCAGTTGTATCAAGATTGACTTGAATTTTGCGCAAGTCAAAGTTGATTCTTCCATCAAATTTCTCTATACCAAACTTTATAGTGGAACTTGACATACTATAATCGTACATCAAACAGGTTACCGAAAAGAGAAGTGAGTCACAAATAATCACTTAATAACCAAGTATTTCATAGCCATAATATTTCCAAACAACACTTTTCATAATATCACCATTCTTTTATGATATAGAAGATCAAACAATGCTGCAACCATAGAGCATACTAAGAATTCTCTTTCCCTGGACCGAAACAAAAGCTCTGTTGTCAAATGTTGAAAAAATAAACAAACAAATAAATTTAAATAACAATCAAAATACAATAAAATAACATTGAGACTTTAAAACTAGAGAAAAAATCACCACAAGAGAATAATACTATGTGAAATTTTGTACAACACATACACTTATCTCAAATACTCTACACCCCAATACAGCCACACTTTACTAAAAAAAATATCTAACTACCTCACAAAACTTTAAAATAAGAGAGAAAGAAAAAGTCAAATATTAACTTATAGTATTTCTAACTGATGCAAATTATAATAAAATAAAAAAACTAGAGCTATATATAGCCTTGCAATTTCTCTTCTTTTACAATTCCAAACAATGTGAGACTATTTTAACAAATAATACTTCAAACAACTCTAATTGTGTCTCTACCATTATCCATAATTTTGCCTCAAGTTATTAGAAAACCAATTACCTAAGTGTTATTTTACAAGACTTGTTAGGATTGTTGATCTCATTGTAAAACAAAATACGTTCTCCATCTCATTATAACTTAGTGATTTGATCATTTTACATTTATTAAGAAAATTGTATAAAATGAATGAGAGAAAGATATTGATGCATGAGATAAAAATTATATAAAATGTATTTATTAGATATTAATACATTATCAATGTCATAAATGTATAATGACAAATATTACACTGAAAGTGATATAGATAATATTGATTAAAGTGTGCAATTGAAAAAAGACTAATATGTAAATAGACAACTTTTGACACATTATTAAATTTTATTACGATTTTGGTTAATTAATTAATAGTTTCGTTGAATTATTAAAATAATACTTAACCTAACCAAAAAAAAATAGCAAATTTTGAATATCAACCTAATTTAAATTACCGTGTATATTTAGTTGAATATAAATACTTAAATTACTTTACACTATGAGTGATAACCATTGCACTCTTTGCCTAAATTTACATAAATTGTTTTTGTTTTTAACTAAAAAAAGTATTAAAAATATTGTATAAAAGAACCTCAACCCAGTTCAACACTGTTATATTCCTTTACAGCCAAAGCAAAACCCATTTCCAGCGTCAACTCTTCAATTCACCTCCATTCAACTTCACCCTTTAAATTCTTCAAAATTACAACTTGCCCCTTTTCTTCTTCCAATGGAGAACCACAACACCGGTTCGGTTCTATCTCAGCAACCCGATTCGTTTGGCCGGTTCGGCCGGTTCGGTGGCAAGTATGTCCCTGAAACTCTCATGTATGCTCTCACCGAGTTAGAAAACTCATTCCATTCCCTTGCTTCTGATGAACACTTTCAGGTTCTGTTATTTTTCTTTCACTTTCTCACTTTCTCATTTTCTCATTTTCTCATTCCTTCGTTACGTTCAAATCCCAATATGATTTTATAGCTTTTGGTAATGTAAATTCCATTGGGTATCTTCAGAAACCAAAAAAGTTTCTGAATTTTGTAGAAAAAGTTGGTGGGTTTTAAGAGATTATTATGTGGATAAGGACTACTGAACTAGGGAGTGTTCTGTACTTCTTTCTTTTCAGTTTATTTGCATTGGTGGCATAGTGTCATAGGGTGGTACCAAATATAATGTAATAACATTTATTTTTTAAAATATAACTAACCTATCTATTCTAATTCACTTCATTCTATCTTATACCATAAATCCATTTTTTTTCTTTTCATTTAGTATTGTTTTGTGGCAAATTTTTCGTCCATTATGACTTAGACTTAAAAATAATCCAAAACACGATTGCAGTTGGAAATTGAAGTTCATGGTCCTTCTTATCCTCACCCTTATCCTCATCGCGTGATGAAGACTTTGCCAATTCAAGAAAAATAAGCATAAACAAATATGAGCATCTTTGTTTTCTTGTTTAGGTTGAACTGACATCAATTAGATGATTGTCTTGATGGTGAAGACGAGAAGAAGTGTGGACTTTTACTTTTATTGGCAGTGACATGTTGGAAAATTTTGTCTATGAACTCTATATGTCACAATCACCACAAACTATACATGGACAGCCGATCACGTATATCGATAACACGAATCATGAACCCTGAAAGTAAACATAAAATAAAGAACACCATAAAATAAAAATAGGCTTTAGGTGTGGAAGACACACTGCTCTCAAGGATTTATTTGCCTAAGAAGAAAATCTCTCAAGATTCAACAGCTCTTCCAAGAATATTTTGGGTAACAGAACTATGGGAATATCATCATTGTTAACCCATGATAGAAAATAGAAGAAAAGAATTTTGTTTATCAAACATGATCACTAACTAAATAGAATGAGACCAAGTTTTTTCATGCTCCTTGTTGTATACTTATGTACTCCTTTTGTATAAAATGTAATTAATATATTAAATTTATCATAATAAAGGCTATGCATTAAAAATCAACAGCTATAATTGACCAAGTCATGAATTGAAGTGTGACCATAATAATTAAATTAATTTTCTATTAATCAAAATAATTCAATTTAATTAATTAACTAAAGTACTTTTGAAATATTATACAATTTTCTATATGACATTGGTAGTCTCCGGAGTTTCAGACGATTTTCAAGTACTAGTCAAATGTAGACCATTATCACATGTAGAAGCTGCCACCTTTGTTTAGTTACTTTTGAATTTCAAACCCATTTGGGTGATTCAGTTTTTGTGAATAAAACTCATATGGGTATCTTGATGGACTAAAAAAGATTATGACTTTTTGCAGAAAGAGCTTGATGGGATTCTAAGGGACTATGTAGGTAGGGAGAGTCCTCTTTACTTTGCTGAGAGGCTGACAGAGCACTACAAGCGCGATAACGGTGAAGGGCCACATGTGTATCTAAAGAGGGAGGATCTCAACCACACTGGTGCTCACAAGATCAATAATGCTGTTGCTCAAGCTTTGCTTGCCAAAAAATTGGGGAAGAAGAGGGTTATTGCAGAGACTGGTGCTGGACAGCATGGGGTTGCGACTGCCACCGTGTGTGCTCGGTTTGGATTGGAATGTGTTGTTTATATGGGTGCTCTTGATATGGAAAGACAGGCTCTAAATGTGTTCCGGATGCGCCTTCTTGGTGCTGAGGTATGTTATGTTGCTTAGCAAATGGCTGCTTGACTATGAAAAATAATATTATGTAAAGGTGACACATTTTCTGTCTTTTCTTGGAATATGAAAAATTTATTGTAAATGCAGGGTTTATCGATTGTTTGATGTTGACTTGAAAATATTTGTTTCTTAGACATTAATATAGGATAGTTAGAAATCTTTTAGTTGTCGTTTGTAATAGTTAATCGATTTTGGTCATTTTAATATAAATTTTGTTTTTGGCAGATCCTAGTGCCCTTGTTTGATTCATTCATATAGGTGAAATTAAACAATAGGATAAGACTTGGTTGTTTGTCTTACAAGTTTATCAACGTGTTTATTCACCGAGCTTGATTGTTAAGTGGTTTTGTGATGTAGGTGAGAGCTGTACATTCAGGAACTGCCACGCTGAAAGACGCTACATCGGAAGCTATAAGGGATTGGGTGACTAATGTGGAGACAACATATTACATTTTGGGTTCGGTTTGCGGGCCACATCCATATCCTATGATGGTAAGAGAGTTTCAAGCAGTGATAGGAAAAGAAACAAGAAAACAAGCATTGGAAAAATGGGGAGGGAAGCCAGATATTCTTGTAGCATGTGTTGGCGGTGGTTCAAATGCCATGGGTCTTTTCCATGAATT
This sequence comes from Cicer pinnatifidum, assembly GCA_037974775.1. Taxonomy (NCBI): domain Eukaryota; kingdom Viridiplantae; phylum Streptophyta; class Magnoliopsida; order Fabales; family Fabaceae; genus Cicer; species Cicer pinnatifidum. The sequence goes on from JBBPBR010000004.1 coordinate 50,647,010, forward strand.
TATGGATGACAAAGATGTTAGGCTGATTGGAGTAGAGGCTTCTGGATTAGGCCTTGAAAGTGGCAGGCACGCTGCTACGTTAACAAAAGGTGAAGTCGGCGTTTTGCATGGAGCAATGAGCTATCTTTTGCAGGATGATGATGGACAAATAGTCGAGCCTCACTCTATCAGCGCAGGGTAAATTATCTTTGTTGATATTTGATTACCATTTTCTTGTTGTCTATTCAGATTTTGTCATTCGAGTTTTTGTTGTATAGGTTGGACTATCCAGGGGTTGGACCAGAGCATAGTTTCTTGAAAGATGTAGGGCGTGCTGAATACTTCAGTATTACCGATGAAGAAGCACTAGAAGGTACGGCTACCCTATAATAATTGCTTTGTCAATTGTAGAATGGTATGTTTAGCAGATAATTAGTCACAATTTTAGATATACTACAACAGCCAAATCTTATCACACTAGGTGATTAGATACATATATCAAACAGCATAATAATTCCCTATCATGGAGAGAAATGGGAAAGAAAGGATAGTGTTGTCAATTGCAAATTGCAAAAAGTAGCAATTTGTTCAAATTCTGTTACGCTATAGTGCCGCTATTTAACAATACTTTGTACTAAATTGCGTATCACGAAACAACAGTGGTTTGTTCAAATTATGTTATGCTATAACCACTGCTTGACAACAATGAGAAAGAATGAAGTGGCCTGAAGTATATGGAATAACAAATTTAAAACAAGTGACCACTTCTACAGGGTATAACTATTTCCTACCTTTATTGCGGTGGCTTAGTAATGAATCACAATTCAATGTTCAGCATCCATTTTGTAAATTCCATTCCATTATTCTTGATCTAGTGTTTCCCTTATTTGTTTGATTGTTATATATTTATCAGTAATATCCATTTACACTTGCAGTTTGAGAAGATTTGAATGAGGCAAAACTTAAATGCGAACACGTTGACAAACATCATTGTTAGTCATCTGTTCAAAAAGTAAAAAATAACATTATTGTTTTATGATGTTGGCTACCATTTATCACCACAAAACTAGACCTTATGGCTTTACCAAAGTGGCAGACTGTCTATCAGTTTCTTAATGTATGTTGGGGCCAATTTCTTTTTTCTATTAGCTGTGTGTGTGCTTATATAACTTTGTACTAAACCAAGTAGTTGAGCTCAAGTGGTTAATGATGAATCGTTCAGGAGTATCCAAGTTTGAACCCTGACCGGAACAATCCTTGACCAGACTTTACTTACCTCAACAAACAAAATGATTTATTGATATTGGATTTCTTTTTTGACGAATCAAATGTAGAGATATTGATAAGACACAAAGTTAAGGCAGCATGCCATTTATCATCACATATAGAAATCAACATATATTATTTTCCAAGTTCAGAAGTTGAAGTTGTTTTTAATATGCTGTATCTTGTTTTAGTCTTGTATTTGAGTACTTGTTTTGTGTGTGCAGCTTTTAAGAGAGTCTCCCAATTGGAAGGCATAATTCCAGCTTTGGAAACATCTCATGCTTTGGCTTATTTGGAGAAACTATGCCCTACTCTTCCAAATGGAACTAAGGTTGTTGTTAACTGCAGTGGTAGAGGGGATAAAGATGTTCAAACTGCTATCAAATACTTGAAAGTTTGAAAGTATATATATGATTGAGTTTTCAACATAGTTGAATAGTTCAGCACTTGTTTGGCCTTCTTTATTTATTTAGATTGCCGTGGAAGTTCTGAGTTTGAGGATGATCATTACTTGTGAAAGAATTCATTTGGGAATAGTTTCAGTTTGTGGAAAACCAGTGTATGCCTAGGAATAATTATAACTACTATGTTATTGTTTATTAAGAATTCATCAAAGGATAATGTTATTGTTTAATTTGAAGAATAAAATAGCATGGAGTCATGCAAAAGTATGTATGATAGATGAATAATATATAGTATAGATAAAAAAAGTAACAAAATAAGTAGAAAACTACATATGCATTTTGATTCATATTTCACAAAATTATGAGATTAAATTCCGTCATGAGTGTTATAATATACTTGATTGGAGATTACGCAAATCATATTTCACAAAATTATGAGATTAAATTCCGTCACGTGTGTTACAATATATTTAGTTGAAAATACACAAATATCTTAATAAGTTTATTTATAAGTCTCTTTGTGGTGATAAAACTTTACTTAAAAAAGTTCAACTTAAACTTTACTAAAAAAAGTTTATTGTTAATTATTTATTTATACTATATAAATTTTTTTAAGAAACGACGTAACTTTTTAAAAAATCTCTATGTTATGATAGTCTATTTTATTATCAGACATATAAATTGGTCTTGATTTATCTCTAAATAAGGTTATAAATTTATGTATTTAGGTAATTTATTATTAAAATTAATAAGCATATGATTTTTTTTAATCACAATGTACAAGATCTTTATAGTAATAGTAAGAATAGAAAAATACTGTATTTGCCTTTTTGTTAAATGGACTTTTAAAAATATTTTGACTTAACCTAAACATTAATTAAGTGTAGTTTGACTTCAATGATATAGATTAGAAAATAAGTTTAAATTACATTGTATCCTTTAAAATCATAAAACATATCTGGTGTTTATGTAATCATCTTGA
>JBBPBR010000004.1:50649932-50668764 GCA_037974775.1 Cicer pinnatifidum
AAAAAAAGAAATAGAAAAAACATGTTAATAAAAAACATATTAATAATGGTTAATAAGAAAAAAAATAATTGAGTAAAAAAAATAATCATATGTTTACTAAATTGTAAAATTACATATATAAATAAAAATATTTTTGCTGTTGTTAAAATAAATATATTATTCCATCCGTTTTACAATAAATATCATTTTAATAAAAAAATTGTCTCAAAATAAATATTATTTTTAATTTTTAATATTATTTTAATTATTCTTTTTTTATATTATAATTTAATAATTATTATGTGTATAATTTACAAAGTATTATTGTATTTTATATTAATAATAATAAAAAATTTATCAATAATTAAGATGAGTAATTTGATAAAATAATTTTTTTTTAAAATTATTATATCCATTGTTAACATAGAAAAAAGATGATAAATTCTATGGTAATAAATTATTCGAATCTAATTTAATAATATAGGACATGTGACGATTTTTATGTACGTTTGTTTGAGAGAGGCTGTGGAAAGACGAATGGATTAATAAAAATTAGTCAAGAGTCAAAGTAAGGTTTTTTCAATAAAGTTAAAAATCACATAATCTAACAAAGCACATAATTAGCTAACGTGGCAAATTCTGGTTCGACTCGTGGACGTGTCAGACGCACAACCAAATGACGGAAATAACCTCCATTCAGTGAACTTACAGATCGAAAATCAGAGGGTTAAAACCGTAAAAAGAAATAACTTCCGTATTGTCGAAACCGTTGGGAGGGAAAGCTGAAACTGTTATGGCTGTTCCTTCTTCAAATCAAAAACAATAATGGAATCATCATCTTCATAGTTCATACTAACAACAGAGAGAGATAGAGAGAAAGGGTTTCAAAAAGTGAAATTTCGTATCCACAATGATCGAATGGACGAAGAAGTTGAATGCTGCATTTGGGTTTTCGTTTCTTTGGCTAATTTGTTTGATTTACTTCACCCAGGTTTCACCCTCTTCATAAATTTTTTCAATTTTATCATAAATATTCGATCTTTCCGTGAAATTTTTAATGGGTTTTTGCTTTTCTTTGAGATCTGGTAATTTCATTTGGGTGTTTAGTCCCGTTTTATTTATTATTTATAAATATAAATTTGCCTGAGTGAATTTCTTGTTGTTGTGTTATTCTCTATTTTTTAGTGAATAAATGATTATGTGTTGATCAACTTCTCTTAGATTACTTTAGTGACTACATTTTGTGATCATAGTTACTTTGTCTCTTGCATTTTTGTTTTATCCTTGTATTTAATTAATTAACTAATAACTCTATTGTTGCAGGGTTTTAGGTCTTTTGTCTGGACAGCAATTTCCTATCAGCTTAAAGATAATCTTCATTTGTCACCCTCAGCTTCCCAATTTGTGTTTTCAGTTGCATTTTTTCCATGGAGCATTAAACCGTTATATGGGTAAGGATCATTGAATTTCTTCCCGCAATTGAGTATCATGTATTGGATTCAATTGGTACGCAATTCAGTATAAAGATTGTTAACACTATCAATCAATTATAATCATCAAATAATTAAATATTTGACTTTGATTATAACTATCTTGAAAGTCATGTATACAATTAGTTGTGATTGTTTTACGGAGTATAAAATTTTTACACGACATTGTATCATAATTAAACTCTTGTGTTTTCACACTTAGTGATACTTAATATAGATCAATATTGATGCATTTAAAGACTCACTTATCTATATGTAATGTAGATTTGGAAATTATATTAGCATGAATAATTTTATTCTATGATGATTTTCTGTCCTTACATTTCGTAGTCTATAAAACCAGAATGATGATGATTCTATCATCTATTGTTAGCTTTCTTTGCACCTACCAAAATCATGTGACATAGAAAATGATGAGAGTTTTTCTATTCTGAATAGTAAGAAAGGGAAAGGACAAGGAAAAATCTGAGTTTAAATTAAATATTAAATAATATATATAGAATTAAAAGGATATACATACTCCTATCATATTTGATAAAGAAAAGAACAAAAAATGCATATGAGAAGGCAAGGTAAGGTAACTCAATAAATAAATGACTTTTTTATTCAACACGATAAGTAGGTGAACAAACACCAATTTCGCCAATGCTTTTCAACATCTCTCGAACCAACTAAACTGTGTGGACTATATCAAGCTATAGTTAGTTTGTGTAGTTCTTGCGCTTACGTGTATGATTGTATCTTTTTGTTTTCTAATTGAATCTCATACTGCTTCCTTGCAATGTGGTTTGGTAAATGGTGTACAGAATAATTTCGGATTGTATCCCAATTAAAGGAAGAAAACGGATTCCGTACTTGGTTATCGCTACTGTGTTATCCCTTGTACCATGGGTTATTTTAGGTTTAATTTCAAGCTTGAGGAATTCAACATGGCACTTGATGGTATTCTTGACTGTGCAAAACTTAGGATCAGCCATGGCCGATGTTGTTGTTGATGCAATGATAGCTGAGGCTGTAAGAGATGACAAGTATGTTTGCATCTTAAATTCCTTATTTCATTGTCATGTACAAACTGTTGCATCGAATAGTATCCCTGCATGTAGATATTGTAAATAAATAATGCCAAAATGTGGGATCATATGTTGGAAACATTTTTCAATCTTCTCTGATGGATATCTTTCTTGGCATTGAAGCCAATTTCTCTATCTTGTATCTGTGTGTATATAATCTATAATAAAGGGAATATTGTTTTGGTGTAACTTTTTTCTTCCAATTTTACCCTTCATAAAACTATTTTATTTACAATTTGATCCTTCTTTATTGACCTATATATAAAAGGATACCAATTTTTGGTGTAACTTTTTCTTCCAGTTTTACTCTTCATTTAAACTATTTTATTCTTATTTACCGATCAAATAACTGGCTATTTTGTAACTTCTATTATTTTATTGAGAAAAGTGGACAGTTCCCGTCTGTGCGCTAGTAACATATAATGTGGAGCATGCATGCATTTCAGGCAATCTTTGCAGAATTCTCTTTTTATGCTGTGATTAAGTACTTGCTTTTGTTGTTCAGGGCCTGTTTTGGAGGAGATCTTCAGTCATTATCTTGGTCTTCAATGGCTGTGGGAGGAATATGCGGGAGTTTGTTTGGCGGATTTGCATTATCAAGTTTACAGATAGACGCTATTTTTCTTCTATTTTCTGTTCTACCATGCATACAGTTATTATCATGCTGTTTTGTGAAGGACAACTCTGTAAATAGCGAAGTTTTAGTGGAGGATTCTATTGCAAAGGATTTACATACAAATGGTAGTAATAGTTATAATACCCTAGATGAAGATAGTCCTTTAACTAAAAAGTCCCACGGCAGTACAAGAAAAAGAAAGAAGGGCAAAAAGAACACAAAAAGTAGATCAGTAAATACCAACAAATCGAAGATTGTTGAGAAAGGAGACTCCTTTGCAACAAAGTTGTTCCATTCCTTGAAAAAAGCAGTTTATGATTTGTGTCGTGCATTTAAACAACCAATGATTTTGAGGTAACCAGTCTTTGAAGATTTGTTACTTTGTAGATATTTTATATTTTGGCTGTTTACTTTACTTTTTAAGATTATGGATGATTCCTTGTCAAGAACACATTTTCTATTTGAGAGTTTCATCTTTCATTATAGTTTAAAGTAAATTTGCATCATGATTTCTGAATTCTCCTATTTGTTCATCAAAACTGGTATTTTCGCTGCTAAACACATTCGCCCTGGTTGGTGCGGTTGGAAAAATATATATTGAGTGAGGTCAACCCCTTAAATGAATCTCAATTACCTCGAGGGATTAATCTATGCAGCCATGTGGGAGATACCTTGGCTTACCGAAAAAGACAATCCCCATCCTCCTTCACATTATGGCTCCTCTTAAACGTTTGAAAGAAACCAATTATTTTGACATGCAAAAACAATTTTGATCACATAAGTTAGCTTATACAAGTAAATGCTATCTTCTTTAATATAACTATATACAACAATAGTTCAACTAATAAAAAGTGATGTTTCAGAAACTTACCATATCATATGAGAACTTTAATCTTTCGTTTCATACCCCTCATGGTTATGTATGTGTTTGTATTTATGGCCTCACAGTTAGTGAAGCTAATTCATTTAATACATATGCTACAAAATAGTAAGCAATAATCTTTGTTTTATTTATGTTGGGGATTGCAGACCTATGACATGGTTTTTCCTTGCCCACGTCACTGTTCCCGATCTTTCAACAGTCATATTCTACTACCAGACCGAGGTTCTAAAGCTGGAACCATCTTTCTTGGGGACAGCACGCGTTACCGGGTGGTTAGGACTTATGCTGGGAACCTTCATTTATAACCGTCACCTAAAGCAAATGACACTTAGAAGAATTCTCATGTAAGCATTAAGCGACTAGTGATTTTTTTTTTCTCATTAGTTTATGGTTAACTTGTGTATATTTCATTTTACTGATATGCTCTCATTCTGATTACAGGTTTTCCCATATTGGATTGGCTTTCTTGAATCTTATGCAGATTGCTGTTGTGTCTAGGAAAAGTATTGCCTTTGGAGTATCTGACAGGGTTACGGCGCTCCTTGGCTCAGCTCTTTCTGATGGAATCAATCAATTCAAGTTTGTCATTGCTTCTCATTTTTATTAGTCTTTTTGTTCTTGTTTTTTTCTTAAGGATTTGCATGGTAGAGTGTAGGTGAAGAATATTTCCAACACATGAAAGTAACCATTAAAAACCTGTTATTTTAATCAAATTTCTGCTCTATCTTCACTTGAAAATATATGGTATGGTTGACATGCAAATGATGATCTCTTCATTTTTCGATATATTATCGTCATAATATTACATATTTAACCTTTTTAATTCCTTATAGGCTTAAATAATCTTTTAACGCCTGTAATATACAGTTTTTTTTTTCTTCACTTTTAGTCCTTATACCATTTTTCATCCTTGAAAAATAGGACTTTTTTTTGCTTTTGGTCTTTGTTGTTTTGATTTAGTCCGTTCAATTTCTTTTTTCACGTTGAATTAGTCCTATAAAATGAAGTTGATATGTTTTAGGGACTAAAATCAATATAGTCCATATACCACAAAAACTAATTCAGCATAAACCAAATATTACACGGACTAAAATCAAAATAATGGGAACCAAACAGAAAATGTTTCTAATTTTCAAGGACTAAACCATTTTTTGTCTTCTATCCTTAGTTTCAATTCATTTTCTGATTATTCTCCTGTGCCAAAAACTGCAGGTTTATGCCATTCCTGATTTTATCTGGACAACTATGTCCTCCAGGAATTGAAGGGACATTATTTGCTCTATTCATGTCAATAAACAATTTAGGATCAACATTGGCATCTTTTGTAGGTGCTGGATTGGCTTCTGTATTGAACATAGATTCAGGATCTTTTGACAATCTTCTATTGGGCATTGTTATTCATGCTTGTTGTAATTTCATTCCAATTGCTTTTCTTTTTCTGATACCAAAAGAAGCAACAGGTTCATCAACATAGACGGTTAGTTATGATGACTATCACTGAAATTGGCTAGATATACTTCAATTAGTTTTTCCTAGATTTTTTATAGTTGATGTTTTCCACTTGTAAACAGGAAAATGTTAGAGGAAGTGAGGACCACATGAATTGATTTATACAAATTTTCTTTGATAATGACACTGATTATACTGTTTGTATATACTTTTGTGCAACATTTTTGGTAGGCAAGTCTAGTCTACAAGAATAAAATAGGTTGTCGAAGACATCTTAGATTAGTTTTATTTCTTGGTTTTTAACATTCCTGTTTTCGGGGAAAGGGGTTAAGGTAATTTGGATTTCGAATTTTGGTCATGAGATTGAACTCCGTACTCTTGATCACTTCGACATTAACTGAAATTTATTAATCATTTGAGTTCAACTACTTAGTTCCTCTTCGTTACTTTAAAAGGGTTGTTTTTAACTTGGTTAGTTTTTAATAATTAAATAAATTTAATTTGGCTAATAAATATTTATTTTTCTGTGAAGTTAATAAGTATTTTTTTTTTTATGGACTTAAGAAGTATTTATTGAAATGCTTTTCACATCCACATGTATTTTATCAATACAAACTTGTCAATGTTTTTTTACATTTCTTTTATAGATTATTTTTTACTTTTAGAATTAATTAGAGTTAAATATATTTTTAGTACTTAAAAAAAAATACTCTCCATATGAGTTTAGTCTCTGCAATAAATATCTTCTGAGTTAGATACCCTACTTATTTTACATTTCCAGCTGAAAATCCAAGTCAACATTGTCCACATTGACTTTTAAATGATATAGCATCCACATGACAACCAAGTCAATCATGATTTAAATATTAGTTAGATAAATATTGATATAGTTTTATAATAATTAGCCAATTAAAACCAAATAATTAAAAAGAAAAATAGTTAGTTTTCACTTGGATGCCACAGCATTTAAAAAATGATAGGGGTCAATTTGTATAAATGTAGCAGAAATTTTTTACCAAGACTAAACTTATAATTTTTTTCATCTAAAATAAGGCAAGTGATGAGATGTCCTTTCTTCCTCCTCCCTAAATCTATATTCTACTTTCATATGCCAATTCCACACTATGTGGTGTACCTCAAAAACAAGTATAGTTGTAGGTATCAGTGCATGTGAAGGCTAAATGCTGCCAATTTCATCAAAGAAAACATGAATTGAATATATATTATTAATGGAAGAATAAATTCAACAAATCAGAGTGGCGCAGCGGAAGCGTGGTGGGCCCATAACCCACAGGTCCCTGGATCGAAACCAGGCTCTGATAAAAATGTTTTTTTTTTGAGTTTTTAACTCGCTTCGTCCACTTCAACATCGTTCTCCAAACTCCTATCACAAACTTGAATTTCAAATATATCCAAATTGTTTCTTCCTTTTTATTTTTATTTTTATTTTTAATTTCTCTCATCAAATACCCAATTTGAAAAACCTAGAATTGGAACAAGGGTTGTTGAAGGAAAAATGAGAAGGAGACCTGGAATTGGAGGGTTACAAACAGCTGCTGCTGCAAGGGATCAATATAGGTTGTTGGGTGAGAATGTAGCAAAGATCAGAACCGATATGATGAAAGAACAGCTTTCCACTTTTCGTTCTCAGCTTGAAGATTTTGCTCGGAAACACAAGGTTGTTCTTTTAATTCAACCCTCCCTCTTTATTTTGTGATTCATTGATTTTTTTTTTTGTAGTGGGATTCTAATCAAGTTTGTTGTGTTACATAAGAATTTATTTTTTATTTTGGGGAGTTGGATGTGTAGTACTTGACACCTCAGATTGAAGGTGTGTCTGACCTATGCATATAGTTGTATTTGATTGCTTTCATTTTCTAAAATTATTACCAGTTTTTACTGCCAACCTCAATGTTGTGTTCATGTGTCAGTGATTCATAGGGAAAGGTTAAATTGTGTTTTCAAAAGTTTCTGTTTTGAATGCCAAAGTAGTTGTGTTTTGACACCTGGGTTAATGAAAGTTTGTAGCTTTGGATATGGGTTTGGTTTTGAGTTCCTTGCAAAATTCAAATGTGGTTGGGCTTTAATTGTGAGGTTAGTTGCAGACTTGCAGAAGCTGTGGCTGTAAATATTGCTTGTTCTAGTAGTTAACTGTCAGCGCTGTCAAATATTGTCCATATGGTGGATTTCGGTGGTGGATTTTTTTACAACCACCATAATTAATTTTTGAAGTTTGGTGGCACCATATAGTTTTATGGTAGATATGGCGGTTTAAAAGGGCATGGTCCGTCATCTGCAATCAATAATACGACTAACAATGTGGTTATAATCATTACATGAGAGTGGGATGATTTTGATGTACTTTTTCTATGAATGATGCTGGTAGCTGATTTATGGTGTTGCTTTAAAAATTTGGAGGTTATTACCAGCTTTTCCACGTCAATAGTGTTCTGTTCAGGGGTGTGCTTGAATAATTTGAAGGCTTTGAAACTTTAGCGGCATGATTGATTGACTGACCACTCACTTTGTTCATGCTTGCGAATTCTCTATTTTTAACCTTTTTATAACAATCCCACTTTTAGTTTTTGTTGCAATTAATGATTAGATTAAATAATGCTAATGATTGATATCACTGATTCAGAATGACATCCGCAAGAACCCTGCATTCAGATCACAGTTTCATGAGATGTGTGCGAAAGTTGGAGTAGATCCCTTGGCTTCAAACAAGGGTTTTTGGGCAGAGCTATTGGGGATTGGTGACTTCTATTATGAACTTGGTTGGTAATATCTTTTTGATCTTATGCATGTATGAAGAACTTATGTACATATTTTATACACTATGATGATAATTAACATGGAATATTTGAGAATAAAATATAGGATAAGACAACGAATGCCATAAAAATTTAGTGTTTGAACTATTCATAATAGTCTTGTTCAAAATTTGAACAACAGAAACGTGGCTTTTTAAATATTATAATTCAATACTTACAAGTTACAATTGTTAACACTTGATTTTTTTAATTTATAGATCAATCCTGATATGATTTTTTATTAATTAGATCCGAGCTGTTTAACTTCACTCTTTCCTTAGAATGTTTGCTAAGACGAGCTACTTGGCTAGACAGGAGTTCAAATAGTGGACATTTGCTTGGCTACTAGACCACTCAATGGTGGATTGATCAACCTGCAGGAACTCTGTAATCTCCTTCGCCAGAGACGAAAAAGTGACCGCGGAGTTGTTTCTGAGGATGATTGCTTGCGTGCTATCAGTAAACTGAAGGTCTTGTGCTTTAGCATAAACCAAATTATGACTATTACTTTATATGAATGTGATGTAAATAAGTAATTAAAATATGCTTGATTCCTGTGGTGTTGCGTACTGACATGCCACAAAAATGTCAGGTTCTAGGTAGCGGGTTCGAAGTTATTTCTGTTGGAAAGAAAAAACTTGTTCGTTCGGTTCCAACTGAGCTGAACAAAGACCATAACGAAATTCTAGAACTTGCCCAGGTAGCAGATATTTCTCTTTTTTTTTTTTCCCCGGAAATACTAATATATAGATGTGCTTACTTGCTTCCTCCAGTTTCCTGCTTTTTAAGAGTAATGGAATTATAAACTTTTTTGGGCATGCCTTGTAATTGCTTGATGAGCACTTTGTTTACTTCAGGGTCAAGGATTTGTGACTGTCGGTGAAGTAGAAAGGCGGCTATCTTGGACTTCGGGTCGGGCTATTGATGCGCTTGATACATTACTTGATGTAAGAAACTAATTTAAAACAAATTTGTTTCTTTTACCTTATCTGATAACATTTAAAATATGAAACTCGAATTACATGTCTTATATACAGGAGGGACTTGCAATGATTGATGATGGCCACAAAGATGGGAAACGGCGTTACTGGTTTCCTTGTGTATCCCCCATTTCGTCTTTGACAGGAATTGATTCCTTGTAAATTTGGTAGAAAAGAATCTGAGCTCAGGTTTTTCAAGACCTTTGTTTGATTGTTGTAAGCTTGCTAATTGGTTGTTCTTCTTGGATTCTTGACGGCTTTGTTCTACAATGTGTAATTAATTATTTTTATTGAGTTTATTATGTATGTGACCTATGCTTTGATGCCAAGATATTTTTCCACAACTGGACTTGAAATGATTCTTATATTTTTTTGTTTATTTCCTATCACTTAAGCTATGTTTGGATTAATTTCTATGTTATGGATGCTTTTCAGTAAAATGATTTTATGGTTTTCTACACATGAAAATGTTAAGACATCTTATTAGTGAAGAAACCAGTTTCTAACAGAGAAGCCCTTAGTTTATAAACATTTATGGAAAAGTTAATTTCTTAACAAAATGAGATACATAAGCTAATTTGAACTTATAATGTGAACTTATACAATAAGCTATTATTTATTAAAAAACACTCATGATTATTGCAATATTCTTTTAATATTTATTTTTCATGAGTGTCTCTTGAAATTTCACTCTTAATAGAAGATTTTATCATGTTTGATGGTATAACCAAAATTGAAAATGGAGTTGCAACAGGGAAGTCCCCTTCTAAATTATGACTTGAAATCCATATCCCAAGTCCTAATGGAGAAGTATTAAAGTGATGTGGATTAGTTGTTGTTTAATAACATTTTTTTTTTCAAGAATATTAGTTTCTTGCATTTTACCATAACAGTTTGTATATGCATTCTCCTGATGAGCACTTTGCCAGATATATGAACTATGAAGCATATATACAAGTCAATGCTATTTTAAAACAAAAAATAAAAATCTATTAATTTTTAATTGTCTGGAAAGAATAGAGAGATAACACAGTCATATATCCACACATTATGTGCAATAAATAATAAATATTTTAATAAAGAAAAGAAAAGGAAGAAGGGTCATTGGACTTGGCTTTGAGAAGCAATCTCAACCTCCTCCACCCACTCAGAAGCAGGCTCACTCCATGACCTAGGCCTAACTCCAAGTTTAAAATACAATATCATTTCCATAGCTTCAAAAGCTTTACTTTTATCCAAAAACTCATTCCACACTCCACTTACTATACAGTAATTATTGTTATACGGTGGCCGGTGGTGCGCTGCATGCTGCGACCGTGACACAAGCACTCCACCCTCTTGCAAAGCCACCACAAGTGGCGGAAGCCGGCTCTTTGTCCCATGGGCCCATGCATGAAATTGTTGGCTAAACATAATGCAACCAGAACACACCCCAACGAAACCTTGAACTATAGGGTCATGGAAAACAAGATCAATAGGAAGCACTATAAAGGTCACCACACGCGCAAGTGCGTGCAAATTGTTAGCAAATTGACGCTTAGTAATAGTCCAAGGCCATTTATGATGGCCTTGGAAAGCTTCAATTTGTGCTCCAACTAATGGGGTTGACCTATCTCCATAATTATCAATAGCCCAATGGTAAACCCCTGACCCAAGATCAGCTAAGATGTAACCAACCAAACCTGCCAAAATGGGCTCAACCCACATATGCATATCAATTGCACCATTTATGGACTCTCCCAAAGAAATTAGCAAAGTTGTGCATCCGGCTGCCACCCATGCACGATGAGTCCATGTAGATTGCAAACTTAGGTCACTGTCCGTTGGACGGTTAGCGGCGGGTACCACCTTTATTGGCGGTAGTGCAAGTTTGGGATCAGCAGTTAATTGTTTGGCATTGGGCTTAGACTTAACGGAAGTGGTAGTAGTGGTGGTGGTGGAGCAATACGCGCGAATCCGTTGGATTTGCGTGCTCTTTGTGCATAGTCGGTGGTGAAAACTTGGAAGGTACTTGTGTTGGACTAGGGAAGACATTGAAGAAGTGGAAGAGGAATCAAAGGCTTATGTAAGGGCAAGATGTATAAAATTTGGAGCTACAATAATAGTGGTTGTGGGAAGAATTAACAAATGAAGTTTTTGTGGAAGTAGAAAAAGGCATGGTGGAGAATGAGGATGCGTGGTGTTATTGAATTCTCAAATAACATTAGAGGATTTTTTTTTTATACATTGAATTGGTATCACATATTTGATTCACAATTTCCTTATACGTTTCTAATGAAAATAAGTCATAGAGCAATTTGATGATTTACGTGGACCAAAAAATTGCTATATTTTTTTTTTTTGTGTGGTCCCCAAAGTATGTTGTATTTTGCTTGGATTGGTGTGGCTTTAAGGTTTACAAGTCATATAAACAACGAATGGAAGTGTAAGCTTTTTGTGTCCACTTACCAATCTTTTCGTGATATAGGTGAATTGAATGCCACCAAATTTGGAGAGAGTGGTTACTAATAATATGTAAGGATGTGTTTCTTCCACGAATTTACAAGTTCAAGATGCGGATTAAGTAAACTAATTTAATAATCAAAGGAAAATATATTGTGGAAATAGGAAGATAGGTATATTCCATGGTAGTATATTTAAATTTGAGAAAAACAAACTAAATACATTTTAAATTTTAAAAATGGTTATATGAATAATAAAAAATTAAATTTTTTATTTGAAGTTTGTCTTTAAGAAAATATAAAACAAAAATGTCCTTAAATTACAAGAAATAAAAAAAAAATTGCCCTTAATGCGTGACTTTTGGTTATACAAGGAAGTTCATGGTGCCCCACAATCAGTTCGTTCTCATGTTTCTTCGCCGTGTCATGTTGGCATTATTCGTGCACACATTCTTCTGACTATCCTGCATTTGTCTTAGTCGTTAGTGACAATAAAAATGTGGAAGATGAGTGTAATTGTCGAATTATCAGGTTATAGTTGTCTTTGATTCAGTCTTGGACTTTGGTGACTCTTACGGACTCTTGCCAACATGAGAAACACTCAACCTTGGTGACTCTTACAAATTATTGTCGTTCTCGACTAACTAGTTTTTTTATTTTTATGTTTAAATAAATCGAAATATATTTTTACGCAACCGTAGATATTTTTTTTAGGCTAGATAACATTTGTGGTCCCTTAACTTAATTTCGGTTAATGATTTAGTCATTTATCTTTTTTTTTCTTCCCATTTGGGTCCTTTATGTTTTTTTAAATAATTTCAGCGTTGCCCTTTAAGTGAGGTTCCGTTACGAAAAAGTTAAAAAATTCCTCCTCCGTTTTCTTTTCATTTGAGTTTTCTCTCACATTTCTCTTTACGTTGTTTGGTTTCTCTTCTCATCTTCCTTCTCCAAATTCCCAAATTCATGAACCCTAAATCCCCAAAGAAAGAACTCAGCTTCTCATCTCCCTTCTCTCACATCTCACTTGTTGTTCCTACATAATTCATTCTTGCTTCATTCATAACTCATAATTCATTATTGCTTGTTGTTCATGCTTCATTCACAATTCATTCGTGCACATAATTCATTTCACAAACGTGCTCCATTCCATTCAAAACAAAGTAAACATATTTCAGGTGGAACAAAAGACAACAAATGACATACAATTATCATAAACTAATAGAAGGGAGATGAGAAAGGTTCATGAAGTTGAGTTCTTTCTTTGGGGATTTAGGTTTCATGAATTTCGGGATTTAGGGTTCATGAATTTGGGGATTTGGGAATTTGGAGAAGGGAGATGAAAAGAGGAATCAAACAACATAAAGAGAAATGTGAGAGAAAACCCAAATGAAGAGAAAACAGATGAGGAACTTTTTTAATTTTTTCTTAACGGAACTCCACTTAAAAGATAACGCTGAAATTATTTAAAAACACAAAGGACCAAAATTAAGTTCAGGAACCACATGTGGTATTTAGCCTTTTTTTTACAGCACACAACTTTGAAGACTAATCTCTCATGATATGGCCAGATGCAATGGAGATCTCTCTCAATTGATATTGCTTTATTTACAAGCATCAAAGTTTGTGTCAAATTATAAACACTTGTGAGATTTTGTAATAATT
This sequence comes from Cicer pinnatifidum, assembly GCA_037974775.1. NCBI lineage: Eukaryota > Viridiplantae > Streptophyta > Magnoliopsida > Fabales > Fabaceae > Cicer > Cicer pinnatifidum. Next base: position 50,663,316 of record JBBPBR010000004.1, read on the forward strand.
TTTACAAAATATAAAGTTTAAGAATATCAAAAATATAATGATATATCACAAAGAGTAAATACTCAAGATGTTCCCTCACTTTTATCACTTGTTTCAACTAAGTCTCTAACTTTATCAGAATTTTAAAATGATCTTGGTTTTTTAAAACGTTAATCAAGTTAACCCCTCTGTTAGTGACAATCACTTGACATAGTTAACTTTACTAGTATATCATATTAATAGTCTCGTGGGCAAATTTTAAGGACCAAATTGATATACTTTCATTTTTTTTTGGTAAATATTGAGGACTATTTTGATACACGTTAAAACTTTTTTGTTGATATAATTATATAACACACTAGCTATTTTGGGGAAATTTGTTTAGACATATTTTGTGTGTACCTTTATTAATTGTATATTTATTAATTTCTTTGAAAGAACATTGTATGCATACTTCAATTAATAGTGCAACACAAACTAGAGATACCAAAATAGTTAACATTTCATTCATTTTTAAAATCAGTATATCAAGAATACATTACCATCTAAACAACTACATTGCAATCTCTTATACCGATCTATAAGACAATCAACAAAAGCATGACAACAAGACTGTACTTGTGATGTCTATGTTTAACCATTGTTGTATCTTTCAACTCTGCCCATAAGCTTCACCGTAACTTCTACACAATGACTTTGTCCAATCAAATTGCCTTTAAATTTGTCCATAAACTTCATTGTATGGCTTCCATGTTATTTCTATGTTGTTGATATATATTCCATCAACCCCCAACATGTTCATAAGGAACAAATATACTAGGAACTTTATCATACAATAAAAAATAACTACATCTAATATCATTCTACAAAATTAAATTATACTTGAAGAAATTTCAGTAAAACTCAGAAAAAATACAATAAACTCAAAAAAAAATTTAATTTTTTCATTTAAATGTTACCTACAAAATTAGATTCATATATTTAATATCTTAATATTTGTGAGAGGGGAATTTTAACTTCTAGATCAACTACCACTTTTCTTTCAACTTTACAAGCATAATTGATGTATTAATCTGCAAAAGCTCATATCATAAACCATTGGTGAGAGCTTATAGAAATACAAAAGAAGGAAGTAATTTACCATTGATTTACACAAATAACCACTCTTTTGACTTTTCAATTCAGAAACCAATCTTTGAAGTTAGGACAACATTATATATTCAATACCATATATTGGTAAGAGACAACTAGGTTTAATTACTTTACAGTAAATATAGGAAAAACCATATATCAAAGTACTAATATATCTCAATTGACTCACTCAAGCTGATATTAATACTAATATATTAATCTTAGGAATTGATTCATGATTTGAATTCACAACCAAACTCTTTGATAACCCATTGTTTGAGGAAAGACAGAAGAAGATCAAGGGATTTCAGTTCTTTTCTGATCAACACATCCTGAGCTGACTAAAGAGTTTATCCAGATATCATCAGATTTTACTGGCTCGTCGTCGTCATTCCGGTGCCAACTCCAAAAGGCATGCGTGGAGTTTACAATCTTTAGCTCACCGTGACCAAAACTTGCTTCACGGAAGTCTGACCACTTTGGCTGTGGAGTTATATACCTGCCAAACATCAACGACATGAGCATAGAAATGGTAAGAATGATATAAAAGAACCTTAAACGACACTGAAGAAGGAACAACGAGCTCAAGCGTTGAACTTAAAAACAACTTCAAGAAGTACTTTTTTGGCTTTACAATGATTCGGAGAATTTAGGGTAGAATCAAACTTACTTATGAGCTAAGCCTTCTTTGTTCCCTCCATCACCAATTGTTATATGGACAGCACCACAAGGATCCAATCTTCCATTATATACACGTTTCTATCAATCACACAAGAATTAGTTAAGATGCAATTATCAGTAAGTAAAGTTTACAAATAAATGAAACTAAAAACTATATAAATAATCATACTGAGCGTTCGTAGGCGTGCACATGACCGGCAAAAACTAAATCAGCGTTAGCAGCATAAAGTAATGGCTCCATGGTTTGCATCATATCACCACCTTCACCTTGATGAGCTGTGTTACTATTATACCATGGAACATGAAATAAGACAAGTAACCATGGTGTCCTTTTCCTGTCCACCTTTGACAGATCTGTCTGTAGATCACAAAAAAGATATAGAGATTAAAATTATTTTAACAGTAAGGTAAAAAAATATTAGCTGAACACCTACAATAACATAATCTTCTCTATCTCTATCTTTCTTTCTCTTTATACATACATATGTGATGTATAACTAAGCGGAGGGAGGATATTTCAATATCGTCAAATAGCGGCTGTAGTTGCACTGTAGTATATCCGAACTTTAACAAACTGCTATTTTCCACGATTCACGTTTGAAACACTGAATATTTCAATTGCACATTTCTTTAATCTCTAATATATGAATTTAAAGACCTGATTCTATTCATATCTTTATGAAAGATTCTCATTTTTAAGTATGTGGTTCATTCTAGCCATATGCAAATGCAATGCATGCATCTGCCACCAAGGTTTTCGTACTTCCAGCATGTGTTATTAGACATCATGAGTGACTGCAATCACCTAATCAAGGGAAGGAAGAAGCAATAATGATTTCTGGTTTCATAATTTGACTAATTTCTAAATGTTTGAACATGTTTCATCATAGATTTTAAGGCAACTAAGGATGCTAGTCCTAGCTTTCCAAATGACTGTATGTCATTGCTAAGTTGTTAATCCCAGATAGCAGGCAGAGCGTTCGACCCCAAAACCACTAGAAAACAATATAAAACTAAACATAAATCTCAAAGTTGACTAGAAACAGTCGTTGTAACCTATAACAAAGCAACTAAGGTTTATTTCAGAAGATCGATACGACTGCATGGACCAAAGGACATGGAAAATATCTATAACAAGACAAATGAAGAAAACTGGAAACAGTGACATTGTGGCAGTAGAAAACAAATATTATGCATATCAACAATTAGAGTCATCTCGAAAACAGGATAATCAACTTCATTGCTTTTCTCACTTCTTGTTGGAAGGTATAATCACAGTTATTTATAAACAATTTTGTGTTTATCAAGTAAGATTTTCAATGCAAGATATATCCATCACGACATAATCTCATCCAAAAAAGACTTGAAGACTAAGCATAGTTTAAAATTTGCGCCAAGGAAGTGCTAAGAAACTGGTACCGACTAACCTTCAGCCATGTATATTGTTCTGAGTACTCGTCATAATCAGCATACGAGCCAAGCATGATAATGTGAGCACCAGCAACTTCAAAAGAATAATAAAGATTCGAACTCGAACCACTCTCCTCAAACGGCATTTTCCATCTAGAATTATAGGATATAAATCCATCTTTTATCAAGGGTATGTGTTCCACTTCATGATTCCCTTGTGTTACCATCCATGGTCTAGCACTAGCAAGTGGCTGCACAAGTCTACCAAATGAGTCCCAACGATGCTGTATATAATCCGCATACGAAAGGTCTCCGGGAATCAAGTTAACGTCATATTTGCATCGGTCGATGTGATCTAACGTTGATTTAGTCCAACCAGTTTGGCCAAGATCTCCTGCCACAGCAAAAGTGATTGGAAACTGAGATGGAGGTGTTTTGAGCTCAAACTCAGGACCTTCTCCACCACAACGGTAAAAGTAGAAAGAATTTGGCTCTAAAGGGCCAATTACAGTATGGTGTATCTTTCCTGAGCTATAGAACAGGTAACTATAAGAGGTTGTCTCTCCTTCAGCTACAGAATCATATTTCCCTGGCAATGTTCCATATTCAACAACTGAAGGTGCAGATGTGTCATCAGTAATCCATGTAACTCTCATGTGCTTGTCTCCAGCAAAAGAAATGTGAACCTGCAATTAACGCTTTTCATATAGGAATCTGAAACTAAATGAGTATCATAATTTAACATGCTTTTTTAAGATAAAGGGCTAATGCAGTGCAAAGGCGTTGCTGTGATCTCTGGCATCCCAAGTATGTTGGCACCCTAGACACTGCCAATCATATGCGGCACCACCAATCATATGCAGCACCACAAATATTTATAGTAACGTGCTTAAAAAGGTTGATATGATTGCCTAAGTAAAGAGATTAAAGACCAAAAGTAAAGGTGGTTGTTTACGTTTTAACAAGAAAATTTTAAATTATAGTTTAGTAGTTGTGTTAAGACAAGCATTACAACAAATTATTAACTAATCATTTCAAATAGATGCCATTTAATATCCCTAATTAGACATCAAAACAAGTATTATCAGACCTATATATATGAATTGAAAAAATTAGAGGATGAAGGTTGAATTTTCATCACCAGACACAAATCTATATACTTATATATCCCACCTTCTAAAAATGTGATAAACACCAAACTCTTCAAGAAAATGTCATCACAATCAACAGCAAATAACAAAAAAAATAATTGACTACAATTATGAACTGCTGCCATATTACTCAACGAAATGATCAAACACTCCGACACCTATATGATTACATTCAAATACTTTCATTTTCACAAATAACTATCGACATTTAAGTGTTAGTATCGTGTAGTGTTGGTACTTCATAGATCAAACATCAAACATCAATGTACTGCACTCACAATACCACACACTCATAAGTCCGAATTGTTAAACAAACATCGAATATTTCATATTATAAGCTCAGTATATTGGATTATAAAAGCAATTGAGCATATGAGTCGACCGATCTTCATCCACCAATTGTGATTAACTGGAGTGACTGTGCAGGGGATCCATTTCTCAAATTAACCTAACAGCTTCACTAAATTTTGCACCTCCTCATAAATCAGTATCATCACTAGCCACAATCCATCATGAATTAATTTATTACTATAGCAAGGATCCATAAACCAAAAAGAACAAAAATATTGCACTAAATAAGCTATGAGAAATTTTTTTTTCTTTTTCAAATGTGCAATATACAATTAAAGTAAAAGAATTCTAAATAAAGAAAAGGGTGTGAATTAATCAAGTAATAAAACAAAAGGGTATAAAAAAGTAATGATTTTAAAGTAAAGATGAAGGGTATGAGTAAAACCTGCTGAGGATAAGAAGAGGATTTTGAATGCCATGGAAGATGTAAGGTTTTTCGAGGCTGAGGTCGAACATAATCATCAGCAATGGTGGTTACTAGCACAAGCAATAAAACTGTTAGAATGAGTTTGAGTTCTTTCATAGTTTTTGTGAATAATTAAGAGTTGTGGAAGCAAATGACAAGAATGTACTTGAGGCAGGATCTATTATCCGTGATTTAAGTGTGTCATTATTGAGAAGTTGGTGGATTGTGTTTCTGTACTTTTGCTTTTTGTCACTGTGTGAATGAGACTTTCTTTGTTTTATTTTCTTAACGACACAATTTATGTCTTCTTTTAGATTCTTAAATTAAAAAAAAAAAAAAA
>JBBPBR010000004.1:50674576-50700473 GCA_037974775.1 Cicer pinnatifidum
TAAAAATTGTTGACATTTAGTCTTCATCTTAATTTAAACTTCAATGACAATGGAGTGTATAAAAGCTTACATAATTATGCAATACGGTGATGTAGAATTTTAATTTAATTTTAAGACAATGTGTATAGCACTCTTAAAAAAGAAAAATGTACCAATACTTTTTATTTTTTAATCAATAAATGTGTTACTTTTTTCAACATCAGTATTTATGTATATTATATATTAAGTTGATCAATTATTTGTACCACTACAATTATTTTTTTAATTTAATCTCCTTAAATTTAATAAATTATCTTTTTAATTTTTTTTATTTTAATGAAAATTATTATTTCATAACTCATTTCTTTTTTTTTTTTTTTTGAAATGACTCCACCATCAAAAAAAATCATTCTCCTCCACGGTTCTTTAATATCGTCTTAGTGTTGTCGACTATGCATTGTTATCGTCGTACTTTTATTTTCAAGCTTGTCTTTGATTCTTAATAAATTAACGATGACGAAAAACGATAGAAAAAGATGTTGAAGAACCACAAAAGAGATAATAATTAAAGAAAAAAATTTAATTATTTTTTTATATAATTTAATAATAAATATTAACTATTCTCAAACAGAACAAAAATATAAAATTTCAAAATTTAATAATATTAAATTTAAAATATAGTCAAACAACTCATAAATAACATATCATTAAACTATTATTAGTTTAATTTGATAGTACCAAAAATATCAATTTTCAATGATACCATAGAGAACCTCTAATCTTAAATTCTTTCTTTTTATAGGCAAGTGCTAGTATAGTTAGGATATATGTCGAGGAAAGGGGAAATGTTACTTGTCTTGAATTGAACTATGGTGCTCGTGCGTTTAATTCACTGGGTGTTCCTAGTCAAACTACTATCACTTTAATAATTTCTGAAAATAAATTTTCTTTTGAAAATTTATTTAATTTTGATTTTAAAATTTCTGAAAATAAATATATTTTTTCAATTATTTTAGAAAAAGACTTATCTTTGTTTAAAAATACCTAAATTAATTCAAAATTTTGATTAAATATTTTTTTGATTAAAAAGACTTTTCTTTGAACCTTCATTAGAAAAATCAAAGTAATTAAACAAAAATTTGAAATTTTTTCTAAAAAGAAAAAATAAACAATTTTAAAAAAATTAAAATAATAATTTATTTTCAATTTTTTAAAAATAATATTAAACATTTTAAAATTAAATATAAATTTTACATCAACGTAATTTTTTATATTATGTAATAGATTCAATTCAATATTGAAACATCTCTTAAAAAACAACTTTGTTGTTCATCCTAGTTCTATCCAACTTGAGGATAATATTTAGTTCACACTAGAAATATTATCAACATCAAATCTCAAACTAAAACGAAAACTAAATAAATATCAACATTTTTAAAAAATGAGAAGTAAAATGGAAGAAAAAATAAGGGACATAACATTTTGTTAGCTTAATATATAAATAAAAAGTTGAAGAAAAGCGGTCCCAAACCTTTTTCAGAGAAAATCAGTCTCAAACCAAAATAAATCAACCTTTAACATTAATTGACAAAATTTCCGAACTCCAATTTATGATCAAATAGTGACAGTGCAAAATTATCCAAATCCAAATTACTAACAAATGAAAATAATTATTATATATTTTTTAGCTAGATTTAAGACCTAGTTTTCTTTTTCATAAATATTTTTGAGAGATTATTGCCAAATCATTATGTTTGATTTCATTGAATTATTCTAAATCGCAGTGACCATGTTGCAAACATGAATACCTAATAATAATTTAAAAAATAAAATAAAATTAATCCTCGTAATTTAGGTTGTAGAAATAAACAACACAAAGCATGATCAATTTTCATAATATAAACGTAGCCATATTCATTGCAACTTTCAGATCTCTTCGTTCCTTCATTCATTCATTCATTCGTTGTTCGTTCATTCATTCATAGAAACATCATTGCAATAAGAAGCTTCTAGAGAGAGAAAACACAAAAAGAATTTTGAGATGGGTTACAGAAACAAGAATTTGGTGACTGAGAAGAATCACACTTTTCCTTCTTCATCTTCAAATTGTGAATCACTGAGTGAAGCTATGCTCTTAACCACCATGAGTATCATTGGTTTACCAGTTGATGTTCACGTTAAAGATGGTTCCGTATATTCTGGAATCTTCTACACTGCTTCTGTTGATGCCGATTACGGTTCACTTCTTTCTCTCTCTCATTGATTTCTTCATTTTTTATTTCTGTGGAAAATCGTTTTCTGTATTCATTCAATCTAAAGCCCTAATCGTTTTTGGGGAAAATTTCTGTTTGGTAATATTGTAATCTATTTTGTGAAACATGAATCACAGTTAGATCCTAATTTAGTTGATAGTTTTTGGTTATCTAGGAGATGAATTAGCAATTCGATCATACAAATTTCTGTGTACTAATTGTATTTGCTATACTATTGGATCTTAGAGTCAAGTAATGCACTTGTTTCCACTAGACGTTTCTGTAAATGTTAGGAATGAGAAAACCATGAGATTGATCTTGTTTATTATCCATATTAGTATTATATTATATTAGGATAGACAACTTATTAAGCGTTTATATTGTAAGTTTTATCATATCAGTACTTATGTATAAACTATTTCTATAACAAAAGATAAAATGTGTTTTCGTATAAGCTATAAGCTGATTTCATTAGCTATCTTGGAGAGCTTATGGATATAAGCTGAAAACAACCTATGGATATGTCACAAGCTGTTTCTATAAACTCTGCTAAACAGTCTCGCAAGTGCTTATGTCAATGGATAGGCTAAATAAACCAATTCAAACAGACCCTTATTGAAATGGCTGATATTGAAAGCAGGTCTAAGTTGTTAAAACTTTTTTATTGTTAAGTTTGGGCATAAAACCCTACATTTGAATTTTGTTTTATCTGTTATAAAATTAGAAACTCACAAGCATTCCCTTACTTTGTTGCATTTTTAGGTATTGTTTTGAAGCAAGCGAGGATGACAAAGAAGGGAAAAGGCCACAGCAATGTTGGAAAGGACGCCTTGGTAGATACATTAGTGGTTCTATCAGATGATCTTGTGCAAGTTGTTGCTAAGGTAAGCCATTTTACCATGCAATGTATCTTTTATGAATACATATCTTTTTAGAATGTAACCGTGTGCTTAAGGTTAAGGTACGTGTGACTTTGTGTGTAGGGAGTAACGCTTCCTGCAGATGGTGTTGGTGGAAATATAACTGGTGATGATGAGGAAGCAGTTACACACAAGGTTTGTTGTTCTGAGAGGCGTTCGATGAATGCAAAGCAGGTTAATCAATCAAGGTATTATTTGTAATCAAATGGATGGATACCTGTGTTAATTTATTATTATGTTTCATAACCAACCTCCAAAGAAGCATTAACTATATCTTCCCTGCTTACCAATTGTGTTCTTGACTTTTGGTATGATTATCTCATTCAAATAATTCTTATTAGGCTCCTATCGCAACGTGCCTTTGTTAAGTTAACATTTCTTCAAGTAACCTCTTCACTGTGAAGAATCCTGAAGCAACTCATATATCTCAAGTAACCCCTTCACTATTAAGAATCCTGAAGCCTTTATCTATTTACAAATTGAGGTCAACTCATTTTATGAATTTAGATTTACTCATTGGCTTGGAACTGCATTTACATTTTTGTTCCTTTATCTGGTTATGAAAAATATATTAATTAAAGTTGCACTAATGACCATTTTACAATTGTCTTCAAGTGAAATCGAACCGTGTTCATTAAAGTTAAAACGTCAAACTCTTACAATTGGACTGACACCTTGTGGATTCACAGAAAGAAAAGAAAAAAAATTATAATGTAGGATACTGTTACATAACAAATTGGAATTTTAAGTCACTTGATTGTGTCCCACATGCTAGCATGTGATTTTTTGTTTAGTCCTGCATTATTTACATAATAAAGATTTGCATAGTGTAAGTAACCTATGCTAAAAGTTACATTGTTAGTTGCTAGGTGGGTTGTTAACCAATGGTATTAGATGTCAAACGAATTGACTATATAACTCTAGGAAGAAGATTGAAATTGATCATACATAATATGCTTGTATTTAATTTTTTTGTTAAAAAATAATGTAAATCATGATAGTACATAAGAAGGAAGAATATTATAAAATTATTCTCTAATTCTCATCGTAAAAATTTTAAGTCATTAGGAAGTTCCCATATCATGTGCTTATTGGTAGTATTATGCTTAGTCGTTTTGACTTAAAAAATGGATAGAGATAGCACTTATATCTACATTATTAGATATACATTTTTTGTGAAATGTCATTTCATTTCAATAAACATATTCAAATATCATTTTAGAGTTAATTCTTACCACACCCCTTACCTTTTCCTCTCAACTGAGAGCCAATTTAAGGTGACAAACATTCAAAAGCAATGTTTTCAAATAGCGCGCTATAGCTTATGATGCATAGGTACGGGGATTATACCGAGTACTAGTACGTGTACGAGATACGGTATTTTAAGAAAAATTAATGTACGGGTACGTCAATAAAAAATGTGATTTTTATATATATATATTAACTAAGAATTAAATTGTTCAATTCACAATACAAATTTACAATAAAAATTTGAAAAGTCAAAATTTGTGTTCGATTACAACAACAAATAAACTCAAATATACAAATATTTTATTAATATATAAGAAAATCACCAATTTCACTCGTAATAAAATAATGAAGAAAAAGATAGTATCCACAAGTACCGGTACCAGTGAAATGCTTGGTACGAGTACTTTACCACTTTAGAAGTACTCATGCTTCACAAGCTATAGCATACCATATATGAAAACCACAACACTATCCTAATTTCACTATTAGGGAAATAGCGGGTGCTATTCCAGTTCTTGCTAGCTGATGTAGCAGATAAAGAAAAAGAAAAATTAGGGTTTTATAAAATAATAAAACTGAAGAATCTGTGTGCCAAACATGACCTATTTTTATAATAGGAAAACTGAAGATTTGGTGAGTATTACTCCTATATTACCATAATACGCTAACCTTTCAATATGTACGCAATGCTTTACCTCTATTCCCATTTTTATTTGTATGCAATGTGCCTGCATATACATACATATATATATATATATAATTGATTTATTTAAACCACGTTGTGGCCTCTACTATTTCACTATATAACACTAATTTCCACAAGAAAAACATAAAGTATGATAGATTTCTTACACTATTGCATTTGTAATATTTATGATATGATGGAAAATCTAAGGATTATTTCGCCATTGGAGCACAATTTTTAAACATGTAGATAAAATAGTGCACTACTAATATGATTCTAATTTGTTGAAAATTTAATAAAAGAATTCTCAGTGACAATCATAACAAACAATTAGCACTTACTAGATAAAATTGATTTTAGACAATACTGATTCATGACATTATTTTCTTTCGCTGCCAACTTTTTATTGACAGACAAGCTGAAGATAACAACTCAAAAAGGAAACCCGATGACTGCAGGCAGAAGTTTGAATTCAATAACGAAAAAAATGTATGTTGAGATATGCGTAGCTACACTTTTGGCGGTTTGAAACATTTTTAATTCTAAAGCTGTGATTTTTGACAGGATGAAAAGATTCAAAGCCTTGATTCGCACCATGAAGGTGAGTTGGATTTCCCTGATCTCTGTTGCATGTAAAATTATTCTTAGTCACCATTGATTGAAATGGGATAACTTATAACGATGATGAACATTTATTAGTTTGTACACTTCTTCAACATGTTTTTTGTGTTGAACATTGCTTTTATAATTCTATGTTCCCTTCTTATTCATTTCTCCACGAACTTGCATTGTAGTTGATACATGTCTTGGCCAAGTTGAACCTGTTGAACGTGGAAGCGCTAAAATGACATTGAGTCCTTCTGATGATGGTTTATTCTGCAATAATGCATCTGCACCTGACAAAGCCAATGACCAAGGTAGTGAAAGGTCTACTTCAGCAGATTCTACTTCTACACGTTCCACCCTAAGTGAAGAACTCAACGAAGCGTCACAAAGTTTTCCAGCGAAATCTATTGAAAAATCTGCTCCTAGGGTTACAGATCGTACCAGAAATGCGAAGGTAAATAAATCAGTTTAACTTCCATCAACAGCTGCTGGCTTAACAGTTCCTGATACGTCGTCCATCATTTTATAAACTTAAGAATTGATTTAAATATTCACAGATTATATTTTGATTTACGTAGCAGCATGATAAATAGCTGGTGCCAATTTCAAGATAACATGGCTTTTTGGTTTAGTTCTTGTTGATATACTTTGAACATTTCTCATTGTGACAATTCTTTCAGGAATTTAAGCTCAACCCAGCTGCCAAAATTTTCTCGCCCTCTTTTACGTATCCGATATCAACAACTTCTGCTGTGCCAACAGCTCCAAACATGGTTTACATACCAAATAGCTCTCCTCCGCTACCTGTTCAACCAGAAGTTGGATTCAATACTTTTGCTTCTCGACCCACTGTGCCTGTTAAGGTTTCACAGTATGGTAATATGACAGTTGGAAATGCTGGCAGCGGTTCTCAATACTCACAACCTGTATGTATTAACAAATTTACCGATATCCTGTCGCTCATACACAGGTACATTTGAGAAGCATATACTTATTATTAGGCACTGATGATTGTCATTATTTTATTTCTTTGTAAACAGATTGTTGGCCAATTGGCACATAGGACACAACCTCTTCAGTATGCTGCACATTACACTCCAGTTTTATCTGAACCTGCTTATATGCAACCAAACTCTCCTGCTGTAAGTACAAAAAGATTTCATTGCCATCTATCTAATTTGAGATTTCGGCCCTGTTTGGATTTTCTTATTTGAGCTTATCTATTGGAATGAGCACTTGTGAGGCTGTCTTGGAGAGCTTATGGAAACAGCTATGACATGTCCATATGCAATTTTCAGCTTATTTCCATAAGTTCTATATAACACCTTTTATGAAAAAAAATTGATTTTTATTTATATTTTGTTATAGAAATAGCTTATATATAAACATTTTTTTATAAGCGCTTACTTAAGTTGTTTATCTAAGCAGAACCATCTTTTGTGAAGTTTTAATTGGCTTAGGAGGAATTAGACATTCTGACAAGATATTGTCTTTCTTTCTAATTGCAGGTTATGGTTGGACGATCCACCCAATTAGTCTACGTTCAGCCGGTTTCCCACGTAAGACAGCATGCTTATAAGTTATAACCCTTTTCGGCTAAGGAGTTTCTTCAATTTGTCTTAATAAAAGTTAAGCCTAAAGTGGAAGAAATTAATTCTATTGAAGGTTTTAGAAAACGTTAAGGAATTCCCAAAGTGGATAAAGTCTAAAAAGAAATTTTATTGAATAGATTTCATGTGCAAATGTATTTTCATAATATAGACAAATCTATATTAATACTTCAAAAATTAATGTTAAATTACAACTTTACAAGCTGTCTTAAAAATATAGTTGCACAAAGAATAATAATGATGATAATTATCAACAATGTCTCTCAACTTGGTGAATGGATATCTATTATTATCAGACTTGGTCAATATCTGCCAATTGATGCCTGAAGGGAACATAGGTTGTAGTAATCAAACCCTTGTCTAGTTTTTCTTTGCTGAAGCTTATGTCTGTCCCTATGCTTTGTTTGTCATGTTGAACTGGATTAAATGCAACGTCAATGGCTAATTTGTTGTCACACACTAGCTAATGGAAGTTTCTCATTCAACTTTTAAGTCATTCGTGCAACTAAATTTCTACCCAAGGACATACATTAACGAGAAGTTGATTCCAATCTGTGACTAATCTTGTATGGTCAATATTGGTATGAACTTCCTTGGATGAATCTCCACCTTTTTTAAATAGTAGTCCTCAATCAGGTGTAGACTTCTAGTTTTGTAAAATTCTAGACTGTGCTTGTAAATGTCTCACTCTCAAGTCATACATGAACTGGCTAACAATACCAATTGCATATGCTAGGGCAGGTCTAATATGAGAACAATATATCATTAACCTTTCATATTGAGCTTAGTCAACTGAATGAATTTCTTTATCATTTCCAATCTCTTGATCATTTGATCAGTACAATGTAGCCTTACAACTAGTGTTATCAAATGGCGACCATCGCAGAAAATGGTGGAAGGATTTCAACAATCCGCTGTGGCCATTTTACATGTGATGGAGGCTATGGTGGTTTATATGGCAGCCAAAAATAGCGGATTTTGGCCTCTCCACCATGGACCGCCATCCGCCATCGACAACACTACTTACAACCCAAATTCCGATTTCCCTGAAGAACATCAAAACAATATTTCCATTGAAAAATGAAAATGGCTTGTTAGGAATAAGCAACTTCGATCTGAATGATTGCTATGGATCCTTATAAGGGGACATGACTTCTATGAAAATGCATGAATGTATATATTTGCTAATTGAATCAAGAGTTATGCTAACTTTTCTATATTGTATATTTCCATGGTCAACCAAATCAAAAGTAAAAAGCATCTTCTTCCCTGCAGAAATGTTTATTTATATATTATTGGACCCCATAGCTTAGTATTTGTACTTGTGATTGAAGGAATTCGTTCACGGTGTAACGGCTCCATTCTCAACTCGCCCCCTGTTGAATCATGTGCAATTTCCAAAGCATCAAGGTATCAACATAATGACCTTTTTATTGCAGTTGTTTTTCTTTATAAAAAAAACTCTCTTAAGAATCTGCCAAAAGAAAGTGATTATTTCCTTAACATAAGCTATTTTTCCAAACATTAATGTCATAAAAGACACTCATTAGCATTTTCCCTTTTATGAAACATGATTAAATCTGTGGACTCCAATAATTTTGACCTCCAAATTGAATAAAATATGAATCTTCATTTCTTGAGCTAAATTGTTCTATTTTTCAAAAACAGGAGGAACAATTAATCAAGGAATTCCGGTTTGTATGCCCCCAACAGTCATAACAACCGTGCAACAACAACCCTTTGCTATTCAAAGCCACATTCCAGTTTTGCAACCTGGCTTTTCTGTACCTAGACCTATTTCAGTCCCAGGACCAAATGGTTTCTATGGCACTAAGTTCTCATGAAACTTTCATTTAGATTCTTGTGTTATATATCTCCCTCTCCCTGAGTTAAAGCTCATTTTTCTTTTCCATTTTTTAATTAATTGTTATAAAAATTTTGTCTGGTCTCATTTCTCTCCCTTCTCTCTCCGAGAAGTGTACAGTAGCTTTGTGTTGGCTACCTTAGAAATTTTAGGGTTATACATTTTTAGAAGAAATTTTTTGTGAGTCCTTGTGTGAAAGTAAGGTACCAAGGTTCAATTCTTATATTGGGAATTGAGAAAAGATTTTTCCTTTTGGGGTTGATATTGTATGTTTGGCAATTGCACTTAAATGGGTTCAAATTTTTTTGATAACCATGTCATTGGTGTAAATTATCAGTTGGCTTTGTCGAAAACTAATTTCGGTTGGGGATGGCTCCGTGGGATTTCCTCTCAATCAAATTTTCAAATGGGTTCAATATAATCTCTAGACTACACAATGTTGAGCATATTAATGAATATAAATATGACATACAGTTAATTTTTCAAATTTTATGAAGTGGAAAACTGGTGTAACATTCAAATTTTAATGTTTATTTAGGACATCAGAGAATTTTAATGTCTATAAATCTGCTATATTCCAAAACCGTAATACTCATTGTTACAAGGGTTTTTATTTCCAATAACCCAATTTTGAAAAATTTTATCAAATTGCTCCGTTTTGAAAAATTATATACTAATTTTTTATTTTTTTTTTTAATTATAAGTTTTATTTGCAAATGACGATTTTCTATTTTGTTAAAGAAGCTCGAGTATATATATAATATTATAAATTTTATAAAAATTATGTAAATTTACAAGAGTTGTTTGTAACATTTAGACAATGTTTTCGAGTATGATCAATTATTCGACCGTCTTCATTTTCTTGTCACTTTAGTTCTAATGCAACTATTATTTGAACGATTTTTTTTAATTCACCGGATACAATGTTTGACTTTCATATGTGTGCTAGTGAAAACTCTTCTTTGTAGATGTTGAATATATTAACAACCTTGTACACGTCAGATATATGCACTAAATAGTTTTGACGAACATAAGAACATGCATCTATGACATGTGAACAAGACACGTGTATAGCCTAAAGTTTTTCATAATCACGCTATTTTCTTTGAAGGTTGACTTCAAAATGACCAATTGGTGACACCTCTCTTGGATTTACTGTTTTATGCACCATGAAAGAATAACAATTTCAATCGAATAGCATGATTTGATGAGTATTAGACTTATCAACTTCATATTTAATCTTGTATATGAAATTGTTTGTGTATATTTGACCGGAAGCTAATAATGTCTAATATTGTTGTCTCATTTCTTCATATAAAACTCTCAATCTATAGTAAGTTGATTGAACCAAAGTAGTTATTAAGAGATTGTGTGTATCTTTGAACACTGGGTCGATTGACTCGACAATGTTTGTTGTCATGTGTCCTCATTGTCGAACTTGAGAATACGTCATACTTCATTCTTTTGGGGGATATTATCGATCCATCTTAAAGTCTCTGAATTTGTCATCCTGATTTCATTGTAGTGATATTTGAATGATGACTCACTTAATATATATCCTGTTATAAATGAGGTAAAAAATTATCAAGTATTATAAAGTGATAAGTGAAAAATATACTAAGAAGAATTAGATCATTACTTATACAAATAAGTTTTTTTTTGAAGTTCCTTGTCCTTGAACTCTCTCATTAAATTTTGTGCAATGTCACCATTTTTGTCACCATTAAATTTTATCCTTGAACTCTTTCATCTAAAATTAGTCATCTCACCATTTTTTAACTAAAAAAGATTCATAAATGACTTTTTTAAAACTTGTTAGAATTTGCAAGAGTATAAATCAAACAAAACAAAAAATTTACAAAGACTAAAATCAAAATAAATCATATTTGCAAAGACATAAAACATATTTAAATCTATCAAAAAAATGTAAATACTGTATTTTTAAAACCATTAATTAATTCACTAAAATTTATTTCTGTAGATATAGTGAAAATGGTATAAAATTTGGTGATACATCTTATTATCATGTCGCTAGATATGGATCAAAAATTGATCGCATGAGCGTTAACGATGTAATATATTAAAATATTAGTCTACTTATATTATTTTATTTCTTCTTATGCCTACATTACTAATAAACATCTTATATATTAGTTTTTCTAGAGACCCTACTCATATCTAACATACGATAATCCAGAAGACAATTGGCTATAAAATGCATCTAGATATTTGATTTGTTTCTACATAATAGAAATGCATCAAACATATAGAGTGAAACTACAATTTGTACTACTGTAAGAAATTTCACATCCACCGAGTAACATGAAGAAAATATCATAAGGTATTATTCTACAAAAATGAAAATAAAGAGTTGAATGAACGAGAGAATCATATTCTTCATGGTCAGTCTCTAAATATTGAATTTAAACCAAGTTATGAATACATGGTTTGACTTTGCAAAAATTTCAAACGATAAGCTATGATTACATGGTTTGGCTTTCCAAAAATTTCAAACAATTTATTTATGTACAAAACTAATTGGTTGATTCTCACATCAATCCACTCCAGCCTCCACCACAATCTATCCAACATTTTTTTCAGGAACCAATGTCCAAGACAACACAACCAAATTAATATTATATATCAACACCGTCTAACACTCAATTGCGTCCACATACTTATTTTTGTTGGAATTCAACTATGAGTGGTTAGTCTCAGATTGACTAGGAATTGAGGAAATATTATATATATAAGGAGAATGACCCATAAACCTAATGCCTTAAGTTTTTGGGTTGAGATGTGGTGTCTAAGTCTCTTAAGAATCCTTTATGTTTCACCCATTCTGAATGTCGTGCTCCCCCGGACTTCCCAACAAGTGGTATCAGAGCCTGGTTTGGCCTAATGGGGCACCAATAAAGGACTTGGATCAAGTCTAGTGGTGGGGACTCATAATTGAGGGGGAGATTGTTAGAATTCAATTATGAGTGGTTAGTCCCACATTGACGAGGAATTGAGGAAATATTGGATATATAAGGAGAACGACCCATAAACATAATGCCTTAAGGTTTTGGGTTGAAATGTGGTGTCTTAGTCTCTTAAAAATCCTTGATGTTTAGCCCATTCCGAATGTCGTGCTCCCCAACAATTTCCACACATCACATCTTATGGGTTCATGTTAGGGGAATAATTTAATTTTGACAACCACTTCTCCCTTGACATCCTCAAGAGCAAGAAGAAGAAGAACAAATTCGTGATGTACCAAGGCATCATCAAAATCTTGTACGTGTGAGAAAACCTCGGCAATGTAGTAGAGGTCACCTTCGACATTAATTTTATCGTGATTTTTGTAAAAGTTGTGATGTTTTTTATGAATAAATTATATATATATATATATATATATATATATATAATATTTCCTTAAGGAATTCGTCTTTGCAAACTCGGGCATCTTTAAGGAAGTCGTCATTTTCAAAGACACCTTATAACTAAGAAAAAAATGGGATATTTTGGTATATAGTTTTCATAAGAGAATAATTTGGTAAGCAAATTTTCAAAATTGGGTTATTGAGAAAAAAAAATCCCTTGTTACAAACCCAACCTCTAAGAAAAGTAAGAATTACACGACCTTTTAATTTAAAATAATTAAAATTACCTATTTATCTATCCACCATTCATTTCATTATTATCATCATATCATGTTTAGTCAATTTTAAACCGTGTCATGTACTTATTGATGAGAATTTAAGAGTCAGACCTTTTAACTCTTTGAAGCAGCGTCACTTCATCCTCACATAGGTTGACTGTATGAGAAAATTCACGACATATGTATTTCAGCAAATTCATGTTATATATCTATTATGAATAAAACGTAACCTTCCAACTTTATACTTATGGTCCAAGTACTTTTACCATTTGAGATGTATCTATATTCAAGTACTTGCAATTATTCTAATAGTGTACTTTCATAATTGAACTCAAGATTTAACTTGATGATACTTAAGTGTGAGTTGATTTTCCACCATTGATGATTAATTAGATATGGGCTTGAGTCTCATGCCCAATAATATCTTCAATATTGTGTCCTTCGTCAGACCTTTTATCAAATGATCTGTAAGACTCTTTTCAATTATTACACATTATGGATATCACTCCATTTAAAATTAATTTTTTTACATAGTTATGTCTTAAACCAATATGTCTAGATTTTCTATTATATATTTGGCTATATGTTTTTGATAGTGTAGATTGACTATCATATTGTATTGATATTAGTGTCATTGACTTTGGCTAAATTGGTATCTCATACAAAAATATATCCACCAATGTTGAAAATATATCCACTTGTGAAAGTATGACCACAACATAAGTTACACAAATCGCATATGTATATCTTTTCAAAACTGAAGGATATCCATCTATTATAATATATTAAAATAACCATGAACCTTCTCTCCATTGACACATCATCTATTTATGTGCCACTTACTCAAATTTGTTCCACATCATAAAAATTTGAGGTGTCACTCTCTATAATCATTCATCCTTTTTAAATTCTATTTTATATTCCTTCATTGTAATACATTATCATTCATATCCCTAAATGCAATTCATTTTACTTTTCTAATAGTAAACTTCTTTGTTTTGTAAAAAAAAAAAAACTTTTTTAGTATCACTAAACTTCTTTGTCTTCTAAACTTAAATATATCAACTAATTAACTTTATAAGTCACTCATCATTCCTTAATAAATTTATTAAATTTAATCTATTATCGTCAATGGGTTCCCTTTAATTTCTCAATCAACTTGTAACATAAATTTTAAATAATCAATTCATTTATCTTATTTGGTAACTGAAATATTGTTTATTCTAAATCAAAGTATTGCATTCACCATATTTGGTAATTCATCAATTTTAATCATATTGCAATGGCCACAATTTGCATTGCCAGTTTACCACATATAACATTGCATCAATCTTATTTAAAATCAAAGTTACAGTTTAGAAAATAATGCATTTAAGATTCTTTGTAATTTTTTACAGGGATCAAATTTTCCAATTTAGATTTGTGTTTTTCAATTTCAAGTCTCTATGGAGATTTGTCCGTTTAGATTTATTGCATTGAAGAAGTAAAATTTGTGTTCTCTTCAATTGTCAAAAAAGACCAACAATATATGGGTAGCTACTATGGTAACATTATCTTATTTTTGAATTAATTATTTTTGTGGTTTTGTACTATATTTAGTTGTGCTTCTGCATTTTATGCTTGATAAGTCTAAGTATTTTCTCTATGATTGTATTGTATCGATTATTTGTTGTGTAAATGTTAAGTTGATTTAAGTAACTGGAAAAATGGTGGATTCAACATCCAAATGATTGTCACTGGACATTGATGTTGCTAGAGGGTATTACTCCAAAACAGAAGAAAAAAAATTATATATAAATTCTTTACTATGTTAAATTTAGTTTGGTTAGTGAGTTAACTGACAACAAAATAAATTTAAGCAAACTCATAAGACTTAAAGAACTCTGCTAATTTATTTTTATGAGTGTTAATTTTTATTTCTATTTTATTTTCTATATTTCATTATAATGAACAAAAACTTTAAGCTTATGTAATATTATTAAATATATAACAGTGAAAATAATTTTATGTATCTCCAAACTCAACCTATAACATGTTTATATTTTACAACATATTTATTTAAAATATGATTTATAACTCAAAATTAACATTCTTAACTCTCCAAACTATTTTAAAAAAAATTAATTTAATTTCATGGAAAACATGTGCAATGCGTGGGTATCATCTAGTTATATGTTAAACTATAATTAATCGTTCCTTTCAAATATTTTAATACTTTATTAATAGTATGTCAATGTTTTTTACTTGTATTATTTGTATACCAACTTAATCTTCCAACAACATATACTATATCCGATCTTATACAAGTCATGGCATGCATTAAGCATTCTATTACATTTGAATAATCTAGTTGTGCTACATGACATCTTTTATGTAGTTGTAAACTAACATTTTGATCAAATTGGGTAGAAACTAATTTGTAATCAAAATGATCAAATTTATTTAGTACTTTCTCAACAGGCGTATCAGTACTCTTATGGATTACAAACTTATAGATAGAAGTTAGTGTCAAAATTACTCTTATGGATGCAATTCTTGCAACAGGTGCATAAATATCAAAATAGTCAATACCTTCTTTTTGTGTAAATTCTTTGTAACAACTCTAGCTTTGAATTAATCAATGATCCTATCAATTTTCATTCTCTTCGTAAAGGTGGCTATGTTCCAAGTTTAATTCTCCATAATTGAGTCAATTTCCTCTTAGATGGCTAAGTTTTACTCTCCTTTCATACACGCGCACGCTCACGCATATATTGCATGGGAATATCATGAAGAGCAAACTATCATAGTTTCAAATGTGAGATTTAATAATCTTACAATAATGTAAGATGAGGAAGCTTGGAAAACTTAGGTTAGAGAGCACTTGATAGATTTTGAGCATTCAAAGATATATTGAATTAATATATGAATTTCAAAAAGTAAAAAAGAAAAAATAGATTTATAATATAATATATGATGATTGACATTATTACTGCAAGTCAATCATCCAACCAATAAATAAATACAACACATGAAAAAATTAGACAAAAAACTTATGCAAATACTGTTTGGAAACAAGATAAATTTCCTAAACAAAAGAACTAGAAGAATTCATGACATATTTATTATTTCATACCTTTATACACCGAGTCCTTGCCTCCTAATAATCCATACCTCCTCATGAGACACAACACCATAAAGACAACAATAGAACACTAATGAGTATGCAAACTACCAATATCACATAATTTTTGTTGCCATGATCTGATGGAGGTTTAAAATATGTGAAAGAGAAAAGTATCTATTTATAGCTTTTGTAGAAATGAAGAACAAAAACTAACCAGAATAAAGATATACATAAAAGGTAATATTACCATTTTCCTACTAATTTTCATTTCTTTAATACATATTAGTAAACTAAGCAGAAGTTAACAAATAATGACTTTATTAAAGTTGATTTTGTTTATTTTACCAATTTTATCCAAATAATTGTCTCGCGCAAAACAATTTCTAAAGTCATGGTTTCATAGTAAGAATCTAAGATGCAAGATGTGACTTACTAGAAAGCACATAAATAGCATATACTAAAGGACTATAAACTCCTCTTGTTGGTATACCAGTAGTTCCGTTTCAAGCCCAGTAGAATTGAATTTTTAGAGTATTCTTTGTGACAGTAGAATTTAATGTCTTCGCAATTGGCTTTCGAATACAACCAGCTTCTCATTCAATATCAAAGTCTCTTAGCATCAATTTTCCCTTAATTATTATAGAACACAACAACTCATTCCATCTACATCGATCCATGGTTCATAACAGATCAATTAATTAGATTCATATGCATATCAAGAAATTAATAGTTACCTGGATATATGTTGGGGAGAGTCCGAGGGAGCACAACAATTCGGAATGGGCTAAACAAGGATTAATAAGAGACTTAGACACCACACATCAACCCAAAACCTTAAGGCATTAGGTGTATGGGTCATTCTCCTTAAATATCCAATACAGCCACCGTTCCTGGTTACAGCCACCATTCCTGGTCAATGTGGGACTAGAAGTCCCACATTGACCAGGAATGGTGGCTGTAACCAGGAACGGTGGCTGTATTGGATATTTAAGGAGAATGACCCATACACCTAATGCCTTAAGGTTTTGGGTTGATGTGTGGTGTCTAAGTCTCTTATTAATCCTTGTTTAGCCCATTCCGAATTGTTGTGCTCCCTCAGACTCTCCCCAACAATATAGACATCAAATATTTGTCTCCCAAGACTATTAAGTGACCTATCATTGATGAAAATAATCTCTGCAAAGTGAATTTTAACAATGTAATTTCCATTTATCTAGCAGAGGTTGTAGTATGTGAGAGAAAGCAGAGAAACGCGTGTTGTCAACAATTTTGAATTGAGAACAAATGTATTAAGAAGTTTAGAAGTATTGGCCACAATATAGAGATCAAAATCAATATCATTGTTCATGAAGTTCCTGGTGTAGCTAAATATCATTAGAAGGGGGGTTGAATAAGGATTTTGCTGTTTAAAAATAATTTTCTCGTGTTTTAGATACTATCCTCTCAGAGAGGATGGAAACTCGAGGATGGTTGTTTAAATGTTAAATCAGAGTTGAGCAAAAGAAAGACTAATGTAAAGAATGACACACGTAACTTTTATACTGGTTCACCCAATGAAGGTTACGTCCAGTCCTCACACACTTGTGAGATTTCACTAATGTTCAAACTGATCAACCTCTCACAGAGGATGATTACACTTTGTATATTATTTAGCCTCATCAAGCTTACAATCAAGTTTCAACTATTTCCAAGTATAACTCATGTGGAAATTACAGAGTGATATGGATGTGATTGTTTCTCTTTTCTTAAATATTTTCTAAAAGGATATTTCAAAGATCTAATGTAGGATTGTAGAAATTATGAAGAGATGATGGATATTGCTTCTTGAAAGCTTTAAGATACTTGATCTTTTTAATACAATGTTGTTGTGTATTTTGTAATGAAGAGCTTGCTGCCTTTTATAGAAATCTTATGATGTTCCTTCCATGTACCAAACTCTTTATGATCGTTGAAAAGTCAATTCAAAAAGCTCAAGGTCTTTCCTTATAATTACGAAACTGCCATCCAGCTGTCCTTGGACAGATGCAGTCTGTCCTCTAGTACGAGGTTGCAGATTTTATGGAAAATTGGACATGTGATGTCCTTTTCTTTTTCCTTCCTTTAAGACATGTAAAAGCTTCACGTGATAACCTTTTCTCTTTCCTTCTTTAAGACATGTGAATGCTTTTATTTTTAGCTTGTTTGTTGTTACCATTTTGAAGATTGAATTTATATTGTTTTTAATCATACAAGAGTGATCTATAGGCCTGCTTGTAGCCTTTGCACATGATATGATGGATTGCTTTCAAAGGTGTTGGGTTGCTTTCCAAGATATTGACCATAGACCCATCCTAGTGTAATCCTTCTTCGTACCTTTCTTTTGCCATCTTACTTATTTACTTTAAAAACTTAATTTTTTCATTCTTTAAAAACTTAATTGTTTCAGCGATGATAAGTATTCTTCACATTTGAAGCTTCATCCTCTCGCGATATCATTCTCATGAATTTCAATACTCCATATTTGAATCAGATTTTTCTCCTTTTTGTCTTAATGATTAATAACCTGTTTTCTTATATGAATTTACTCAAAAGCACAAATTAGTCATTAAACACAATCATAATCTTTTAAACAATTTTGTTATCATTAAAACCATTAGAGAGATTTTGTCTCAATAGTTCCCTGTGCTGCTAAGAGCCCAATCTTGACCAGTGTAATATAACATTGAAGCGTCTTTTCGTTCTAAGTCAGCTTCGTACACTACAAGAAATGATGGATTTTGTGAGGGCCAAAAGCCCTCACAAAAGGGCAAATAGCAGCCACAAAGGTTGTGAAGGCTTTTGGCAGCCACAAAGAAGCTGGTCACAAAATTTTGTGAGGGCTTTTGCAGCCACAAAGTGCCTGAAACAGGTTGACATTTGTGAGGGCTTTTGCAGCCACAAAAGACAGGCATTTGTGAGGGCTTTTGCAGCCACAAAAGTTTGCCTTTGTGAAGGCATAGGCCGCCACAAAGGACATGCTGAATTTGCCTGATTGGACCTTTGTGATGGCCCAGGCCGCCACAAATTCCCTCCTTTGTGAGGGCTTTTGGCCGCCACAAATGTCATCCTAATTAAAAAATAATATATTTTGTGAGGGCTTAGGCCGCCACAAAATAATACGTATTTAATAAATTAATTTTTAAATTCAAAACTAATAGTTTATTATAATATTATATATAATAAATTAATATAAAAATAATATTAAAATTTAAATTATAATTAAATTTAAAATATTATGTAATTATAAATTAAATTTAATATATAATAAACTAATCTTAATATAATTAAAAATTTAAAATAAAATATTTAAATTAAAATTAAAGATTAATAATTAAATTAAAGATTAATTTAAATAATAAAATATTTAAATTAATAACAAAATATTTAAATATTTAAATATTTAAATGAATAATTATAATTATAATTAAACGTTAATTTAAATTAATTTAAATTATAAATAAATTAAAATTTAAATTAAATTTAAATTTAAATTAAATATTAAAATTAAATTTAAATTTAAATTAAATATTAAAATTAAAATTAAAATAAATATTATATACAAAAAGATAATATTAATAATAATTAAAGCTAGCTATAGCAATTACGACAAAATCAAATAAAACATGCATTCCAAAATTAACAATTAATGTCTTACAAACCCAAAATTAACAAATAATGTCTTACAAAGTGGAAATTAAACACACAATAATGTCATACAACCCAAAAATTAATTATGAAATTCTTCAAATCACATCAATCCTCATAATAATTCGTCTGATCAGCTCCACTCCCACCGAGGCGGGAACTGCTGATGAAAGACAGGAGGAAATGAAAATTGTTGTTGTTGAAATTGTTGTTGCTGCTGAAACTGCTGCTGCTGCTCTTGAAACCTCTGTTTCCATTCCTCATTCAATTTATCAATTGCAGCTTGTATCAGCTGTTGCGTCCTTTCTTCTTGCTCACTTGCTCATTGCTCCTTTAACTGGTCAAGATTATATGTCGGCGCCGGAAGATGAGATCGATCCGTACTAGCATAAGAAGAAGACGTCTCAGTCTGAATATAGCCGGTTGGACCTTTCACAAAGGTTGATGATAAAGTACCGGCACCCAGCACACGCCCTTTGTACTTGCCACCACTGAGGTTCATAAAACTTGTAGTCTCATATTGTTTCCGCTGCACTGGACCAGCTCGCATAGCAGGAGAAAGAGTAGCTTGATGATCATCCCATTCTTTCATGACTTGTTGAAGTTGTTCCTATATTAAAAATAAAAAAATTAAAAATTAAAATAGTTAATAATTGATATATAATAATTTAAAGGTGTAATTAATATATAATAATCAATATATAATAATTACCTGAATCGTTTTTGATAATTCATCAGTATACTCATTTGTTTGAGGATTAACATGAAGATAGCGATGTATCTCAGCCTGAGTGACCTCCCTTCCAAGTTGTTTTTCCTAAAATATATATTAAATTAATGTCAAGTTTATAAGTTGGTGAAATGTGATGATTAATGGAATAAAAATTAATAGATATATATTATAAATAATAATTAATTACAATATAATATTTAATTTCTCCATTAAATATTTAATTTCTGCACTGGACCAGCTCGCATAGCAGGAGAAAGAGTAGCTTGATGATCATCCCAATAATTTAAAGGTGTAATTAATATATAATAATTACCTGAATCGTTTTTGATAATTCATCAGTATACTCATTTGTTTGAGGATTAACATGAAGATAGCGATGTATCTCAGCCTGAGTGACCTCCCTTCCAAGTTGATTTTCCTAAAATACATATTAAATTAATGTCAAGTTTATAAGTTGGTGAAATGTGATGATTAATTGAATAAAAATTAATAGATATATATTATAAATAATAATTAATTACCATATAATATTTAATTTCTCCAGCAGACATGGAACCTCCCTTATGAGTATTGGTACCCCTCTCAAATGCTCTATTAATCTTTGCTTTTTCTCTCTTCTGTTTGTAAGCATTTGTGTTCCACTTCCTCCACAAAGAAATCCAAACATTTTCACCAATCCAATTAGGCCGTTTTTCCTCGCCCTTATTACGTGCGTAAGACAACATAGATGAGAGACGCTTTGAAAAGCGATGGTCAAATGAAGCCATAACTGCGGCATCATGCTCTCTTTTCCAAGTACATTTAGTCTGTTGTTTGTTTAAATTTAAAAAATATTAAAAATATAATTCAATTAAGCAATCAAATGTATATATAATTAATTAGTACTTAAATAAATTAATGTAATCACTTACTTTGAAACAATGTAAAAACTGATCAACTTCACTAAATTGAGGTGTCTTATCCTCTTTTATCTCACCCCAAGACAACTATGGTTTTTTGTATTTCTCTTGTATGACTTCAGCAATTGCCTTTGGAGATGATTTAAAAGGAAGATATCTTCAAAATTTACATGCAAATTAAATATAAAAACTAATTAATAAAATAATGCAACATATGCAATAATAAAATATTTAACAATCATAATTAATTTAATCAATCATAGTTTATATACTCATCTCCTTCTTGAATGATGAAAATGCGGTTGTAGCAATCAACACATTCGGGTTCCATTATTTCATCTAAGGTATAAGGCTCTACTAGGACCTCCAGATATAGAGGAATAGCTCCACCACTAGTACCAATGGTCGGCATCGGCATGAGAGATGGGTCATTAACAACACGTGGTTTAACAACTTTTTTCTTACCACGTGATGTTTTGGATATTCCTCGTATTGCCACCGTTCCTGCTCCTCCTGATCCATCCAAACCTCCTGAACCTCCTACTCCCGACAGTGAAGCCATGTCTATATATATATATATATAATATGTGTGTATGTACAATTAACATAAGATTAATTATATGTAAATAATAATGAAATAAAGAAATATACATAAATAATTATATATCCATACATATATATAATAATAAAATATACATAAATAAATTTTAACACTCACATAAATAAAGAAATATATATAAAATATAAATATATATATATATATATATATATATATATATATATAATATTATACATATCCATATCCATACAAATATATATATATATAATGCCTAATTAATTAATTGTCTTCGTCTTGGTCATCTTCATCATCAGTATATTCATTTGATGAGTGAATTAAGTCAATATTGCCTTCATCGTTCTCTAATTCATCTATTTCTTGTTCATCAACTTCTTCTCCAATGTGTGACTCATGACAAAGTTGACTAATAGTCTCATCTCCAATCACATGATCCAAATTTGCATTTCATCCATTTGAAATGCAACTTCTTCATTTTGACCTGCTTCAACTTCTTCTATTCCACTCGTTGGTCTTGTTTTGATTGCAGCACACCAACCTTGTTTGCTTCTGACAGTTGATGGATAAGAAACATAATACACTTGTCTTACATTATGGGCCAGGGCAAATGGATCAAACCGTGGATATCTTTTGCTCATTCGAATGTCTACAGTATTGGATATCAAATTGATTTTAGTTCCTCTACTAGATGGATCAAACCACTTACAGTAAAACAACACCACTTTTTTCGCATAATCTAGGAACGTGTAGTCAATTTCATAAATATGCTCAATTATGCCATAGAAATCTTCTACTACACCACTATCAGAGACACTTTTCATACAAACTCCACTATTAATTGTTTCTTTTCCTTCAGTCCAAGATTCAGTGCGAAATTTGTATCCATTGATGTAATAGGTGTGCCATTCTTTGAAACTTCTACTCGGGCCCATAGATAAGTGCCTTAAGTAGATGTTGATAGGAGTTTGTTCTTCCAGGTGCACTTGTTGTTGAAACCATAATGGGAAATTTGAATGTATATCATCAGATGATTGTCTCGTATTTAAAAATGCCCTGATCGATGACCATATATATGGTGAATATCAATTTAATCATATAATTAAATATAATTATTTAATAAGAAGAGGAATTTGAAACGTACTCAATGTATGGTTTAACTTCAGTGCAATTAATCAAAACGTGAACATGTGCCGCATTAAATACTTTGTCGTTTGGCCAGAAAATCGAAAAATCCCTACCAGCATGATGACCGGACAAGCAAAAAACTGATAAAGCATGTGGATGACGTAAAACACTATCAGTAGTGTTTCTTCCGCTAATTGGTGACAATGTTTCATTGTTGAAATAATGAGAACAAAAGTGTGTTGTTTCACGGTGTAGGTAAGATGAACAAATTGAGTCCTCAACTCTAGCTTTGTTTTTCACCGACCGTTTTGAATAACCCATGAACCTATAATATACAAAGAGATGTACAATAAGCTCCATGTACGATTATATACGTTGAAGTATATTGAAATTAAAGAGATATTGTATATATATATATATATATATCACCTTTCAAATGGATACATACATCTATACTGAACTAGTCCACCAAGCCTAGCTTCACTTGCAAGATGCACTGAGAGATGCTCCATGGAATCAAAAAACCCAGGAGGAAATACTTTCTCCAACTTACATAGAATGATCGGAATGTCATTTTCCATCTTGATCAGATCTTTATCAATGAGTGTTGAAGAACACAAATTCTTGAAATATTGACTCACTTCAATAAGTGGGTTCAATACATGTGTCGGTAAAGCACTAAAGGCAATAGGAAGTAAACACTCTAAAAATATATGACAATCATGACTTTTCATCCCATGCATCCTCCCATTTTCCACATCAGCACATCTTTCCAAATTAGAACAATAACCATTAGGCGTCAACGATAAACAGATTTGCCTTCATCAGTAGATAAAGTGTAATTCGCACGAGGTTTTAGGGTCTTGCCGTTTTGTTCCACCAACAACAAATCTGGTCGTCTGCAATATACACATATGTCTTTTCTAGCTTTGTCATTATCTTTTGTTTTCCCTTTCACATTCATCACAGTATTAAAGATGTTGTCAAAGAAATTTTTCTCAATATGCATAACATCGAGATTATGTCTCAAAAGATTATCTTTCCAATACGGTAGATCCCAAAAAATACATATTTTTGGCCAATTGTGCCATTGTCCGTAACCTTGTGGTTTACAAGCCACACCATTAACAACATGTACTTTTGGCGTATCTTTTACTTTATTCCAAACTTGTTCTGATGTCAATTTAAGCAGGAGTCCTAGACTTTCTGCATAGCCCTTCATAAATGCAGCTTTGTTCCTTCTAAATGCATGATCAGCATGTAAAAACCTACGATGCAAGTCAAACCACGATGCCTTCCCGCCAAATTTTAAAGTAAATGCTTTTGTATCTTCCATACAAATAGGACAAGCTAGTTTACCATGGGTGCCCCATCTTGACAACATCCCATAAGCAGGGAAATCATTAATGGTCCACATCAATGCAGCTCTCATCATAAAATTTTCTCTCCGAGCAATATCATATGTCAAGACACCATTCCACAACCTCTTCAAATCGTCAATCAAAGGTTGTAAATAAATATCAATACCAGTTGTAGGATTAGAAGGACCTGGTATCACAGCAGCTAAGAACATATAAGGTTTAGACATACACATATCAGGAGGTAGATTGTAAGGAGTAACAATAACCGGCCAACAAGAATAAGGAGTAGATGATGCTTGTATGTAAGGCGTAAATCCATCTGAGGATAATCCAAGTCTTACATTGCATGGATCTGACGCAAAATCAGGATGTATTTGATCAAAGTGTTTCCATGCCTGACCATCAGACGGATGTCACAACTCGCCTGAATTTCTTCTATTCTCATAATGCCACGTCATCTTTCCTGCAGTTTGTATTGATGCAAACAATCTTTGCAATCTTGATACAATATGGAGGTAAAACATTGCTTTCCTTGGAATTGATTTTCCCCTACTTACCCTTGAGTTATTCCTTTGGTGATACCTTGGTTCTTGACAAAACTTGCATTCAACTAAGTTTGCATCATTCATACCAAATTCATTGTCATAATACAACATGCAACCTTTAACACAACAATCAATCCTCTTGACACCTAATCCTAACTTTGACACTAATCGTTTCGCATCGTAATAACTTTGCGGCAAACCATCTCTAACAGGTGTTGCGTCTAGCATCATTTTAGTCATCAAATCCAAAGCTAAATCAGGAACATGAAATTGAGACTTTAGACCTAACAGTCTAATACACATTGATAACTTTGAGTTTGAAGAACCTTCAAACAATGGTTTATTTGTCTCTTTCAAAAGACCATAAAATCTCTGAGCTTCTTCATTGGGAAGTCCATCGGTATCATCATATTGATCTTCATCGAATGACAAATTAACCCCAACAGCATCCGAGATCGTATCATTCATCGCCTCAAAGTGTTGATAGTTATAATAATCTATATCTAACATGTTAGTACTACTTGAAGGATCTATGTTATAATTCTCCAAAGATGTACTAGTATTAGGCGCCACCGGAGACTCTTCTCCATGATTAGTCCAAATCCAGTAGTTAGGCATAAATCCGTCTGCATACAAATGCACTCTTATTTCATCTTCACTTTTAAACCGTCTACATCGACATAAACAACATGGACATCTCATTCCCCCTTCATCTTGGACAATTTTTTGCTCTCTCGCAAAATTGAGAAAGTCTTCGACCTTGTTAGCAAAACGTTGTTTAAGACCCTTTCTTCTAGGAAAATTTCTATCGTACATCCAACTATGATCTAAATCCATATATATATATATATATATATATATATATATATATATCGATGTTTAATATATTAATTGCTTTATTTTTCAAAAGCATTATATATACATTTTGACATATTTAAATGTCAATTAGGGGAGCATGCATTTGCACACAATATAATATATTATTATCAATACAATAAATATATATAAACCAAAATAAAAATTTAAATTATATATATATATATATATATATATATATATCAATACTATCAAAAAATAT